>CM059293.1:6525000-6710000 GCA_030340665.1 Neosalanx taihuensis
TAGCAACATAATAATACAAAAATAAAAAAATATCTTGAACAGAGATGATGAATGAAAGGGCACAGAAAGAAGCAAAAGATTATGATATCTGCCCCTTAACTACAGAAATGCTCATTTTGTCATTTCGATTCAGTGGGAACATGTTGATTTAGCATTTGATACATTTAAATATGTTTTGAAATGTTCTATTCTGGAACCGGACCTGCGGATCTGTAAAACAACACATGACTGATGACTTGGCACAAACAGCAGCCACGAGTCGATACTGGTATTTGAGGTACACACCCAAATGTCCTATTAACAAACCTCACTCCTGCCTTTACTTGTCTTTGTCATGTTGATTTAAGGTTTAAGTGTACTTATTCAGTAACGTGACATAAAGATATTGGATAGTCCTGCGCGCTAAATTAGAGGCAACTGCAAACAGCATGCAGTTATTTGGGTTAGGCGTGTTAAAAGAGCATCTGGTTATTTTTAAGCACAGATAACAGATGTCTACATGTATAGTACAGTATTAACTTAAACCAGGGTCAAACGCACACACACACTAACACACTCACGCACACATACATACTTACACACACACGCGCACACTCACACGCGCACCCACATGCCCCTGACACACATTGGCAGTCATACCCACACACACACTCGCTTTGTCCCCAGTCAGTGTTCCATGCCAGATCGAACAATGAGGACTTGTGGGATGAGGGATGGACTTAAGGCCCCTGCTCTGGGATGACCTAAGCAGGTGCAGCGGCAAGGCTATCAGATGAACCCTGGAATCATTAACCTGTGGTGGGCTGAAGGTCCTTCACTGATTGCGGGGAAGATGGTGAACGGTATCCCTGCTCTCTCTTTTCTCTCTCTCTCTCTCTCTCTCTCTCTCTCTCTCTCTCTCTCTCTCTCTCTCTCTCTCTCTCTCTCTCTCTCTCTCTCTCTCTCTCTCTCTCTCTCTCTCTCTCTCTCTCTCTCTCTTACTCTTTGTTTTGGTCTGTCTGTCTCTCCCCCGTCTCTCTCTCTCTCTCTCTCTCTCTCTCTCTCTCTCTCTCTCTCTCTCTCTCTCTCTCTCTCAGTCAGTAAGCCTGTTGGTCCAGTGCTTATGTAAGAGGTCACTCACTCTTTTGTTGCCTTTCAGTAATCACGCTGACCCCCATGATGTAATGTACAAAGACATACTGAAGTTATACACATGAATGAGCCCATAAACACACACACACACACACACACACACACACACACACACACACACACACACACTTATCTCTCTTCTACCTAGACTGTGCTCCTCCCATACAACAAAACCTTTGTGCTGCCAATACATTGTTCTGTAATCAAACACCACAGGTAAATGATCTTTGGCAAACCCACATGCATGTCTTGTCTCTCTCTGTCTTTCTCGTTGTCTTTCTTATTTCTCTCTCTCTCTTTTTTTCTGTCCTCCCCCTCTTCTCTCCGTCAGTCCTCAACTGTTGTTTTCATTTGAGTTTGGCCTCTCCCTCAGCCCTCCCCCTCATCCAGCACCTTACGTCATCTCAGCCATGAGAACCATGCTGGCTGTTCAAACAGGTATGGATGCAACAGGCAACGAGGCAGTTAGTCAGCAAGTGAATCAGTCAATCACATATGTCAGCCTGTCAGTGGCTTTTTAAAGTGGTGGGAACTTGCTGTCTGTTAAACCAGCAGGGAAGTGTCCATTCAGACAGGACCAGGTATTGACAGACAGACAGACAGACAGACAGACAGACATGCCTCATAGGAGACATGAGGGTCGTGACATGACAGTCTACACATCAGCCAGCAGGTAAACCAGTCAGTCAGCCAGTCAGCCAGTCAGCCAGTCGGTCAGTCGGTCAGCCAGCCAGTCAGCCATTCAGCCAGTAAGTCAGTCCGTCAGTAAGTCAGTCAGCCAGTCAGCCAGTCAGCCAGTCAGTAAGTCAGCCAGTCAGCCAGTCAGTCAGTCAGTCAGTCAGTCAGTCAGTCAGTCAGCCATTCAAACAGCCTCTCATAACAACACTGCCTCTGTCCACAGTGTCTCCACACTAATATCACGTGTACAGGTCACAGAAGGAAACAGCACAGTATCTTGTGCAGCATATTGTGTTCTGATGTGTCAGACGAGGACACCATTTTAAGAAGACGGGGGCCGGCAAGAATCTGGCGCCCAAAAACAACAACAACTTCCTTTAACAACTTCCTCTGTATCTTCTCAGAAGGTGGTTTGACTGATGAGTCAGTACTGATGAACGCTTGAGATTTCTTCGACGAAAATGGCCTTTCACGATCTGTGGCGTCTTAGTGTGAACTAGGGGCCTTAATGGACCTGGCTTCAGCTATTGTGGTTTGGTGACGTGCGGAGTGTGTTCAGCTGAGCCTCCAGTTCCTGCTGTAGTGATTTAACGGCATGAGGGGCTACGCTACATGTGAGCAACCACAGCTGATGACTAGTCTACTGCAGAAGAAGAAAGGAGCACACACACAGACGCAGCTTGTATGCACACGGGCGCGCACACACACACACACACACACACACACACAGAAATGTACCCACTCCCTCAAAGCGGTGCCTCGAAGCCTGCCTGATTAGACCAATCCTGACAGGCTTGGCGCTCAAGCCCTCTGGCGGTCACCACGACAACGTGTGCCCACCAGCACGTAACCGGGGCGACGCCCGAGCGGGGAGCGAGCACTTTGTGCGCCCCAGCGACATCAATCACATTTACACGTCTTGTCTAACAGGAAGACCGGGTGTCAGACCTGACCCATATACAAGGGCCTCCGTTTGTATGTGTGTGTGTGTGTGTGTGTGTGTGACAGTGGCACTAGGCTAGGTGACAGCGCTCCTTCTGTTCATCCACCGTGTCATCTGCTCGGAAACAGACTTTTTTCCTTCTTCTCCTCCTCCTCATTCTCTCTGCTCTTAGGCTTGTTTGCATGCGTGAATGTTAGCACAACAATAGAAGCGAACGCTTCGGTGACAGTCTGAGGGAGACGGCTGTCACCAGCTGCTAGCTACATTAAACCTGCCTGTACATTTACATCCCCCGCCCCAGAAACATTCCACTCCACAGTTAATCGAGGTTCCATCGCTCCCAGGGCATGATGGGTAACGCACGCTGGGTTAGGGTTAGCCTCGTGGTGTTTTCCAGTAGAAAATGGACCTTCCGGCATATTCAGTACAACCCTGAAATGAAGCGGATGTGTGTGTGTGTGATGCCCGGGTTTGTCACTGTGTTATCGATCAAAGATACTTTGACAGCTGAGCGCAATATGCGATCCCTTAAAAAAACCCTGTGCTGGAGCGAGCTGTTGCAGTTAGTCCCTCTGAAACACCACATCTGTGAGTGCCTGCTTGTCTGTGTGTGTGTGTGTGTGTGTGTGAGAGGAAGGGCATTTGGGCGGTTTCAACGCGCCATTTGGGCCCTGAGAAATCTGAATGTGTATAATACATGTCACCATGCTGTGCGTCATCCCCCAGGGTCGCAGACCAACGAGAAACCTTAGTAATCCCCCGCCCCCCGCCCCCCTCACCCCCACCCCGAGACCTCTCGCACACAAACATGACTCACTCACCTCATCGCCACCACCAGCGTTTGTTGTGCCTTTCCCAGAGCCGCGTCCTCTGTCACCTTTGCGCTACTGTCCCCTCGGGGGTGGGTGGGGGGGGGGGTGGGGGGGGGGGAGGGGCGGCCATTGCCTTTCTGCGCCGTTTTCCCTCTCGCTTTTATCTCTTTCATCTCGGTCCCTCGTTTTCCTGCTGAGCAGATTAAAGAACAATCGGAGGAACCTCCCAGTCAGAGGTGTTCTGACTGGGAGCTCTCTCTCTCTCTCTCTCCGCCTCTCTCTCCTTCTTTCGCTGTTAACCTATGTCTCTCTCTCTCTCTCTCCCCCTCTTTGTGGAGACGGGGACCCAGCAGGAAAGGCTGCTTCCTGTCCTAGCCAAGTGGACAGGAGAGTGGAGAGTGACCTGTGGAGAGCTGACCAACGTGTGTGTGTGCGCGCGTGTTTGTGCGTGTGTACACAAACGCACATGTAAGAGGGGTTGTGTGTGTGTGTGTGTCTTTCAGGACTGGCCCCGTGGATTGTTTGTCTGATGCATATTTGAGCCCTGTTCTCCCGTCGTCATGGCGACTGTGCAAAGTTTGACTTTTCTTAGGTGTGGGTAACCACGGGCTGAATGGTTGGCAAGGTGAGGCGTGTTCGGGAGGCTGCCAATGGATGATGGGATGTCTTATAATGTGTCAATGCATGTGTATGTGTCTATGTATGTGTGTGTCTATGTGTGTGTCTGGGAATGTGTGTGTGTGTGTGTATGACATGATTCAAAAAAACTTTTTCTATCACAGATGCATGGATTGCATGGAAAGGTCCCATAGGGTATTCACACACACACACACACACACACACACACACACACACACACACACACACACACACACACACACACACACACACACACACACACACACACACCCTCGCAGTCACGTACACACACACAAGGCTGGAGGCAGGCCAGGAAGCAGAGTGACAGGTACTCTAATACGCTCTGATCAGCATTAATCTCCTCTCCTCTTACCTGAGAGAACAACATCGCCCTGGCAACCACTAATGGGCCATGGAAATGACCACCTGCTGACCATGCAGCCCACTGGTTCTGTGAACACACACATACACACACTTCGCTAACACCACCCCCCCCCCCGCCCATACCTCCCTCCAAGAAAGTCCCAGGTTCAACTGGAATGAGGACGTTTTTCTTTTATCTGCATTGGAATTTCAAAGAGTCCCGGTCAATTGGAAACCAGGAGAGAGCGAGAGAGAAAAAGAGGGAAAGAGAGAGAGAGGCCACAATGCGGTCGTTTTAAATAGGACTGGGCTTCCATTCAAACCCGGGCCCTCTTAACTCCCTGTAGGGCCCTCGGGGGCCCATTAAGGGCCTGTCTCTGAAGCCAGTCCTCTGGGTTCTAAAACACTGGGGCTCCTTGTACCCCCCCCCCTCCCCCCACCCCCAGACCTATTGAAATGCCTCACAATGTGCCCGAGCAGTCCTTTACTGTAAAGAAGGATCCCTTTTTTTTCTGATCCAGGGGTAGCGGGGAGCGACGTGGGGCTGAGGGGTAGCGGGAGCGGCTTTCGCCCGGCCAGCCCCACTCCAATAGAGGCATCTGCAATCTGTTGCTTCCCCCTGGCTCCCAGTGGCCCCCGCCGGCACCGCCCCTCCAGCTCCTTTTAACAACCAACTGGCCGCAAAAGAGGACAAACCGACCGTGAATTCCTTCGCGCCTGGCAGCCGCCGCCTCGCTCGTCCTCTCTCTATTCCTTCATCGCCGTCTCTCTCTCTCTTTGTCTTTTGTGCATGGAGCCCTGGAGGCTTGTTTTTTCCCTCCTTTTTTTCCACTGCCTCCGCTGTTTTCTCTCTCGCTCGCTCTCTCCCTCCCCGCTTCTGTCCATCTTTCAGCCGCTTCCCGCTCTCTCTCTCCCCCTCCTCCGTCCCTCCCTCCCTCTGTGTGTGTGCGTGTGTGTGTGTGTGAAGTGTAGAATATGGGAGAGAGAGAGAGTCTAATGAACAGTGGCCACATAAAGGCCCTTTACATGAGCAGTGAATGGGATTCTGTTATAGGGCCATCCACAGTCCCCCGGGGCCCCGTATTGTA
The DNA here is from genome assembly GCA_030340665.1 of Neosalanx taihuensis. Taxonomy (NCBI): domain Eukaryota; kingdom Metazoa; phylum Chordata; class Actinopteri; order Osmeriformes; family Salangidae; genus Neosalanx; species Neosalanx taihuensis. The sequence goes on from CM059293.1 coordinate 6,530,655, forward strand.
CCAGGGAGAACGTGAGATCCACATGGATGGGGTAGGTCGGGGGGAGGGGGTGGGAGGGTGGGGAAGGGGGTAATTCTTCACATTAGGGGGCTTTGAATTCTGGAGGGCTGCTGGAGGGGGCTGGGGTGTGTGGGGGGGGGGGCTGGGACGGTTGGCAGCTGTACAGTGGCACAGCAGCATAAAGGGGGGGGGACTGACGGATGCTCGCAGATACAGATGGACAGAACAGAGAGGGGGGCTAAACGAGGGGGGGGGGGGACTCCACCGGATTAAACGGCGCCTCGCCATCGCCGCCGCTCACGGCTCTCGCAAGGCGGAAGGCGCCGGAGGCTGCGTTCCTGTTGTGACGTCCGCTAGGATCCTCCGAACCGGGTGGTGGGGGATGGGGGACCCTCTGAAGAGTGGCGGGAAGCATGCGGCCTGACTCCCCGGAAACCTTGTCCAGTTGACGTGAGCTGGGCTCCATTATGGGCCTCGTACAATTGGACCGGGCCTGAAAGAACGCCTCCAACTGGAGCACCATTCAAACCCACCTGTTCTGCTCCTCCTCCTCCTCCGCCTCCTCCTCCTCCTTACATCCTTCCCTCTCTTTCAGACAGAGAGAGAGAGAGAGAAAGCGAGGGAGAAAGAGAGAGGTGAAGAGGTGCACGTCAAGGGGAAAGGCTGGCTAAGGACACACACACACACCCACGTACCGAAGCCTTGGTTACGCAGCATTTGTTTTCAAGGGCACCTCCGCAGCCTGGCCCAGCGCTCGTCAAGGCCAGAGGCTGCTCTGCGGAGCATGGCCGTGGGTGGACAAGACAGAGAGGGCTGGGTGGAGGCGAGGCGAGGGGCCAGCGGGTGCTGTTGACGGGGGAGCACTTGGCTTTGGGAAGGGCCAGAGGGCCAGATGCTTGGGAATACCAAGCGGGCTTCCATGGAGATCTAGTCTTACAGTGTTTACAGCCCCATCCAAACCCCCCCCCCCCCCCCTCGCCCCAGACACACACACACACACACACAGCCCCTGTCCTACTGTGCCTTTCCCTCTTCTAATGTAAATGCAAGGGGGATGGCAGAGGAGAGGGAGGGAGAGGCTTTTTTGTGTGTGTTTGCTGTTCTTCTCCTCCCCCTGTGCTGTCAGCTCCTGGGCTGCGGGCCGCTGCTTTATGGCGTCAGGGCCTTTCTCTTTTCTTACGACTCTGCCTCTCTCTCTTTCTTCCCCCTCTCTCTTTTCTCTTCCCATCTTTATAGGGTTAGTCTGGCCGGGCCTGGCTGCCTTCCTTCAGCCTGCCTCTGTGCCATCAGGGGGGCAGAGCTCTGGAGAGACCCTGCCTCGGAGCTGCCAGGCCATGAAAGACCCTCTGGCTATGAAGCACAGACCAAAAAACACACACACAAGAGATATCTGACTGCAGATCTCCTCTTAATGTGGCACAGACAGTCATACCGATCTGTCGTCTGACGATTACCGTCAGGATGATATCTAGAACAGGTCATCCTCTACCTTTCCGGAAACCGCTTTTTATTCGAAAGTCTCAGTGCTGATGCAGCGTTTCCACTCAGGCGGTCGAGGCGGGCCCCAGCTCGGTTTTAGATCGAGTTCTGCGGAAGGGATAACGAAGAGAACCGAGCAAAGCAAAACAGAACTCTTTCGAAAGATGAAGATCAAGGGGAACCTGCACGCTCAGGCTAACCCGCAAGCACAATCCAACACACGCACACACGCACGCACACGCGCCTCACCATTCAGACAGGCAGACATCAAACAGGCTGCTGATTGGTTGTCGGTACCAATATTATTTGCATCATATTTGCAGTGTATTTTACATTGTATTCATTTTGTATTAGTATGCCACATATACGTTCTACGTTTGCTCATTTCTGCCACAGTGAATTCTATGTTTGTTAATCTTGCATAGCGAATAAACCCCTTCTGATTCTGACTGAGGGGAAGGAGGGGAACACCTGATCATTAGTTGAGACTGAAGGGACCGAACACAGAGGCTCTTCACAACCCTGCTGGTGACTGACACCAACAACGGGGGGATGAAGTGCGCGCGCGCGTGTGTGTGACCGTGCCGGCGCCCTCTGTGTGCGCGTGAGTGTGTTTACGGCGGGGGGGGGGGGCGCACTTGTCTTTCCCATCTGTCCAGCTGTGCCTCTCTTCATCCGCACTTCCGAAGCCCGTCAAGACGGGGTTTTTTTGTTGCCGTTGCACGGATTCCCTCCCCCCTCCCCCCACCCCCCCACCCCCTTCCCACATCCCAACCGCTCCCCGCCCCCCCCCCCCCCCATATCTGCTCTTGACAGGATCCTGGTCCCTGCTGGTGTGGGACATCAAAGAGGACTTGGGGGGGCGGGGCGGGGGGGGGCACCGAGGCCCCCTCAGCACCGCTGGGAACAGGAGGGAGGCTTAGAAACGGCAAAAACCCCGGGCTGCCTTTGTTATGTCACTTCACTCCTCGTCTCTCTTTCTCCCCCTCTCTCTCTCTTTCTCTCTCCCCCCGCCTCTCTCTCTTTCTCTCTCTCTCCCTCTTTCTTCTCCACTCCTCTTCTTTCAAGCGGCCTTCCTAGTTGGATAATCAGCGATTGGGGCTGAGTTCATAAAAGAAGCTGGTCTGGTCTTGAGTCCATTGTTTTGTTTTGTTTTCTTGTGAAGGGGGTGGAGGTTGGGGGGCTGGGGGACTGTGTGTGTGTGTGTGTGGGGGGGGGGGGGGGGGGGGGGGGGCACCGTACAGGACAATGGAAGGGCTTTTGCAAGGGGCCTCGTAGGGAGACAGAGTTGACGGAGGAAGGGTGGAGGGAGGTGGTGGGGCGGGGTGGGGGGGGGGGGGGATGTGGAAGGCAGGATCGACGGCCCGAAGGAGTCTCTGGCATGTTCCTGCTCCGTGTCCCATCAGCGTGCGTGGACAGTGCTCTCATGTCCGCATGCAGCTGATACGAAGGGTCTGGGCTCTTTGCGAAGGCCTTCCCTGGCGCTATGCAACAACGGGGCGATGATCCGGATTCGGGTAAACGACCGTTAGGCAGTCCGTCTAACGAGGCACGGCACCTTAACGAGGCGTTTACAGGAAACGTCTGAGGTTGCGTGAACTCGGCGTTTGACATGACCTGATATCGTTCCGCTCATCTCAGATGATTCTCTCCGGATAAGAACACACCAGCTGGTTTTTCAGCAGAAACATCAGACTCTTTCAGCAGAGTCTCTCCTCTCTTATCCGTTCCTCTGTGCGCTTGTTTGTTTTGTTCGCACCCTGCGCCTCAACCACACTGTGCAGCGTCCTCGGAGCAAGACGTGCTAACCGCAACGTACGCAAACACACACACACACACACACACACACACACACTCACACGGATGGCGAAAAGGGAGGTGGGTGACGGTACTATTGGGCCTCTTTTTCGTCAACAGGAAGTGCAGTGTGGGACACGAGGTGGCCTGAGGTCAGGCCCTTCATCATCACTGAGCTGTGAGGGGGGAGGGGGGGGAGAGGGGGAGGTGTAGGGGGAGGGAGGGAGGGGACAGAGGTTCATGCTGAAACCGGCCAAGAGCCGCAGAAGTCAAGCGAACACACCTCGCGCGGATGCCAGGGAGCGACGCACAACGTGCCAAAACGCACGTGCGCGCAAACAAACGCGCACACGCACGCACACGCGCGCACACGCACGCTGTGAGGAGGGCTGAGCGACGTGGGAAAGAAATCCGACGGATTCCCGTCATTCATGTAAACATGTGTGCACGTTCACAGTGCACGCTCGCGCAACCACGCGCGCACGCACGCACACTCACACAAACAAACCCACACTCACGCACACACTCTCTCACGCGCTCGTTCACGACCGAAAACGGCTACTGCATGTGGGTCATATTTCACAGATAAAGACGGTGTGTGAGTGTGTGCCAAAGGTACAGGGTGTTCTAGGCGTCCACACCAAGATCTACTCATATACACAAACATACACCCACTCGTAAAAAGAGGCGCACTTAAATTTGGGGGGGTTAATTGTCATCCGTAAACAAACGTACTGAGTAGATGGAAGGGTTGGTAATATGCTTACGGAGGGTTGAAAAACGTTTGAAAAAGCTTAACGGACGTCGCTGCAGTGAAGAGCAGCTTCCTGCTGTCTGATTATGCAGGTGGAACAGTGTGTTCTGTGTGTGTGTGTGTGTGTGTGTGTGTGTGTGTGTGTGTGTGTGTACAGGGCTGTGGACGCTGCTCAACTAGGATGACTCATCCACAGGCACAAGGTGTCAAGGCCAGTGTTGGGTGGTGGTGGTGGTGGTGTGTCGCTGTTATTTAAACAAATGATGCTTTAACACACACACACGCGTACACACACACACACACTCTGCACCGTACGGAGGGATGCGGTGAGCGCGGTGTGTGTCTGTGTACCGTACGGGTAGGATGCTGCACGTGTGTGTGTGTCCCAGCTGGTACAGCAGTAATCAGTCCTCTGATCTCCCCACACTGCAGAAGCTGTCCCTGTACCTGCCGGCTCTTACGCACGCTGTGGTTCTCCACGCTTCGCTGTGATAGGCTCCCCCCCGGGGAGGATAACAACCCTGTTTATCTCACGCTCACCTCAGCTTCCTCCCTCAACGCTCGCTCTCTCTCTCTCTCTCTCTCTCTCTCTCTCTCTCTCTCTCTCTCTCTCTCTCTCTCTCTCTCTCTCTCTCTCTCTCTCTCTCTCTCTCTCTCTCTCTCTCTCTCTCTCTCTCTCTCTCTCTCTCTCTCTCTCTCTCTCTCTCTCTCTCTCTCTCTCTCTCTCTCTCTCTCTCTCTCTCTCTCTCTCTCTCTCTCTCTCTCTCTCTCTCTCTCTCTCTCTCTCTCTCTCTCTCTCTCTCTCTCTCTCTCTCTCTCTCTCTCTCTCTCTCTCTCTCTCTCTCTCTCTCTCTCTCTCTCTCTCTCTCTCTCTCTCTCTCTCTCTCTCTCTCTCTCTCATTCTCTCACGCCAGCAGACAGCCAGACCGGAGGGCTAGCGCATCGCGGGTCCGATCAGTACGCACAAGAGCGCACGACCCCCCCCCCGACAGCCACGGACGCACGCATGCGCCTGCACCCACAGGCAGAGTTAGGCTCTCTCGGGCCCCAGCCATCTTTACCATGAAATAAAAAAACAAACACCAGCATTCAAACAGCTTCCTTAAAAGCAAAACGATCCAAGTACGACACAACAATACGAGTTTGAACGTTGCCAGGGCTTTGACATCCAGCAGACACTCAGGTGAATGATGTTTAGGCCAGCGAATGTTGCGTTTGGCTGTTACCAGGGTGTACTGAAGCTTCCTGTTAAGGTTTCTACAGAAGTTCCTGTTCTGTGGTCCCTCTCAGTATCTCAGGTTATCTAAGGACAGACCCACAACTGTCCTAACACACATGCACACACACACGGGGGGGGGGATACAGGAGAGGGCAAACACAATCAAATACGCAGTCACACCTCTCTGTTGCTTGACAGTGTGGTATCGTGTTTGGGGGCTCTGCTGAACATCACTTTCCTGTCTATAAACCGCAAACACACTCAACTTCCCTGTGAAAGCTGTGACTGTGTGTGTGTGAGAGAGAGAGAGAGAGAGAGAGAGAGAGAGAGAGAGAGAGAGAGACAGAGAAAGAGAAATAGGAGAGACTGAGGGAGAGAGAGACAGGAAGAGAGTGAGAGAGTGAGAGAGTGAGAGAAAGAGAGAGAGACAGGAAGAGAGTGAGAGAAAGAGAGAGAGAGACAGAGCAAGAAAGAGAGAAAGAAAGAGAGAAAGAGAGGGAGAGAGAGAAAGAAAAAGAAAGAAAGAGAGAAAGAGAGAGAAAGAGAAATAGGGAGAGAGAGAGAGAGAGAGAGAGAGAGAGAGAGAGAGAGAGAGAGAGAGAGAGAGAGAGAGAGAGAGAGAGAGAGAGAGAGAGAGAGAGAGAGAGAGAGGGAGAGAGAGAGATAGGGAGAGAGAGAGAGAGAGAGAGGGAGAGAGAGAGAGCGATGGTGTGAGACTCCACCTGTCCCATACAGGCCCGGACACTGTTGCACTTAACCAGAGTTGGCAGACCCTCAGCTTGACCTTGTGTCCCTCTGCCACCACGCTCCCCTGATCCCTTTAAGGAGCGGGGCCGTGGAGCTGGAGGGGGGCGGCGGGGGGATCCGGGGGAGGCCGGGGTGGGGGCCTGGACCCCTGGGATGGTCTAGCCTGCTGAGGGGCCCAGGACAAACATCAGCTATGTGAACAAACGAACCACTAATGTGGAGCGACAGGACACAGAGATCTACCATCACACACACACACACACACACACACACACACACACACACACACACACACACACAGAACCGAAGAGACCCCTCAAAGACCTCAGCACCCATGCGTGAACGACTCGATGAAAATGAATGGGGAAAAAAGACCCCCAAAAAAGACAAAACGCCAGTCATGCAGCCTTGTGCCAGGTTAACCACACCTCCTATATCTAGACATAACTACAGCACACAACCTACATATAGAACGTGCTACATCCAGCCCATTTGCACCATGGGTAAACACTGTTTTGCTACTGTGAAACAATAGGAAACCCTTGGTCTTCCATGCTGCCTGTATATTAGTGGTTGTATACAGAAGCACATGTGTACGCATGCAGCTAAACTTAAAGCTGTGTCCCTTGGCAGGCTGCGGAGGCTCTGACCATGGAGCCGCCTCACACTGGAACACCTCGAGCAGCACGCCGAGGAGAGGACACCCGCACGCTTCCTCACACACTGCGGGGTAGAACACCCCCCCACCCCCAAAAAAACAACCCTCACATGCGTTTGTGTAGAACACAAAAGACACTCGCTTACTGTGGTAGGAAACACGTACCCAGTGGACACACACACACACAGACAGACACACACACACACACAGACACACACACACACAGACACACACACACAGACACACACACACACAGACACACACAGACAGACACACACAGAGACACACACACAGACACACACAGACAGACACACACACACAGACACACACACACAGACACACACACAGACAGACACACACACTGACACACAGACACACACACAGACACACACAGAGACACACACACAGACACACACAAACACACACACACAGACACACACACAGACAGACACACACACAGACAGACACACACACAGACACACAGACAGACACACACACACAGACACACACACACAGACACACACACAGACACACAGACACACACACACAGAGACACACACAGACACACACACACAGACACACACACACACACACACACACACACACACAGACACACACACACACAGACACCCACACAGACACCCACACAGACACACACACAGACACACACACACACACACACACACACAGACACACACACAGACAGAAACACAGACAGACACACACACAGACACACACACACACACAGACACACACACAGACAGAAACACAGACAGACACACACACAGACACACACACAGACAGACAGACACACACACACACACACACACACACACACACACACACACACACACACACACACACACACACACACACACACAGACACACACATAGACAGACACACACACAGACACACACACAGACACACACACGGACACACACACAGACACACACACGGACACACACACGGACACACACACAGACACACACACGGACACACACACAGACACACACAGACACACACACGGACACACACACAGACACCCACACATACACACACACAGACAGAGACACACACACAGACGTACAAACACACCAATACTGTAATTCCACCCTTTGAGTGACCTGGACAGGAATGCAGAGGATGTGGGTACAGTATACCAGAGAGGACAGGGGGGGGGTGGGGGGCAGGGGAGGGGGCGAGGGGGGGGGCAGGGGAGTTACAGTGGGAAAGCTAAGGCCAGGGTCTGGGGAGGCAGAGCTGGGTGGACCTTCTTGCCCTGGGTGTGACAGACAGACCTACTGACAGACAGACAGACAGACTTACTGACAGACAGACAGACCTACTGACAGACAGACAGACAGACAGACCTACTGACAGACAGACAGACAGACAGACCTACTGACAGACAGACAGACAGACCTACTGACAGACAGACAGACAGACAGACAGACAGACAGACAGACAGACCTACTGACAGACAGACAGACAGACAGACCTACTGACAGACAGACAGACAGACCTACTGACAGACAGACAGACTTACTGACAGACAGACAGACAGACCTACTGACAGACAGACAGACAGACCTACTGACAGACAGACAGACCTACTGACAGACAGACAGACAGACCTACTGACTGACAGACAGACCTACGGACAGACAGACCTACTGACAGACAGACCTACTGACAGACAGACCAACTGACAGACAGACTGACGACAGGCTGACGACAGCCTCGCAGCTGAAGGCTGACAGGCCTCTGCGATACAGAGCCTGGCCTGGAAACTCAGACAGGCTTCAACCTATGTCCCTCTCCCCTTCCCCTCCCCTCCCCTCCCTGCACCCTTCCCCCACTGCAGTACAGCCCCTTCCAGCAGACCAGATCCTGGCAGGCTGGGACAAGTTTTCTGAACCTCCAGCCAGCCAGCCAGCCAGGCAGCCAGCCAGGCAGCTATCCAGCCAGCCAGTCCCTACATTCATACACTCCTCTCCCCCAGGTCACCTCTCCCTGCCCCCCCCACACCCCCATGCTACACAGACAGGCTGCAGCATGTCAGTCACCCTACACCCACTGCCATACACACCCCCCCCCAGATTAGCAGATCCGCTATCGGGCCAGTAGGCAGTACCATGTAAACATACATACCCACACACGCACGCACACGCACACTCTTCCCATAAACCTCCTTCTCCAAGACAAACAGACAGGCCTGTGCATGCCAGCACCTCCACGGCTCTCCGGTTCAGGTAAACAGGGCCTGGCGAGAGGCTTACCTGACACTTCCCCAGCACACACTTCACTCCCCGACACAATAACGACTCTTGAAGAACCTAATTCGCCGTTAGAACCTAATTAAAGCAAAGTGCACGCTTCCCCATGAGCGCTAAGTCTAAGGAACGGCTTGGTACTGTGTGCATCTGGGAATCCAGAATACCTTCGATGACAGCAGGTCGTTGGTTCAAACCCCGTCCCTGTGCTAACGCTCAGATCCAAACCCACAGTCCATCTTTACCTGCTCTGTACGTTTGAGAGTGTGTCTGTCTGTGTGTCTGTCTGTGTGTCTGTATGTGTGTGTGTGTGTCTGTATGTGTGTGTGTCAGTGTGTCCGTCTGTGTGTCTGTCTGTGTGTCTGTATGTGTGTCTGTCTGTGTGTCTGTATGTGTGTCTGTCTGTGTGTCTGTATGTGTGTGTGTATGTGTGTCTGTATGTGTGTCTGTATGTGTGTGTGTCTGTGTGTCTGTATGTGTGTGTGTATGTGTGTTTGTCTGTGTGTCTGTCTGTGTGTCTGTCTGTGTGTCTGTATGTGTGTGTGTATGTGTGTCTGTCTGTGTGTCTGTCTCTGTGTCTGTATGTGTGTGTGTCTGTCTGTGTGTCTGTATGTATGTGTGTGTCTGTATGTGTGTGTGTGTGTGTGTGTGTCTGTATGTGTGTGTGTCAGTGTGTCCGTCTGTGTGTCTGTCTGTGTGACTGTCTGTGGTTGCTCCTGGTCTCTCACGCTCTAGATGGGATTGGGGTTGGGGGCTCGGAAGGGGGGCAGGCGAAGAGGGGGCCGGTGGCTGCCGGTTCCCCCCGTCAGCCCAGGTAAAGAGACAGCCGTGAGTGTGCACGGAATGACCCTCCTTCTTACACAGGGCGTGTGTGTGTGTACAGGTCATGGTGTGGGGGATTCTAATGGAGACTCGTCCAACGAGAATGGGCAGGCTGCGATGCAGGGGGTACATGCATGTGTGACGTGGGCGTGTTCCATGCCAGCCTTGCGGGGGGGGGGGGGGGGGGGTCTGCTCCACATGGACAGGTGGGGAGGTGTTGCGTGTCAGCGTGTGTCTGTTGCGTGTCAGCGTGTGTGTGTTGTCCAGCAGCAATTGGGGGGGAGAGTGTATAGCTATCTGTCTGTTGCGCACCTGTCCTCGGAGGCCTGCTTCTATCTATAGACAGATCAGCGGCCAACGCTCTGGGGTTTTGGAGGCTGTGGATTGGGGTCTTAGGGGTCAGGAGGAGGGGTGGGGGAGGGCTGGGGGGGAAGGTTGGGGGGAGGCATGCAGGCTGGGTGGGTCTGGCCAGGCTGGCACAAGAGCAGTCACTTCTGGAATGTGCTGCAGGGGCAAGGCCAAGGGCACACACACACTCACACACTCGCTTACACACACACACAGAAGCACACACACACAAATACCAAAAAACAGATACACACATTCGATGTGAACATACATACACCACTGTAAACATTAGAAAGGAACATACTAATACTGTTCATATATTTTCGTCGAGTAATTTGGCGCCCCCAAATTCAAAACACAAACAAAACTGACCACACACAAACACACAACATGACAAGGCCAAGGGCACACAAGTGGGAACAGATGCTCCTACTCACACATCAGAGCCGCTTCCTTCCCCTCCCCTGCCCGTACCACACACACACACACACACACACACACACATACCGTGATGTGTGATTGTGTGTATAAAGTATATAATGTGTTTGCGTACTGTATGTGTTCAAAGGCTTAAGTGGTATCCAACCGCTGGAAGTGTTTGTCAGGAATTCGGAGCCACACGATTATGCAAGCTCTCCTGCAGTCTTCCTGCGGTGTCGGAGGCGACTGAGAGGACGACCAGCGCCCTCTACTGATCAAAGCGCAGAACAGCACCGCATTCTAACCATGGATGCAAGTTTGAGGGGAAGGGGGTGGGGGTGGATGGGGGGGGGGGAGGAGACGACAGCCTGCTTCGCTCGCTGAGCCAAGCTTCTCACCAAGCTGACCCTTTCCTAAATCGTTCTTCTCTGTAAAGTGTTCGACTCCCTCTCCTTCACTTGATTCCTTCCTCCTTCTCTCTCTCTCCCTCTCTCTCTCTCTCTCTTTCTTCCTTGTGCCTCCTCAGCGAGAGCGTCCTGTGGTGTCCAGTTCTGTTTGATAGGCCCGGTCAGGGAGTCTGGACTGTTCCGCAGGGGCTCTGGGCTGGGTTTGGAGGGGCGTTTCCACTGGGCCGGTGGCAGTCTGCCAGTACGGCCATTACTGCTGGCCCACTGAACTGGTTGAAGGAGCCCCAGGAGGGTGCTCGCTCCTCTGGGGGTGAGAGCTGGGAACACTGGCCCCCCATCAGGCCTGCTGCTGGGGGTGGAGCTCTGGACGGGGTGTCTTACATTGAGAGTGGACGAGGCTGGACTCTTTGTTGAAGGTCCAGTGGATGTCCAGTGCCTGTTGCGTCATGTTGAGGTATGCGTGTTGGCATGTTCGTATGACCACAAGGGGATAACGTGACAAATAACCAGGATATATGTTGTGTGAGGGTTAGTATGTTCTGTATGTAAGTGATGGAATGTTTGTTGGGAATGATACATAGCATTCTGCTGACGTTAACCCTGCCATACTGTACTGGGAGGAGAGTTTCGGTCTTGCCTGAAGCGAAAAGTCTTTTTACGATGTTGTCTCCCTACCTGTGTCTTCTAAAGGCTTGTCCAATTATTTGTGTGTGTGCGCTTGTGTGTGTTTGTGTGTGTTTGTCCTGTCAAGACTTGGCCCAGCTAATGGGTAGTGATGGGCTCTGCTCAGTGTGTGTGACCCACTGCTTTACTCTCGTTCTCACCCGCCCTCGCTCCATAATCCAATTTGGTGAGAAAGGGAATTGCTCCCCCTCCATCCTCCCAGCCACACACACACACACACACACACACACACACACACACACACACACACACACACACACACACACACACATGCACACACACACACACACACACACACACACACACACACACACACACACACACACACACACACACACACTCACACAGACACACACAGACACACACACACTCACAAACAGACACACACTTACACACACACACAGGGTCCTGGGTCTGTGGTGTCTAGGGCCCCTGCTGTGATGCAGTTCCTCTTTGGCCCAGCTGGCAGAAGTTACTGCAGGAGCAACAATGTGGCTGCAGGCTGGGCCAGGACAGAGCTAGCAGAGGGCCAGCACAGGGGCCCCACGGGCTCCTGAAAGGACTCTATTGTCCAGACCCCCTCCATCAGGGACCATTAATTATGGGCCGAGGAGCACAGCTCTGAAAAAAAACCCTCCCCCTCCCCAACTGTACCCCCCCCCCACCCCACCCACCTCCCTCAGACGCGCACACACACACAAACCCAGCTCTCCCTTCTCTCCCCCCCCCCCCTCTCTCCAACACTCCCACCACCTCCACCCTCCAACTCCAGATTAGCCCCCCTGCCCCGCGTCTCCGGGTGTTTTTTAATGAATCTGCCAGATGAGACGAGGCACAGAGAGCACAGTGTCATTAGAAACGCTTTTTATTTTTTCCTTTCCTTTTTTTCTTCCTGTGAATTTACAAGTAACCCTTCAGCATGGCAGCCAGAAACAGAAGTAAAGCCCATAGAGGGAAAAAGGAGGGAAATTCTTCAAAGACATTTAATTCTTTCAGGAGGATGAAGGGTCCTGGTGGCTTTTGTGAGAGAGTGGACTGCTGAGCACAGCTCTCCACACACACACACACACACACACACACACACACACACACACACACACACACACACACACACACACACACACACACACACACACACACACACACACACACACACACACACACACACACACACACACACACACACACACACACACACACACACACTCACACACACACCTTCACACACACCGCCAGTTGGGCAGGAGGAGAAAGTGGGAGTTCTGATCCAGATTATAGACTGGCTGGACTGTTGCGTTATACCAACCTAAGAAGCCCTTCTCAATAAAGTAGGATAGGGAAGAAAATAAAGAAATAGATTGATGAAGAATAAGAGTCCACACTTCGACATAGCCAAGCACTAGACTGATACCAACCAGCATCTATTCATTACATTTACATTGAGTTATTTAGCAAACACTTTTATCCAGAGCGATTTCCAAGTACAGGGACATCCCCCCTGAGGCAAGTAGAGTGAAGTGCCTTGCCCAAAGACACAACCTCATTTAGTCACAGCCGGGAATCAAACTCGCAAGTTTCCGATCATGAGCCCACCGCCTTAACCCGCCGAGCCACCTGACTCCCTATTCAGCCCTTTCCCCAGACCTCTGTCCCCTCAACAAGGACTGGGACCCATTCCACAGACCATGGGACTCTACCCCCATTTAACATACATTAACTTTTCCACTTGCACAAACCGGGATTTCTTTTGAACCAAACTGCTGCTTTGAGATGGGGCCAGCCCCCTCACCAACCGTAGCGACTAACGACTTTAGCACATTTGAACCATAGCCGGTTGCATAACGACACCCGCAGAGGGTTGGATGGTGTGGCTACAGCGCAGATACACCTATACGGTTGCCAAGGCAAAACTACAGGCTTCTTGTGAATGGTTTAGGTCTAAAGTTTGACCTATAAAACGCAGGGCCAAAGGAATATAAGATTTCTCCATAATGACAGTCGTGGAAGAATAAGTGTGTCGATCCAATCCACACTATGGAACAAAGATTAACCACGGTTTTATATGTTTTTCTTACCTCAGTGATTTGGCTGGGATTATTTATGTGTTTTAGCGTGTTGATTGATGTGTTTTCAAGCTGAAATAGGAGATGGATGAAGGATGGGTGGGGGGAGGGAGGGAGAGAATGAAAGCCTGAGCACACAGTTTTGCTCCTTCATCAACAGGTTCTCTCTCTCTCTCTCTCTCTCTCTCTCTCTCTCTCTCTCTCTCATTTCATCTCTTCCTCTCTGTCTCTTTCCCTCCTGTCCTCGTCCAGGCCCCAGATCTCCGCTGAGCGATCGTTACGTAACTTATTTCCAGCCTCTCCACCCTCCACCTCTCTCTCACTCACACACACTCAAAAAGAGATATAAACATGAGCACACACACACACTCACGCATCGGTCAGCTGTAAAACTGTTCTGTCTGTGCTGGACATTGACCAGACCCCCTTGAACGAGTCTAGAAACTTCTCATGCCCTAATCCCTCCCTCCCCCCCTCCCTCTCTCTCTCTCTCTCTCTCTCCCTCCCTCCCTCCCTCCCTCCCCGCTTCTATCCTTTCATCTCTCCAACAAACACTCTGCTGCATTAATCAGGTTATTCTGTCACCATGACAATGGGCTCTGTTTTACATCACTGATTAGAACCCCCCACCCCCATCACCACCATCAACCCCCCCCCCCCCCCCCAAAGTTCGGCCTTGTTTCCCCCACTTTCCCACAAGGCAGCATGGGGCGTGTCACTGGAGCTCGACCCCCTTGGGCCGAGTGCAGAAGGGTAAGGGCTGGGTTGGGCTGGGTTGGGCTGGGAGGCGTGGTGGTGGTGGTGGTGGGTGGCGGGGGCTTCTCAGAGGAGGTCAACCCTGGGGGTCAGTCGTGTCAGAGGCGTTACCGCCGCCAAACAATAAGGCCCTCTGAGAGGCAGAGGACGGAGCAGAACCAGGCTGGACGACAAGCTGGATGGCTAGACAGGCAGACACACAGGCAGACAGACAGGCAGATAGATAGATAGATAGATAGATAGATAGATAGATAGGCAGGCTGACAGGCAGACAGGCAGACAGGCAGGCAGGCAGACAGACAGGCAGACAGGCAGCCAGACAGGCAGACAGGCAGACAGGCAGGCAGACAGACAGACAGGCAGACAGGTAGGCAGGCAGGCAGGCAGGCAGGCAGACAGGCAGACAGGCAGGCAGGCAGGCAGACAGACAGACAGGCAGACAGGCAGCCAGACAGGCAGACAGGCAGACAGGCAGACAGACAGACAGACAGACAGACAGACAGACAGACAGGCAGGCAGGCAGGCAGGCAGGCAGGCAGGCAGGCAGGCAGGCAGACAAGCAGGCAGGCAGACAGTCAGACAGTCAGACAGTCAGACAGTCAGACAGGCAAACAAGCAGGCAGGCAGACAGGCAGACAGGCAGACAGGCAGACAAGCAGACAGGCAGACAGGCAGACAAGCAGGCAGGCAGATGTTCTTTTCACACACAGGCAGAAGTTTGCTTTAAAGGCCTTAGTAGGATACTACCATAGAAGATAACATTCTGCCCAGAACTATTATGGGCTGGATAAACATTAGTAAGTCTTAGCTCCCGTCTTCAGTAACGTCAAAGTAGTTTGTTGTGCTTTCGCTCCTCGTTGTGTGTTCACCTCTGCAGACGGCTGTGTGTGTGTGTGTGTGTGTGTGTGTGTAGGGATTGTATTGTGTCCTTGTGAAATACTGAGGGATTGACTTTAATGACGGGCTGAGTTCTCACACTACACTTTTAATAACATGGAGTGGATTTATGATCTGAGCCAGCGAGTCACTGCCAGCTTATTAAATCTAATTATGAAATAACATTTATGCAACATCGCTTTTATTATCATTCTCTGGGTCACAGGTTGAAAGAAAACAGCCATGTCATGACAAGTACGGCCTGTGTGTGTGTGTGTTTATGTGTGTGTGTGTGTCTGTGTGTTTATGTATGTGTGTGTGTGTGAGTGTGTTTATGTATGTGAGTGTGTGTGAGTGTGTTTATGTATGTGAGTGTGTTTATGTATGTGTGTGTTTATGTATGTGTGTGTGTGTGAGTGTGTTTATGTATGTGCGTGTGAGTAAGGAGGGGAAGCGGAGAAAGATTTGTGGAGATGGAGCGAGTTCGAATCCTGCCTGTCTGTAAGTCAGTGTTTCAGTCTGCTGTATCTTCATGAGTGTAACTCAGAGGTGGAAGAATCTGCACTGCACTTCAGAAGGTTGCAGGTTTGAATCCCTGCTGAATGTTGTTGGTATAATTCCTACATCCACCAGTCTGCATCTGCACTATTCTTATTAGCCTCAGGAGAAACCGTCTATTTGAAATAGTATGGTGTCCCCGTACTGTGGTGTGGTATTGTGTGTGTGTGTGTATGTGTGTGTGTGGTGTGTGGTGTGTGTGTGTGTGTGTGTGTGTGTGTCATGTGTGTGTGTGTGTATGTGTGTGTGTGGTGTGTGGTGTGTGTGTGTCGTGTGTGTGTGTGTGTGTGTGTGGTTGTCGCTAACCTTTGTGAGTCTTGCTCAGCTGAGCTTCTTGTGACTACTGTTTCCAGCGTGGGAAGAGCTGGCTCTGTTACATGAAGTGTGACTGGCCAGGGGGCTCAGGGTGGCACAGACTTGGCACAGACTTGGCACAGACTTGGCACAGACTTGGCACAGAGTGGCACAGACTTCGCACCAACTGGCATGGACTGGCACAGACTGGCACAGACTGACACAGACTTGGCATAGGCTGGCACAGACTGGCACAGAGTGGCATGTACTGGCATGGACTGGCACAGACTGACACAGACTTGGCATAGGCTGGCACAGACTGGCACAGACTTGTCAGACTGCCACAGATGGGCACAGACTTGAACATACTGGCACAGACTGGCACAGACTACCATGGACTGGCACAGACTTGGCACAGACTGACACAGACTTGGCACAGACTGGCACAGACAGGCACAGGCTGGCACAGACTGACACAGACTTGGTAAAGACTGGCACAGACAACAATGGATTGGCACAGACTTGGCACAGACTGACACAGACTGGCACAGACTGACACAGACTTGATAAAGACTGGCACAGACTGACACAGACTGGCACAGGCTGGCACAGACTGACACAGACTTGGTAAAGACTGGCACAGACTGGCATAGGCTTGGCACAGGGCTCAAAAGCTGAATTGAATGAACCTTCAGAAAGGAAGCAGCATTGTTGGGCATTGGGATGCCTGATGTGAAGCCTTGTAGTCCTCTAGTAGTAGTCCTAGACCAGGGACCTCTAAAAATCCTCCTGTGCGTCCCTGCGACTGCCCCAGTGATGAAAAGGATGAATCAAACCCACTGAAATGCTTCGTCTACCTATTTTCCTTTTTGGGGAATTGGAAGTTCCACTTCAAATGTACAGATTTTCCACATTCCTGTACATATCAATAACTGTAGGCATGTTTGTACTTCAGCTGTGCAGGTCCCCATGTTTGGAGTGTTTCGTTACTACTTGGACGAGCGTATGGCCGGTGGACCACGAGGCCCAGCGCTGCCATGCTAATGAGGTTAGCATGTGCTCAGTTAGGCTACGTGCAGCAGCTAGCCGGCCATGTTAGGGAGCAGGCGAGGGTGCGGTACCCCGAGGAGCTGTCCTAACGACACGTGAAGAGGGGGAGGGGTCTGCACCCACCCCCGCCCCAAACTCCCCTACCGACCCTCACCCCCCTCTTTTCAGAGGCTCAGATCAGGCTGTGCTTTGCAGATTAATGATGGGACACATACCAGGATGCACAGAAAGGATGATGGGGGAGGGGGGAGGGAGGGGGGGGGGAGGCGGGTGAGGGGGGTGGGGAGGGGGGGGGGGGGAGGGAGGGAGGGAAGGGGGGCTAAAGACAAAAGTAAGCTGTGGAAAAATGCTAATTCACGGTGGAGCAGCAGAGTCTCTCTGCGTGTGAAAGAGATATTTTCAGATGGCAGGGGTCAGGGGGAGTGTGTGTGTGTGTGTGTGTGTGAGGGGGGGCTTATAGGGCGCAGAGGTGAATATGTGTGCTTATATGAACACACGTACAGGAGGGAGTGGAGTGGGACTGACAGGAAGATTGAAAAGAGAGAGGGGGAGGCGGTCGCTCGGGGGGTCCGCTGCACAGAACACAGCCCTCCCTCCCTCCCCTCTCTGTCCCCCCTCCCTCCCCCTCTCTGTCCCCCTCCCTCCCTCCCTCCCTCCCTCCCTCCCTCCCTCCCTCCCTCCCTCCCTCCCTCCCTCCCTCCCTCCCTCCCTCCCTCCCTCCCTCCCTCCCTCCCTCATTCAGGATATTGTTCTGATTTACTGTAGGGAGTGTTGCTGCTCACTTACCATACATTCAAAACAGAGTCTGCAGACGAATGACATGGAAAAATGACCCCCCCCCCTCTGAATGGGGTTTGAGAGTGGGGGTCCTGCAGGCAGGCGGGGCCCCTGGGCCGGGCCCTGCTTCACTCTCAGGTGTTTGCATGTGGTTCCCATTGACCCACTCCCCCTTCCTACCCCACCCCCCCCTCCCCCCTCACACACTCCTGGCAGTCTCCTGGTTGGATAACACCCTGCGGTTTGAAGGAGTGAGAATTCACACCCGGGCCCAGGGACGGGCCGTGATGGCGCGGGGGGGTGTGCCAGGGGGGGTGGGGGGAGGCGGGGGGGGGGGGGGGCAGAGAGAGGAGTGTGGAGCACAGTACAGAGTGTGATTAACGAGCCTGTGTTATGGTGGAACCACAGAGAACAAAGGCCCTAATCTATAGCACATGCAGAGGACTGGTACTGTAAAAGTCTGCACAAACTGGCCTGTGGAGAGGGAGGGGGAGGGTGGGAGAGGGGAAGGGAGGGCGAGGGGGAAGGAAGGTGGGAGGGAAGGTGGGTGGGTGGGAGGGAGGGCTCTGCATGCTTTGGGATTGCGAAGCTAGTCAGAAAGCCGATCTGAGACAGCGGTGGTCGGAAGCATGCTTGACCGCGGTGCGTTGACCACAGCCGTGTGCGTGAGAGAGAGAGGGAGGGTCTGCTTGATTGATGCTGAAGTGCAGTGGCACAGTTAATCCAGGGGCTCGGGATCCCACTCTCCCAGGTGTCTGTGTCAGTGCAGTGTTTGGGGGGCAGGAGGGGGGGGAGGGGTCAGTGCATGTGTGTTTGTTTGCAAGATGTAGAAGGGCAGACCTAGCCATCAATCACACCCTAGGGCTAATTGATTTTGCCCAGTCTTTACGCTCCATCTTGACCGAGGCCTTGAAGCTGGCTTTTTAAAAGGTGGGGTGTTGGGATCACTTACCAAAGCTTCCCAAAAGCTGCCTGGACCCCATCAAAAGGCTCCACACCAAGGTGACTGATTCATAGCCTTCCAGACACAGGAAACCCCCCAGCTTATCCCCTCGTCTGTGGAAGAGGACCCACGTGTTCCCCCCTCTCAGAGTACCACGCTGGCTGGGGTTAGGGTCCACTTAGTTATGGTGTAGATGTAGTGAACTCAGTCTGCCTGCACTGAACCAGGTGATGGGCCATTTCTGTATGTCTGTCCCTCCCGTTTGAGCTCTTTCTCTCTCTCTCTCTCTCTCTCTCTCTCTCTCTCTCTCTCTCTCTCTCTCTCTCTCTCTCTCTCTCTCTCTCTCTCTCTCTCTTGTTATCTCTCTCTCTCTCTCTCTCTCTCTCTCTCTCTCTGTTCTCTCTCTCTCTCTCTCTCTCTCTCTCTCTCTCTCTCTCTCTCTCTCTCTCTCTCTCTCTCTCTCTCTCTCTCACTCTCTCTCTCTCTCTCTCTCTCTCTCTCTCTCTCTCTCTCTCTCTCTCTCTCTCTCTCTCTCTCTCGTTATCTCTCTCTCTCTCTCTCTCTCTCTCTCTCTCTCTCTCTCTCTTGTTATCTCTCTCTCTCTTCTCTCTCTCTCTCTCTCTCTCTCTCTCTCTCTCTCTCTCTCTCACACTCTGTCTCGTTATCACTCTCTCTCTCTCTCTCTCTCTCTCTCTCTCTCTCTCTCTCTCTCTCTCTCTCTCTCTCTTGTTATCTCTCTCTCTCTCTCTCTCTCTCTCTCTCACTCTCTCACACACTCTCTCGTTATCACTCTCTCTCTCTTGCTCTCTCTTTCTCTCTCCATCACAGAACAGTCCAGTCCAATCTCTCAGTCCATTTGGAAGTAAAGTGGTTCTGGCAGGCTATGAAAGCACATCCTGGTCCATCCCTGGAGCTCTCCAGACCGCTATGATACCCCCACCCCCACCCCCACCCCCCTCCTCCCTCCCTCAGCAGTCCCAAGGAGCTGAGACCAGCTCAAGGTTGTCTCTGGGAGGTGAGCCAACGATGAAGCCAGCCATGTGGATTCCCAGGCCCGGTGTGTGTCTCTCCCCGGGGCCTGGCCCCTGGCCCTGCAGCCAGAGTTGGGTTACACCGGCAGCACCAGACCCCCTCACTTTGTCTGCCGCAAGGCCACTGGCCTCACCATCTGGGGACTGCGGTTCGTCTGTGTGCATTTTCAAGACGAAAACCTGTTTTTTCGAGACGGAAGAAGTTTGAACGTCGCGATTGCATACGCGCACGTGCACCGCATATCCAGCATGGCTGGGGTGCTTTTCCTCCCAATCCCATCAACCCCCTCTTCTGTTCATCACGGTGGGGTGGAGAAAAAATCAGGTCTAAAGCGACACGCACTCGATAAAAACTGGAAGCCACCAATACAGGCCAAGCGCTCTCTTTCCCAGCGTGGTCAAGATAAACACACACCGTCTCAGAGTTCATGTAGTCATTCCGCCTGCGGTGAGACGTATTTTCCGATTATTCCCGAAGTCTCATGTGACATATTCATCAAAACAGCAGTGAAATATTACAGCGGGTCTCTCCGGCTATTAAAACTGTTATTACCATGGCCGCTTGGTGCTCAACAGGACCTGACTGTCACTTTAATGACAGGGTGGAGAAGGTGGCCCATAGAGAACCCTCGGCCCGTAGAGAACCCACCAGGAACAGGGTTCACCAAAACAACCGGTCTGTACGGCCCGAGACCGTGGTCCTCACCGCAAACCCTCCCACCTAACCCCCTCCTACTGCACCGACAAACGGTCTGGGCTCCTCTCACACACACACACACACACCCTCGGTGGCCTGTCCTGGATGGCTGGGTTGGGGGCCGCTGGAGCCAGCACGGAGCGGATGGTCTTCGTGGTGGCGTCTCCCCCTGTCTTATTATCCCAAACACAGTTATCCCGTTTTGAAGGAGTCTTCACCACCGGAGCGAAAAACCCCTCCACCCACCGGCGGAGGGAGAGAGAAAAAAGATCCCCCCCCCTCCTTTTTTTCCCCCCCCCCCCCCCCCCCCACACACACACACACACTCACATAAACACATAGAGAAGGACTGAACCAACAAACAAGAGGTCTGACCCCGTGAAATACGATCCCACAAACAAAGCTCTCCCTTCAGCCACTTGCCCTGAGCCCTGCACCCCCTGCACCCCCTCCAAACCCCCCCCCCCACACACTCCCCCAAAGCTCACTATTAATCACCCCCACATGGAGGGGGAAAGCAACCCAGGGCAACATGAGTTGTGGGCCCGTGGACACTTAACACTGAAGGGATGGGAGTGTGTAGTTTATGTGATCTGTGTGTGTGTGTGTGTGTGTTTGCGTGAGTGCGTGTCCGGACTACCCACAAGCCTTTGCTGTTCTTGTTGGAGCTGTTTATTTGGCCCTGCTAATGGTGGCTGTCATGGTCTCTGCCACAGCTAGGGCCTGATTGACTCCCAGGTGGCGCTTCGGCCATTGTCCGGCATCTAGAGCTACCCTGACTTCTGACCTCTGACCTCTGGTCTGCCCTCTCCCCTAATGAGAGAGAGGCAGGGAGAGAGAGAGAGAAGGGGGTCAGGGAGAGAGTGAGAGAAGGGGGTCAGGAGAGAGAGAGAGGGTCAGAGGTGGTGGCTGGGAGAGGGAGAGGCGACATGGGGGATTACCAGGGGACGGGCCGTGTTTGTGTGTGTGGAAACAGATACCTTGACGCCCCCTCCCCCGCAACTCTGACCTAACGCACGCACGCACACACACACACACACAACTTCAAGGACTTGTGACTCAATTGAATTCAATTACTCCTCACGTCAATAAACAGACCTGAATAATAAAGAAAGGGCGGGGGGGGGGGATAATACTCTCCTCGCTGTCTCGTCCTCTCTCTCTCTCATCCTCTCTCTCTCTCATCCTCTCTCTCATCCTCTCTCTCTCTCCTCTCTCTCTCTCTCATCCTCTCTCTCTCATCTCTCTCTCTCTCTCATCTCTCTCTCTCTCATCCTCTCTCTCTCGTCCTCTCTCTCTCTCTCATCCTCTCCCTCTCTCGTCCTCTCTCTCTCTCATCCCTCTCTCTCTCGTCCTCTCTCTCTCTCATCCTCTCCCTCTCTCGTCTCTCTCTCTCTCTCATCCTATCTCCCGCTCCCTCGATCTCTTTGTCCGGCAGGGGACAAGTATGAACGGACATACTTGACCAACTGTTGTGTTCTATTTGCGTTGCTGGGCATTCTTCCTGTGTTGTGAGGCTCTATCAGCACTGGGGGTGGAGGGGTGGGGGGTCTGACGCAGGCTTCAAGTCCACCCTCACCACCGTGTCAGTAAAGCCCCTCTACCGGCCGCAGGCTCAGGGGCCGCTGTTCCCAGGGCGGGGGCCCCTGAGGCTTGTTGGCCGGCGGGGGCAGAACAGGTATTATAAGTGACTGGAAAAGCCCGTATTCTTAGCATCAGGGAACACAGGTTGGTCCGCAGCGGCAGTCTAGACGCTCACCCCCCCCCCACCCCCCCCCAACCCCCAGCAGCCTCTCCCCTCCGAACGCCGCAGCAGCCACACGCGTGCATGTGCGTCTGTGAGGGGGGGGGGGGGGGGGGGCACGTATAAAGCATAGATCCCCCATCACCTCCACCCCCGTCTTAAAATACCCCCCGGCTGGCTTAAATATAGCGGGCGGCCGCGGCACGTAGGAACGGGTGATTAGAGCCATGTTAATACCCCCGGCATACGACCCCCGCAGTGCCCCCATTCCTGAACCAGCCCCCCCCCCCCCCCAGGACTGTAAGACAGGCTATATATACATGCGTGGGGCTGGTGGCCAGGTGGCTGCTGGGACACGCGCGGCCCGCTGCTCTGAGACCGATGACAGGGACACCTCGGAGACAGCGGCCAGGGTCACTTCTCTGCCGCCGGCCATTCCGTTCTAACGCACTTCTGTGGTAAAGTGCTCTGCAGCCAAGTTCCATTAGAACTGAGGATGACTTCCGTTGTAACGTTGCTACGTATTTCATCGGAGCAGTGCTACCGGGTGTTATGTTAGGGCTTAACCGGGTTCTTACAACTAAGAGAAGACTCACGTTCACTGTTTACTCTTGAACTGTAGAACTCTGTGTGTCCCTCAAAAAGGTCCGTGCTACAACATTATATAGCTCACCTATATTCTTTACAGAACACTGGGTATTTATTAACACTTCTTGGTGTTGTCATGTAACGTTACTGGGTATTCTGATGTGATTCGACTTCCTCCAGCATGTAGGTTTATTTTGTTGTATTTTATTTTATTTTTTCAGGGCAAAGTTCCAGGCTCCAAATCTTTGGATAAGATCCGCACACAATCACCACTATCCCTGAGCAGACAGGCCACTTCAGCCCAGTTAAGCTAACCAAAAACACCTTCCACCAAAAGCCTAGCCTCCATAAACATGGTGAAAAAGGCCCCAGTATACTAACGCCCCTCCCTCCTGCCCTCCAGTTCTGCATGACTGGCCAGGCCTAGACATGGACCCTGAGTCTGGCCTGCCTGCTTCAGGACTAATATAAACCTGGGGGGCACACATGTGGACACAGAGCAGTCAAACACACACACGCATGTTGCGTATCGATACGCACACACCCATGCGACACCCGTGCGCACGCATCCTCGCACGAGCACACGCACACTGCGCTCCCGCCCAGAGGCAGAGGAAGCAGAGAGTATGTGAGGTTTAAGGGCCGGCAGGGCTGGGATATGAGTCTCTGTCTCAAGCATGGAGACCTCTGACCCTATCCCAGAAGCCCTTGCGGGGCGGCCCCGGGTTATTGCCTGTGTCTCTCCCTCTTTTACTCTCTCTGACCTCTCTCTGTTCCACATCTGCACCAGAGGATTTCATCCCCCTCATCCTCTTAATAGACAGAACCCCCCCCCCCCCCCCCCCGCTTTCTGAACTCCATCGCTTCCTCATTCTCACATTCACGGAACAGAAGATCTGATTCTTCTCTGACGGATGACAACACTCTGGTAGAATGTTAATGCGAAGAAGGGAACAATACAGAGAGAGAGAGAGCGAGAGAGCGAGAGAAAGAGCCTGAGTCTGGAACCTTCTGGAACCCTCTCAGTGTTTTGGGACCGGAGGGTGGTCTCGGGGTCAGCAGGAGAACAGGGGGTCAAGGGTCAGCATGGGATCCCTCTGGGTTCTAAAGCATTCTAACAGATACTGTAGATTCCAGAACAGTGAGAACATGCCTGGAGCATGCTGGTTGTTCTCCACAAGATAACAGGGCCATCCAACTCAATAATCACTTTCAATTCATTCCATTTCGGTAACCGAATAAATTCCCTTTCGCAAGGGGACACAAACAAGGGAAGTGGTCCCACACTGGGGACGTGAAAGGCTCTCCAGCTCTGGATCAAACCTCCCTGAACTTCTCCTGAACTGAAGCCTCCAGCGTAACATGAAACTGGGCCCCGGTGTGCGTTTCACCGCTTCCGCGCCTCAGAAGATGACATCACCTCACGACAAGACAGCGAGCAGAGCGTGTAACAGGCTGACCTTTGCTCGGGTACTCGTGGCGATCGTCTTGTCCGCAACCCCCCTGACCCCCCCCCCGCCCCCAGGCCCTTGGGGGACCTGTAGCTCAGCTCTGCTCTGTCTCTCTCCGTCTCTCTCTCTGTCTCTCCTCCGCAATCAGCACCAGCTCACATTCCAGTGCATCATGGGCTGCGTAGTCTCAAAGACCCCAAGCGGAGATGAGGTGAGATGGGAGATGAAGTCATTAGTGGACCGGGTCAGTGTGAGAGCAGTGAGTCATAAATCTGGACTTATTGTCTACAGCCGGTGTGTGTGTGTGTGTGTGTGTGTGTGTGAGTGGGCGTATATTGGGGCCCTGGGCGTAGGGATAAGGGATGCGGGGGGGGTGCAGGGTTACTGTGATGTAATCCGCTGGACATCTGCAGGACGATGACGGACACACACAGGATGTGTCCGCCTCTAGAGGTTCACAGGCAAGCACACACACTTGGATACACACACGCACGCACGCATGCATGCAAGCATGACATACACATACACACACACATACACACACATACACACGTACACACATAAACACACGTACACACAAAAACACACACACACATATACACGTACACACATAAACACATACACACACACACACACACACATAAACACACACACACATACATACACACATACACACATACACACACACACACATAAACACACACACACATACACACGCACACACCCTCCCTAGGGACTTGTTGTGCTGTCCATGTTTAGGAGCCAAAAACTCTGAACTAATGAGACTTAATGAGATCTGAGCACGTCTCCACGGGGATCAACTACCAGCCATGCTGGGCCAAAGTGGACCCAAGCGGACCCAAGCGGGCCAACAAGGACCAAACTACGTGGAGATCTTACATAAGGGCAAGACCGACGCCAGACAGAACTGAGAGGGGCCACAGCCTTGCATGCGGTGGATCACCCCGGGGGGGGGGGTTCAGCAGGAGGGTGTGTGCGTGTGTGTGCTTGTGTGTGTGTGTGTGTGTTCTTTTAGGGGGTGGGGGTTATGAAGATGTTTATTTGCCTGAGGGTAATCTAAATTTTCTCTTCCAAACAAACAGACCCATCCTGTGTGGAGCCTGTTTTAGCAGCTGCGGACCCCGTGTGGGACCCCCTGGACCCCCGTGGGACGCCAGGCAGGGGCCACCAGGGACCTGAGACACACGGCCCCCACGGAACTCCGTGATCCCGAACGCACACAGAGTTGCATCATGACCTGTGTGGGGTGTGTGTGTGTGTGTTGTAGCCCTCCATCTTGGCTTCCCAGGGTGGGCAGTGTGATTGCTGCAGGTGCAGGATGGGAAGATATGAAGAACAATGGCTCTGCACACAGCACCGATCTGATACACAGCTCATATAGCAGAGCAGTCATCCTAGTCATGGACACACACGCACACACGAACCAAACGCACACACAAGGTACAGTGAACCCTCGCTATATCACGGTTCACTTTTCAAGGTTTCGCTACTTCACGGATTTGCATCGTGCATTGTGTTCTGCGTTCTGATTGGCTAAACAGTCGCTCCAACACAAACCTGTGCATCAACAAAGTTCGGTTTACAGGATACTGTACTTTTATTTGTTAAACAAATGCTTGGGCCTGTAAAAAGGGTTTGTTCTTTGGTTTTAATATATAATAGAGTATTTAATTGTATAATAATTGTAAACAAAAAAGAAAAAAGTTTCTATTTCACGGATTTCGCTTATCACGGGTTCATTTTGGAACGTGAAAAACGAGGGTTCACTGTATGCAGATAAACACCCCAAATCTATGACGAATAAACATTACACCAACTTTCTTGCGTGAGCATAGAATTGATCCTGGTGTTTTGTGTTGGTGGGTTTTGATGCCAAGGGGTCAGAGGTCAGGGTCGATCAGTGGAGGTTAGGGTGTGAGTGGGGATCACTCTTCCTCCTAATCCTCAGGACCCCGCTGGAATCAGGTCAGCTGTTCTCACAATGAGACTCAACTCAAGGCAGGGATGGCTCACGCAGTGCCTGATGAATAATCTCTACATAGCAACAGGTTCACAACACGGACCCTCCAACAGCACCCCGGCAACCAGGACCCTGGCACTGCCACCCCCCCCCCCCGCAGTCTCACCGCAGTCTCCAACCAGATGCCACCATACTGAACCTTTCACCCACTCTACTTCGGTGCACTCCAACGTTCTCTTTCTCTCTCTCTCTCTTTCTTTCTTTCATTTCCCCCCTCTCTCTCTCTCTCTCTCTCTCTCTCTCTTTGTGTCTCTGTTATCCAGCTAATTAAACTCAGAGAGCCCAGCCCTCAGGTCTTTACTGGTCTCTCCTTACCCCTCCTCCACCACCCTCGCCCACTACTTTCTCACAGAGCAGATAAAAGGCTGGGGGGGGGGGGGGGGGGGAGAGGGGTGTGGGGGTGCATTACAGAGAAGACTGGAGAAGGGCTTGGACTCTGAGGCACTGCAGGACAGGGGGAGAGGATGAGGGAAGTGGGGGGGGGGTGTAGGAGAGGAAAGGAGAGGAGGGAAGGGGGAGAGCAGGGCCGAGGATGAGGAGAGGAGAGAGGGAACAGAGGCTGGATTCATGGCCCGAGCTCAGGCCTGGCTCTCTTATCAGCCACTGAGTCTATGAATGGAGCTCTTCAGGAGGCTCCTCGCTCTCTGATACCTGATCCGCCCACCAAGCTCTCTCTCTCTCTCTCTCTCTCTCTCTCTCTCTCTCTCTCTCTCTCTCTCTCTCTCTCTCTCTCTCTCTCTCTCTCTCTCTCTCTCTCTCTCTCTCTCTCTCTCTCTCTCTCTCTCTCTCTCTCTCTCTCTCTCTCTTTCTTCCTCTTGCTCTCTTTCTCTCACTCTGTCTTTCTCTCATAGACAAATACAAAAAAGTAGACACGTAAATACTGCACATGTAGACACGTTTACATTTAAATGTATTCCTTACCAGACGCTTTTATCCAAAGCGACTTCCAAGACAGAGTTTTGTCGGGTGCAGTCCTGTTCACCGCTCGGTAGGTCAATACCAGGGTCTTGAATCTGATATGGGCTGGACACACACAAACACACACTAAACACACACATCCCACAAGTACAAACACACACATTCCACAAGTACAAACACACAAATCCCACACACAACGTCCAAAAGGATTTTTGTGGCACGGTGCCTTGTACTGCAGCCTCACCTCATGAAAGTGCTGGGTTGGATTCCCTTATCCGGTGTTCAGACTGTCTTTGTGGAGATCGCATGTTCTCCCTGCTCTCAAATGGGGGTTTTCTCTGCAAAAAAAAAAGAAAACCACAGTAAAAACAAATCGAAAGGCTTGCTGGCTGCCATGACCCTGGCCAGGATGGGAGTGAGCAGTTAGTCTTGGCCCCTGACTGATGTGGCTGACCCCTACCATCAGGGGACGAACAGCAGAGGGAACGCAGAGCAAGACTTCCTGTCACACTTCCTGTCACATTTCCTACAGTCTTCTTCTGCTGCCAAAAGACTCGGTAACGGGTTCCTGTGGATCCCAGAACGGTGATCGTCAGCTCTGCTTTCTCTCATCTCCTCCCCGTGGGAAGCTCGGGACAGCAGGCACCACCAAACCTGGCAACCGCTGGGACTAACCGCAATGACACAACATTGATTTCTCATTACCGACGACACCAAAATAACTTGACTATTGGCTAATGGAGGAGAAATCTCTGTTGTATTTTCCCTTTCGCTTCGCTTGTGTTCAGATCCTGATGCTTGTATCATGGTAGTTAGTGGCTGTCAGGAATGGCTGCGAGCAGCAGTAGAGCTATGTGATGGTTAGTACCAAATAAAGAGGGGGATATTGGGTATCCTGGGTTATTTGCGGTGCAGTGGGCAGTATCCCCCTTGGTTCAGCCTGTTTCCAGCGGAGACAGGGTTGGGTGAGGTATATTATGGGATATTAAAGTGTAATGATGGGTCTGGGAGCGGCAGGCCATGGGAACGCGGTCTGGTACGTCTCGCTGCGGCAGTACCAAGGCTCTGGGAGCCAGCAGCGGGTCAAGCCTGCCACAGAGGCTCATTAATGGGGAGGAGAGGGGTACGAGGAAGGGGTAGCCAAGCCCCAGAAACCACTTCACTCTCCCCCTACCCTGAGTCCTCTTACTCAGGCCTCACCACCAACCCCTGCCCCCTGGAAGGCCCAGAGCCATGGAGCCTCCAGAAACACCACCAAGCCACACTGAAGGCCCTATCTTGCACCCAGCGCAATTGACTTTGAACGGATGTATCGTTCCTATGTTGCACCCGACACTGCCCAATTTTCTGTCCACAGACGCACGCCGGTAAATTAGAGAATGAACTTGCTCTCCAGGAGGGCATTTCAGCGGAATAAAGGGAGGTGTGTTCCGGGGCTCACGTTCCCTGGTGCTATTTTGCAGTTTAAGAAAAAGGGTTCCGCCACTGACCAAGAAAAAGCTGGTTAAAACTCAGAATATGTCAGTGCCATAATGTAGCTTGTGCACAACAAGCACGCTCTTTGCTTCTCTCATCTACACAGACGTAGCAGTTCCCATTCTTGCAAACACAATTACAAGGAGAAATATGACCAAGTCATAAGTCTTAAGCTAAGTCACTGCGGTGTGGAGTTTTTGCCTGTTGCTTACACACATTTAACAGAATGTGGCTCATTATAGCAAAACTCTACACACAAGCCAATCCGACTTAACACTGGGAGATTAACGCCTCACATCCATGTCAGAATGAAACACTGCAATTACAACTTAACACTGCTTTATCAAAAAATGAAGTTCTTGTTCTTGCAACAAAACCATACACAAAAGCACGGGCCGGCTGTTGCCATGTCGACGGGGAACATCCAGACAATAGTGAGATATGATGATGATGGTGATGATGGTGATGATGATGATGAGACCCACAGGAAAACCACACTGCCGTGACAACGGGTGGGAGGATGGGTGAATGGGATACTGTACCGCACACAACAGGGGAAATGGAGAGGAAGGGATGTATGAGAGAGAGAGAGAGAGAGAGAGAGAGAGAGAGAGAGAGAGAGAGAGAGAGAGAGGGAGAGAGAGAGAGAGAGAGAGAGAGAGAGAGAGAGAGAGAGAGAGAGAGGGAGAGAGAGAGAGAGAGAGAGAGAGAGAGAGAGAGAGAGAGAGAGAGAGAGAGAGAGAGAGAGAGAGAGAGAGAGAGAGAGAGAGAGAGAGAGAGAGAGAGAGAGAGAGAGAGAGAGAGAGAGAGAGAGAGAGAGAGAGAGAGAGAGAGAGAGAGAGAGAGAGAGAGAGAGAGAGAGAGAGAGAGAGAGAGAGAGAGAGAGAGAGAGAGAGAGAGAGAGAGAGAGAGAGAGAGAGAGAGAGAGAGAGAGAGAGAGAGAGAGAGAGAGAGAGAGAGAGAGAGAGAGAGAGAGAGAGAGAGAGAGAGAGAGAGAGAGAGAGAGAGAGAGAGAGAGAGAGAGAGAGGGAGAGGGAGAGAGAGAGAGAGAGAGAGAGAGAGAGAGAGAGAGAGAGAGAGAGAGAGAGAGAGAGAGAGAGAGAGAGAGAGAGAGAGAGAGAGAGAGAGAGAGAGAGAGAGAGAGAGAGAGAGAGAGAGAGAGAGAGAGAGAGAGAGAGAGAGAGAGAGAGAGAGAGAGAGAGAGAGAGAGAGAGAGAGAGAGAGAGAGAGAGAGAGAGAGAGAGAGAGAGAGAGAGAGAGAGAGAGAGAGAGAGAGAGAGAGAGAGAGAGAGAGAGAGAGAGAGAGAGAGGGCCACGGAGGTCATATCCTATTTCACTACATTCCTCTGATTCAACCATGCAGTCAGCATATTACCAGCAGACCAAGTAATGACAGCCCCCAACTGTGTGTGTGTGTGTGTGTGTGTGTGTGTGTGTGTGTGTGTGTGTGCGGGTGCAACACAGAAAGAAATCATCTGAATGTGTGACTAAGAGTCAGCTAGTCTGTGGTTGTAGTTGGGTCTGACCTAACCTATTGTTCAGTAGTGGTACCTTAGTACACATGAGTGATTATCAGCGTGTGGTAAACACCAGTGATGCACACACACACGCACACACACACACCCACACACGCACACACACACCCACACAGAGTATGTGCATATGCCTTGGAATGCCTTTCAGTGGCCTCATTGTACAATATAAACTGTCAGTAAGACCATCCCTCTTCTCCCTTCTCCTCTTCATCACCCCCTTCCTCTTCTCCTGACAGGGCCCCAGGTCACTCCCTGCAGTGACAAGCCCCCCCCCCCCTCCTCCCCCCACACACACATCATCCTGAATAGATCCACAGCGAAAGGGATTTAGTCATGTTTTCTGTAGATGCCAACTTGCCGATGCCTGGTTCTATCCAGTGATTAGGGCGCTGATTATTTTTGGAAACCCTGAGAACTCTATCTGGGCTAATTAAGCCATCGCAACCCGACTCACCACCTGAAAGACCCTGTCCCCCCGTACATTCCAATTACAGAGATCATACGCTGTGCTCTCTCTCTCTCTCTCTCTCTCTCTCTCTCTCTCTCTCTCTCCGGTCAGCTTCTTATCAAATTCCCTTTTCCCCTAGTCTCCCAACTGTCTGCCGTCGCCGGACCAAATGCACGTCAATAAAGTTTTAGCGTTGTTTCTGGTCAACCGACTCTCGCGGTCTCACAGTTTCGTCGAACGTACTCCATTGTCAGCAGGCCGGCCAGGAAAGCAACACGCAGTCTACCCCGGGGGAGAGGCCCTCTCAGACTCTCTTCCCTTCCTGGCGTTCGCAAACCGGCCGCTCACGTGTTCGAGGGATGTATAATCGTGTTGATTTAGTCTTAAAAGCGGCCCTGGACAATGGCTTGAGCAGGGCTAATCCTTAAATCTTGTCAACTTTCTCTGAAGGCAGGCAACCCCCCCCCACTCCACAACCCCCCCACTCCCCCTTCTCCCCCTCCCAGCCCCCCCCCCTTGCTTTCCTCAAGGAGGAGAAAAGAAGGCCCCATTTCCACACGAAGCGGGGCGGTTACAGCGGCGCTCTCTCTCTCTCTCTCCCCTGACCGGTTTACTTTCTCCGACTGTGAGAAAACTCCCACAGCTCAGGACTGGGATCATGAATATTCATCCGTGCGTTTTGTGCGGCGCATGTGTGAGGTGTGGGGGGTGTGTGAGGTGGGGGGGGGCAGAGATCCCTATCTGTCAGTCAAAAGAGGTTGAGCTCGACGGAGTGAGAGACAGAAAGAGAGAGGGAGAGACAGGCAGGGCAGGGAGAAAGAGAGAGACTCTGCTGGACACCGCTCACATTGGCATGAATCACATGCCTCTAATGCCCCCTCACAATTGAATTCAAATGCTAATTCCGTGCCAAACGGCAGGCAGAATGAATAATCTTAATGGACCCGATCCTGAATCACTGTCTGAACCCCTCTGTAGTGTCTGTGTGTGTCCCAAAAACAATATATTTAATGAACGTGAGGAGAGTCAATTTCTCTGTCGTTTCTCAGCAATGATGCTGTACAGTCCTTCGACATTCAGCATATATACTTCCCAACATGTATGTAGAAACTTGTGTGCGAGCGTGCGTGCTTGTGTGTCAGTGTACGAGATAATGAGTGTGTACACACGCGTGGTGTGCGTGCCCCTAGTGTGCACCCCTTCCTACCCACCCTCTTCTCCTCTGTGTTCCCACCTCTCTAACTCCAGTCACGGCTGGTATTGAACCTGAACTGATTAGCAGTCAAAAGCAGTTGCCGGGGCAGCTTCACTGGGGTAGAAGCGGTTGCCGGGGGCAGCGGGGCCCTGGTTGCTGGGGCAGCGGTGGTTACCGTGGGGAGCGCTGTGTGTTAAAGCCATTAGGAAGCCTTACCATATGAAAGGCTGAGGGGGGCGTGGAGGGCTGAGGATGAGACCCTGGAGGGTCGTCCCACTGTCAGCCAGCCAGCGGGGGCCCCACAAAGGGCCCATTCACTGGCCCCCACTCCACCCCTCCGTCCACCCCCTCCTGCCCCACACCCCTTACCACCCCTCCCCCCCCTCCCTCCACTCCCATGAGCCTATTCAAAACTATAGCATTGCTAGGGAGAAGGGGGATTCCTCCTGTCAGCATAGGAATGATGCGGATTAGCAAGAAGGAGGGAAAGAGCTTTAAAGAGACAGAATAGGAAAGAGAGAGAGAGAGAAAGAGAGCAAAAAGGAGAGCGAGTGAGAGAGTGTGAGAGAGCTGTGCGGGTGAGGCGAACATTGGTCCGACACCCGTTGCTCAGTGGATCGTTTCATGGCCTCTCTCACTCTCTTCGATGTTCCTTCGTGTTTACGTCTTCTTCTTACCTGCTTAACAGTTGCAGTTTTCCCTCCAGGATGAATAAAGTACCTGCCTGCCTGCCTGCCTGCCTGCCTTCCGGCCCCAGAGGAGCCAGTGTGTTCTGGTCCGGGCCAGAGAAGCAGCCCGCAGAGAGAAGCTCGTTTGTGGGGCAGCTTCCCAGTCGCTCCCCATCCTGTCTAGAAGTGGAGCTTTTATTTCCCCTCGTTAGCAGAGAGGGTCTGTTTACTATGTGGAAATTAAAAAGCACACAGAAGTCTAAAAATAGGACAACTTGGCTCCGCTCCACAGAGTCAGCGGAGGGAAAGATCTTTGAGTGGGTGAAAAGTCTTGTGTGCATGTGTGAAAGAGAGCATTTGCAAGAATTGGAACCTGTCAGTGCTCGCGATGTGGGTCTGTGTGTGCGCGTTTGTGATTTGTGTGTGTGCATGTGTGCGCGAGAGAGAGTGTGTGTGTGTGTGTCAGAAGAGAGAGGCCCCACAGCCACAGGTATGGCGGCAGAGTGGCCACAGTAAAAGTGATTCTGTGTTTCCTGTCCTTTCAAGAATAATGAAGGGGATTTACTGCACTTTTATTATAATGGCTCCAATTAGTAGACCAGCCCAGGAGAGACCAGCACTATCAGACAGATGGACAGACTGACTGACAGACTGACTGAAAAAACAAACAAAAATGTAAGAGAGTGACGGGCTTAACAAATTTACGGTCAGTTAGCCTGTCTGTCTGTCTGCCTGTCTGCCTGTCTTCCCGTCTGGCCGTCTGCCCGTCTGTTTGTCTGCCTGTCTGCCTGTCTGCCTCTTTTAACCTTCCAGTGGGAGCAGTGATATATGGTTCCCATTGAGAGTGTGTTGATTTGCTACAGTATGCTGGGCAAACATATGCAGTTTGCTCAAGGAGAATGAGTGACTGAGAATCAGTGTGAGTTAGCGGAGGTACTGTGAGGCGGACGGAGAAGGGCGATGTGTGTGTGTGTGTGTGTGTGAAGTCTGAAGTCAGAAGTGTGTAGGAGCGAGAGTGAGAGGATGTGTGTCGGAAGACAGGCTGGTGTGTGTGGGTGTACACACAGCGGGGAGGGGTGTGTCCCTGGGAAGGGATCCGATTGGCTAACAGGAGTATTTTTCATGGTGAAAAGAACCTCAGTTAGCTTGAAGGACGACTGTACGAAGGCTGTAATAAAATAACACACACGCATCATCCAAACTGAACCAACTGTTATCCTGCCCTGTATCACTGTAAACAATGCTGTTATCCTGCCCTGTATCACTGTAAACAATGCTGTTATCCTGCCCTGTATCACTGTAAACAATGCTGTTATCCTGCCCTGTATCACTGTAAACAATGCTGTTATCCTGCCCTGTATCACTGTAAACAACGCTGTTATCCTGCCCTGTATCACTGTAAACAATGCTGTTATCCTGCCCTGTATCACTGTAAACAACACTGTTATCCTGCTCTGTATCACTGTAAACAATACTGTTATCCTGCCCTGTATCACTGTAAACAATACTGTTATCCTGCCCTGTATCACTGTAAACAATGATGTTATCCTGGCCTGTATCACTGTAAACAATGCAGTTATCCTGCCCTGTATCACTGTAAACAATGCTGTTATCCTGCCCTGTATCACTGTAAACAATACTGTTATCCTGCTCTGTATCACTGTAAACAACGCTGTTATCCTGCCCTGTATCACTGTAAACAACACTGTTATCCTGCCCTGTATCACTGTAAACAACGCTGTTATCCTGCCCTGTATCACTGTAAACAATGCAGTTATCCTGCCCTGTATCACTGTAAACAATACTGTTATCCTGCCCTGTATCACTGTAAACAATACTGTTATCCTGCCCTGTATCACTGTAAACAATGCTGTTATCCTGCCCTGTATCACTGTAAACAATACTGTTATCCTGCCCTGTATCACTGTAAACAATACTGTTATCCTGCCCTGTATCACTGTAAACAATGATGTTATCCTGGCCTGTATCACTGTAAACAATGCAGTTATCCTGCCCTGTATCACTGTAAACAATGCTGTTATCCTGCCCTGTATCACTGTAAACAATGCTGTTATCCTGCCCTGTATCACTGTAAACAACGCTGTTATCCTGCCCTGTATCACTGTAAACAACACTGTTATCCTGCCCTGTATCACTGTAAACAATGCTGTTATCCTGCCCTGTATCACTGTAAACAATGCTGTTATCCTGCCCTGTATCACTGTAAACAATGCTGTTATCCTGCCCTGTATCACTGTAAACAACGCTGTTATCCTGCCCTGTATCACTGTAAACAATACTGTTATCCTGCCCTGTATCACTGTAAACAATACTGTTATCCTGCTCTGTATCACTGTAAACAACACTGTTATCCTGCTCTGTATCACTGTAAACAACACTGTTATCCTGGGGCCCGTTCTTCGTACGTCGCTTAATACATCCGAGATCAAATGACACATCCAGGATGATTTCATCGTGCGAATCATGATCCGGCTAACTGGGTTCTTCGAACAAACCTGTTGTGTATGATTAGTATCACTGGATAGGATCATGTGTTGGCTTAAAAGGGGATATGTATCGATAGTAGAAACATTGATCAGCAACGCTGCTATTGGCTGTTCAGCATGGCCAATGAACGTGCCCACTTTTTCTCCCAATCAGAACAAGAGCTTTTAATGGAAGGTTATTCAGAATTTGAGTCGTTATTTAAAACGACAGGGAACACCTCAAAGTCTGCAAATGCCATGAGAGTGGGCTGGCAAAAAGTAGCAGACAAATTAAAGTAAAAGTGAAATACAAGAATATTCTACAAAATGGTAGCCTTTAATTCATACTGTCTTTATTTTTAAAAAGCCACTTATTTTTCCTCACTTTTAAAAACCACTGTTAAAGGATGTGTTTGTCTATGTATAACAGCCACAAAGAAAAATGCTGAAAAAAACGGTATCTCTCAACAATTACACTTTATCCCGCAATACCCAATTAATTTGAAAAGCTCTGCGAATTATTCTCCCACCTTCCGCAAGAGGTTGCTCGCGTATGGCTGCGACAGACTTCCCTATCTCCTCCGCTTATAAAGCCTCAATCTAATCTTGTTTACATGAAGTAAACCTGCTCCCGAGCAGGTTTGAGCTTACAGACCTGTTGCTATGACGACAAGTCTAGGATGAGCTTCGAAGAACCAAATGATCCAAGATCATGTCAAATCGTCAACAATCAAATCCAGCTAACTGAGTTAGCGACGTACGAAGAACGGGCCCCAGCTCTGTATCACTGTAAACAATGCTGTTATCCTGCCCTGTATCACTGTAAACAATGCTGTTATCCTGCCCTGTATCACTGTAAACAACGCTGTTATCCTGCCCTGTATCACTGTAAACAATACTGTTATCCTGCCCTGTATCACTGTAAACAATGATGTTATCCTGCCCTGTATCACTGTAAACAATACTGTTATCCTGCCCTGTATCACTGTAAACAATGATGTTATCCTGCCCTGTATCACTGTAAACAATGCTGTTATCCTGCCCTGTATCACTGTAAACAACGCTGTTATCCTGCCCTGTATCACTGTAAACAATACTGTTATCCTGCCCCTGTATCACTGTAAACAATACTGTTATCCTGCTCTGTATCACTGTAAACAACACTGTTATCCTGCTCTGTATCACTGTAAACAATACTGTTATCCTGCTCTGTATCACTGTAAACAACACTGTTATCCTGCTCTGTATCACTGTAAACAATGATGTTATCCTGCCCTGTATCACTGTAAACAATGCTGTTATCCTGCCCTGTATCACTGTAAACAATGCTGTTATCCTGCCCTGTATCACTGTAAACAACGCTGTTATCCTGCCCTGTATCACTGTAAACAATACTGTTATCCTGCCCTGTATCACTGTAAACAATGATGTTATCCTGCCCTGTATCACTGTAAACAACGCTGTTATCCTGCCCTGTATCACTGTAAACAATACTGTTATCCTGCCCTGTATCACTGTAAACAATGATGTTATCCTGCCCTGTATCACTGTAAACAACACTGTTATCCTGCCCTGTATCACTGTAAACAATGATGTTATCCTGGGGCCCGTTCTTCGTACGTCGCTAACTCAGTTAGCCGGATTTGATTGTTGGCGATTTGGCATGATCTTGGATCATTTGATTCTTCGAAGGTCATTGCCTCTCCACAATTTACTAACATTTGCTCCAGGCATCAGTCCCCTCCTTCAGAGGAAACTAAGACGAATCACCACTAACTCCAAAACCAAGAGGGGAGAGGGACAGACCTGTGGCTGAACTAAGGTCTGGGCAGGCGTTTGAGAACTGGACCGCTTCAAGAGCCAAGCGCCGGGATTTTTTATTTGTTTACCACGCTCCACCCTGTATACAGTCCAAAAGACCTGACATGGGGCCAGCAGTGATGGAAAATGCACTTTTTTGTTCCTGTAAAGACATCTTGACAATGTAAATAGTTTGGTTCAGCGTTATCCTTACCTCCTATGGACATTGGTTTCCAGCCCGTGGAGGAGGGGTGTGTTTTCTGAACTCCTCCTCTCCTCCTAACTGCGCTTTTCCGTTTACAGTTTTGCTTCGGCGTCTCTGAGGGTTTCGGCTAGTGCTGATCTTTGGGCAACTGTGAAATAGTGAGGGAAGTGAGGGCTTCGCAAAGAAACAATGAATTCACATGATTTTAACTGGGGTTTATTTTGATTATTTTCTTTGGGGGGGGAGGGGGGGGTAATATGTGGGCCTGAGGAAAGATAATAAGAAATAATAAGATAATAAGCTACCAAGAAAGAACTGTTCTTACCAGCCTCTAGTCGGACCCCCTCACTGTACTCCAGATTAGTCAACAGCCTAGATTAAGCTGCCCTTATGACTGAGACAGTGTGTCGCGATCCTTGGAGAGACCCCATGACCCAACGAGAGGGGAGACTGAAAATAACCCTGCTATCTGTGGTCTATCTGTCTCGCTTTAACACGTGTAGGATTCACAGCCAAAGATTATTGAGGGGGAAGGAGCGAGCTGAAGACCGGTTAGTGGTTGATCTTAAAAATTGGACGTAGCCTTTCCAGTTACCGGAGCTTTGCTTAGATCGGGTGTGACTTTCGTGAAAGACATTGAAGCGTGAAGCGATAAGGAAATGTATGTAGTGTGAGGGTGTGGTGCTTTTTGTAACTGAGGACGACTGTGAGTTCAGGAGTTAGTCTGTATTAATATGCATACGGCCTACATACATTGGCTCAACAGAGAGAGAGCTACACAAGGTTAATGAATGCTGTAGAAATGAATAACTCCTTATTATGGTTGCTGTGGACTGACTCATACACACACACACACATAGTAAAACTATGGCTGTGGTGCCATAAGTAGGAGAGTTACTTGAACATATTTTATAGGGGTGTTTATTTGGCAGGCCTTGGCAGTGTGTATGTCTATGACTCCCTTTACATGCGTTATTGCTGAGTAAACAGTTTTGAGTATGGAACTGAAATCCTTGAGGTCTATGTGTGTGTATGTGGGAGAGAGATATAAAGAGAGGGAAAATGATTCAGAGAGTATGTCTTCGTTTTCATGCATATGTTCCTCAGTGTGTGTGTGTGTGTGTGTGTGTGTGTGTGTGTGTGTGTGTGTGTGTATGTGTGTTTACACACCACTGAGTAATTACATATAATCATCCAAAATGTTTATACTATACAAATAGTGCTTCTATGCTGAGTGGCAGTGTGTGGAGGACAGCGAATCAGAAGGCTTCCCGCTCTTTGATTACCCATAAGCCTCTCTGCTTGGAAGCTCCCCTCCAGCGAGACTCCTCCACAGAAAGAGGCCAAGACGGCCTTTGAGGTTTGATCTCCATCTGGAAGGAAGTTGAAGGGTTCAAAGGTCACTGGCAGGCGGATATGGTCGGTCGGAGGGTGGGGTGGGAGGGCCTGGAAGGTTCTGGGTGCTCAGCACGTTAGCTTTGGTGCGCTCCCTAACGTCTATATTTCATATCTCGGGCTTTCCAACAAAGACCCCGTTGATACCATCTCCTTGTGGGAAGAGAGAGGAAATGAGTGTTTGTGCAGGCTAATGAGGTTTCTCTTTTGACTAATTCTCTTTATTTTTCTCCTCAATCATCCGATCGCTCTGTCCCATGTTCTGTCAGGGTGAGTTCACCCCATGCAGAGCATTCGGACTTTCAGACAAAGTCAAGTGGATGTTGTGCCGATTAAAAAACATGAATACACATATTGAAGCTGGTAGGTTCAAAAAAGCTTATCAGAATCAGGTTTAATCGCTATGCAAGATTAACAAACATAGAATTCACTGTGACAGAGAAGAGCAACATAGAACATGTATAGAAGTAAAAATAACATGTACAAAGTGGAAAGTGGGCACTAGATGTACAGGTGTGGGGGGGGGGATATAATATACTGCTACAGTATAGTACTTAGCACTTTACGTAGCATTTTGCTATCCCAGTTAGCAATGGTGGCTACCCGAGCCAGTGTGTGAGGTGCGTAAGAGTGTGATCTTCCCCAGCGTGATGCTGTTTGGGCTGGGCTCGGAGCTCATCTGGACCAGGCAGGCCCTCCATCAATGCCCTCTTTAAGGGTCAGTGGACCAGGGTCCAACAGACCACCTTTATCCTCACAGCTCAGGACACTCATTCATAAGAGCTGAGTGGGAGAGCGCTCCGCGACACACAGACACACACGCTCGCGCGCTCGCACATGCGGGCACGCACCCGCGCCGAGCCAACGATGTGTGCTTACTCACACATTACCTGGGAGCAAGCAAATAACACCCCCTCCTCCCTTCGACCCTCTGTGGACAGAAAGTGCGTGGAGCCCACCTTGAGTACACACACACACGCATTTTGACATCACGCTGTTTACAGCCAGCGGATACTCATTTCATCTCATAAACTATCCGTTTTTTTATTTACGATGATCGAAAATCAGCGCGTAATATCGTTGCCCTTGAAGTCCCCATCCTGTATTTACACAGGATGGATCCGCACCCTTACTGCTGCACGAATCACAACTCTCTCTTTCTCTCGGGTCAGAGGTCAGCGTTCCATGCAGTAAAATCCTTTCGTCTCTTTCGATCTCGCAAGGCCAATGCGTGTGACGAACGCACGGGAACTCACACACATTGGAGCAGGCACGCGCGCACACGCACACAACAACGTGCGCACAAACACACATGGTAGCTAACTAGGTCAGACACACACACACACACTGGCCAGGACACACACAACTGCCATTAGCGTATAGCTAACCTGACCTTACCTCCGCGCTGGGAGAGGAACAGAGCTCCTCTGTTGAACAAGCGTAGTCATCAGACCATCCAGACACACTGAATGATTAACCTCCAGGAGTTCCAGAGGAACATTCATGACCACATACAGCTGAGTCCTCTGACTAAGAGGTGTCGCAACAACGTTGCAGATAGGTTTGACGATGAGTCACAGGAGAGGGTACATAGAAGCAGACTCACTGACCTAACACAAAGAGCCTGATCTGTTTACACACAGCTTATGTAAGGCTAATGGCTGAGCCAGACTGTTTCAGAGCTCCATAACCCATTTAACTGAAGTTAAGGGCCTGAGTCAGCGAGAAGTCACATGCTCGCCACGAAACCAGGGCAGACAGTAAGAGAATGATTAAACGGAGTGAAGTGGTCTCACCTATTTAGAAACTTGGTTGGTAATGTTAACCACCGTAGATGGTTCTGACTCCTCCACACACACCCTCTTACCTCCACACACACCCTCTTACCTCCACACACACACCCTACCTCCACACACCCCCCCTCCTTACCTCCACACACAGCGGTCCAGCCCAGAGGGACTCATGAAATATGGGAGGAAAGGAGAGGTGGAGATTTCTTTCTCGATAAGTTTTAACCTGCCAGTTAAGATGTTTTCATAACCACTGCCTCTCGCCTGGCTCAGAGGCAAGTTTCGGACTTCTTCCATTTTAAGACCTTTTCTCGCCTTGCTCGGTTCTATGTTTATGAGAGAAGCGTTAGATAAACTGTTTAGAGAAATGCTCCGTGTTTTTCTTTCTGGAAAAAGTATATGAGGTAATTGATTACTAGCTGAGTGTTTTGGCCGGTTTAGGTCAACATTAATACTTGTCAAATCTTTCAAAAATATGGAGTCATACATTCATGAGCGGAGTTTCCAGAGCCTGTGGTTTCAGAGTTTTTCACTCCCTGGTAAAAGAGCATGTTTTACCAAAGAAGGCCTTTTTGTAAACAAGTTAGAAAGTTGAAGAAGAACTGGGAGCACATAATCTCAGTTACCTTCACCTTTATCTCATCAGCGACTACACTATCATCCTTATCTTTTACTTGACACCCCGCCTCCCACTCTCAACGTCTCTCTTTCTTTCTTTGCCTCTCTTTCTTTCTCTCTGTCTCTCTCTATATATCTCTTTCTCTCTCTGTCTCTCTGTTTATCTTTCTTTCTCTCTTTTTCTGTCTGTCTCTCGCTGTCTCTCTCTTTCGATCTCTCTCTCTTTCTCTCTCTCTCTCTTTCCCTCTGTTGACATTTAGAAGGATTATCTTGCCTTGCAATGTGTGACAGCCTGTTTTGAGAGCGTTGCCCTTGGCAGCTGGGATGGTCGGTAACCCGGTTACCTGTTAGTCCTGTTCACCTTGTCCTTCTCCTCCTGTCAATATTCTACCTGGCTGGCGCAACACTGACCTACATTCTGTGTGGGAGATAGCAGGTGATAGCAGATAGCAGGCGATAGCAGATAGCAGGCGATAGCAGATAGCAGCAGTTCAGGGTATGCAACAGAGCAGACAGGTGCCCTGATCCACTAGTGACAAACACACACACCCACACACAAGAAAGCAATCAACTGCTCACTCACGTACACAAAAACACACATTTACCACATCTCGTTTACTATCAGTCCTAAT
The DNA here is from genome assembly GCA_030340665.1 of Neosalanx taihuensis. Taxonomy (NCBI): domain Eukaryota; kingdom Metazoa; phylum Chordata; class Actinopteri; order Osmeriformes; family Salangidae; genus Neosalanx; species Neosalanx taihuensis. The sequence continues at coordinate 6,572,299 of CM059293.1, forward strand.
GAGACTTTGGGTAAATATTTCACAACTGTCCCACATCATCTTTGACAATGGATGTCACTGCTGATGACTTTGTGATGACAAAATAACACACACGTTATTTACTGATCAATGCTGATAAGTTAAAATAAATGGCTTGACACTCATTATTAAACAACATTTTTAAACCCATAGATAAACTTTATATAAAGGTGTTATCACAGATAACCGTACTCATCTAATCATCTAATCTTTGTTGCTATACTAATAATGTTTTATATAATATTGTCGCCAAACTAATACTGATAACGTGCAAGACCACCACCAGCAATCTCCTAAATCGCCTCCACCCCCACCTTAGTCCCAGCCTCCACCCACCCACCCACCCACCCACCCACCCAGCCCCTGCCCCAGCCCCAGCCCTAGCCCCTGCCCCAGCCCCAGCCCCTGCCCCAGCCCCAGCCCCAGCCCCAGCCCCTGCCCCCGGCTCATGAAACAGAGTGTGTTTGTACGCAGCCCTGACCACTGAAGCTGCCTTTTCACTTTACCAAATACTGTACATTCCTGCTGACGGTAAATACAAACACACATATACACACGCATGTACACACACACAAACTCACATAAACACGCACGCGCAGGGCCTGACAGGCCTCTATTAGTATGACTGGTTTATAGAATAATGTAACAGTGTGATTCTCTATAAACATAGGATCAGCTTTGTTAAATGGCGGCCCAGTGGAGGATTCTCTCTGGAACAATCTCTCTGGTTTCCTGTCTTTAGATCTGTCATGTGTCCAAGTCTCTCTCCCCCCACACACACGTAACATAAACTGGCCTTCCACTCAACTCCCACCCCAGTGGCTTCAGCACCACGGTGCATGAGTGTGTGTTTATAGAAACCAATCTGTAGGGTTGTGCGAACGTGTGAAATGTATGTAAAGGTTAACGTGTAACCATGCGGGTGTACGTACGGTTTCGATGTGCGCGAGCAAGAGAGAGGGAGTGTCAACCTGGTGAGTCAGACTAAATGCCGGTGTGTTTGTGTGTCTGTGTGCGTGTGTGTGTTTGTGAGTGTGTCTGTGTGTGCTCATCTCCTCCCCCCACCCCCGCTCACCTGCAGGACAGGTAAGCAACAGCTGGACCCAGCTGGAAAACATCTGCAGAGACACCTACAGATCCTCCCCTCTCAGAAACACCAAATAATGTTTTACACAAATATCACCATCGCGTAGGCCTTTGCTTAGGGTTTAATTTGGGTTAAACCCCTCAGGCCGAGTCGCTAAATTACAGTGCGTTCGCACATCAAGCATGAATACGAGATAGGAACAGAGCGTGTGTAATGAAGGACTACTCTACGCTAGACAGGTACTCAATCTACATTCCATATCTCAATATACAAACATGTACAGTATACACCCAGCCATCTGGCAAGGCGGAGGTTGACGTGACAAACCAACATGCATCTATTACCTCAAGGTGGATGCTGCCTTGGGGACGTTCTCTGAGCCAATGATTGTTCGCTTGTGGACAACTGGATTGGCCTGAAAGGAAGGAAGGAAGAGGGAGAAGCGAGAGAAGAGTTTCTGTCGCACAATGCATTCTCTCTCTGTTGACCTATGTCGGGGGTTCTCTCCCTCGTCTCTTTCACCGCGCACGGGCACGGACGAACGCAAACGAGCACGCGGACACGCGCGCTTGTGACACTCTAGTGCTGAGAGGACTGGAGAGAAAGAGGGAGAGGGTGAGAGATGGCCTGTCGAGCAGCTCCTGACATGATCGAATTCAACGCGATAATTCCTACCAAAGTCTTCGTAGGACCTTGTGTTTGACCTGTGCGGTGCTTTTTCAAGACACATTCTGGGTTTTTTATACGAGGCTGTTTAAGTGTTTCTTTGTAAGCGTCTGAGTGTGTTTGTGTACTTAGTTTGTGTACGAGAGTGGTTTTCTCCGTTTTCCTGAGGCAGCAGATGACTTGACTCGGCCTCCAAAACCCCGATTACAGCCATGGAACCAGCAACATGAGGAGGGGAGAGGCTGGGAGGGAAGGAGAGAGGGAGGGAGGAAGGATCGGAGGGAAGGAGACAGGGAGGGAGGGAGGATAGGAGGGAAGGAGACAGGGAGGGAGGGAGGATCGGAGGGAAGGAGACAGGGAGGGAGGGAGGATAGGAGGGAAGGAGACAGGGAGGGAGGGAGGATAGGAGGGAAGGAGAGAGGGAGGGAGGATAGGAGGGAAGGAGACAGGGAGGGAGGGAGGATAGGAGGGAAGGAGAGAGGGAGGGAGGATAGGAGGGAAGGAGACAGGGAGAAAAAGAGAATACTGTCCTTGTACTTGCTGTAAGTCGCTGTGGATAAGAGCGGCTGCTAAATGTAAACGGACTCATCGTAGTCGTGCATTTGTTAACACAGCGTTCGCAGTAAAGTGGCGAAAGGTTGCGACCATGTGAACATGGCTTTGTTAAACCTCCACTTCTTGTTTGAACCTGCAAGACTGTTTCCTAAACCTATACGCGCTGCGCACACACGCACACACACACACACACACACACACACATACACACACACACACACACACACACAGGTCTTTCCCGGTCCCCTCATATATCAGAGCCATGTGGACAAGGAGGAGACCTCAGCAGCTGTCACCGCTAAAATCACAAGGCCCAGTGCGGTCTGGGTAAACAGCGACGTCCAGGAATCCAGACAGATCTCGTCCCAGCAACCAGTCACTGCAGCCACCTGCTGGGCTCCATGCAGCCACCAGTGCCTCCCCCCACAAGCCCAGATCCTCACTCAGCCAGCCCCAGTGACCGGCCCCAGTGACCAGCCTCTCCAAGACTCTGCCTTCCTGACCACTATACCCCCACCCTGAACTTCCCCCAGTCCTCTCTCCCCCACACGTTACCCTTCTCAAGGCCCTGAGTCACCCTGAAACACGTGCCACACGTCTGGAAGTGGAGGAGGTGAATGAGTTCAGCCGGGGGTGAGGAAGCGAGTGAAAGAGATAGGAGGGAGAGAAGGACACAAAGAGAGAGAGAGAGAGAGAGAGAGAGAGAGAAAGATAGGGGGGAGAGAAGGACACAAAGAGAGAGAGAGAGAGAGAGAGAGAGAGAAAGATAGGGGGGAGAGAAGGACACAAAGAGAGAGAGAGAGAGAGAGAGAGAGAGAGAGAGAGAGAGAGAGAGAGAGAGAGAGAGAGAGAGAGAGAAGGAGATAGGGGGAGAGAAGGACTCAAAGAGAGAGAGAGAGAGAGAGAGAGAAAGATAGGAGGGAGAGAAGGACACAAAGAGAGAGAGAGAGAGAGAGAGAGAGAGAGAGAGAGAGAGAGAAAGATAGGGGGGAGAGAAGGACTCAAAGAGAGAGAGAGAGAGAGAGAGAGAGAGAAAGATAGGGGGGAGAGAAGGACACATAGAGAGAGAGTGAGAGAAAGAGAGAGTGGAGAGAAGGACACAAAGAGAGAGAGAGAGAGAGAGAGAGAGATAGGGGGAGAGAAGGACTCAAAGAGAGAGAGAGAGAGAGAGAGAGAGAGAGAGAGAGAGAGAGAGAGAGAGAGAGAGAGAGAGAGAGAAAGATAGGGGGGAGAGAAGGACTCAAGAGAGAGAGAGAGAGAGAGAGAGAGAGAGAGAGAGCAAAGATAGGGGGGAGAGAAGGACACATAGAGAGAGAGTGAGAGAAAGAGAGAGTGGAGAGAAGGACACAAAGAGAGAGAGAGTGAGAGAGAGAGAGAGAGAGAGAGAGAGAGAGAGAGAGAGAGAGAGAGAAAGAGATAGGGGAAGAGAAGGACACAAAGAGAGAGAGACAGAGAGAGAGAGAGAGAGAAAGATAGGGGGGAGAGAAGGACTCAAAGAGAGAGAGAGAGAGAGAGAGAGAGAGAGAGAGAGAGAAAGATAGGGGGGAGAGAAGGACTCAAAGAGAGAGAGAGAGAAAGAGAGAGAGAGAAAGATAGGGGGAGAGAAGGACACATAGAGAGAGAGTGAGAGAAAGAGAGAGTGGAGAGAAGGACACAAGAGAGAGAGAGAGAGAGAGAGAGAGAGAGAGAGAGAGAGAGAGAAAGAGATAGGGGGGAGAGAAGGACACAAAGAGAGAGAGAGAAAAAGGTGGGAGGAGAGAGGGAAAGGAAGAGAGGGGGAGAGAATATAGCGAGATTCCTGGTAATCCGAGGTGAGGGAGAGAGTGTGGGAGAGAAAGACTGAAGGAGAGAGAAATAGATGGAGTTTATAGGCAGACAGACAGACAGACAGACAGACAGACAGACAGAGTGGGACGGAGGGAGGGAGGGTAAGAGGTGGAGATCCTGCCCCATGACCACAGCTGATGGAGGCCGCGGTCCGTGACGCCACCCCAGCCTATAAACACACACGGTCACATGACAGCACACTTCGACCAATAGCAGCAACAGCTTGGGACAACACAGTCATAAGAATAAACAGAGAGAAGTGCAAGATGTACAAAACAAGCAGTGTTTTGATGTGTGTGTGTGTGTGTGTGTGTGTGTGTGTCTGATAGTGCCAGACAGACGAGATACACTCAACCCCATTCAGAAATCCTGAAGATGATACTAGTGAGGAAGTATCTTCCATTACAGACATGGGTGTTCATGATGTAGATTGCTGCGTAGATAGCAATGTCATTAGCAATTCATTGTGTCCCTCACAGATCCTCCTACCCGAACACTGAGCATCTCTGAAGCGACGCAAATCAAACGTCCAATTCCCTGCCCCCCCCCCCCCCCCCCCCCCCCCCCCCCGCACATCGAGTTCAATGAACTGTTTAAAGTCCTGTTAGAAATGGAAACGATCTCTTAAACTAACTTCGCAGCCATGTCACATGTATCAGTCTGTTATTGTGTAGGATCATTCTTGGAACAGTTGTTGTTTAAACAAACGTCAAAGTTCTGTTTATGAATCATTTCCTGGAACTGCAGAGGATACGGGCCCTGTACATTAAAAACCATACCTCCCTTCCTCTTAACCTTTGACCTTGTTTAGACTCAGCTCGTCGAGAGCACACACGCACACACGCGCGTACATAAATACACTAGCGATTCTGCCTACACTATCCTCAACAATAGCAACTTTGACACTACAGTAAAGTTGGTGTGATCATTTTACACTGGCAGTGTAGGATTGAGACAAACCCTACCTAAGTCTGCAATCCCCACTGACCCAAGGGAAATGAGTGCCATAGATTAGAGTGTCAAGAATGTGCGCATGAAAAAGGTGAAATATGTTCAACATTCTTGAGCTTATTATTGAAATGGATGGGAGTGGAGTTATGAGTGTGTGAATCCAAGAGTGAATGAGTAGATCTGCTTTGATGACAAATGAGCGTGTTTCGCTGTGTGACACTGTGAAGATCGGATTTAACCCTGATGACTCAAATCTAAACACACGGTGTGTGTGTGTGTGTGTGTGTGTGTGTGTGTGGGGCGGGGCAGGGGGGGATCCGCACGATGACTGTCGGGGAAAGGACGGTCTTTCTCAGAAGGCCGGCTCTGGGATTTAGGCCTCATTGTTCCAGCCGCTGTACTCATACAAGAACCGGTGGATATGGAGTGTAGAAGCAGCTAGCAGTAATCAGCTGTCTGCTCCCCCACCCCTCCTGGCTGACAGGAGGAGGGAGGATGGAGGATGTGTCCTGGGTGTTTCCGGGTAAGCCGCCCCCCCCCCAAAAAAAAAACACGAAGAAGAGGAGTTTCCATCGAATGACCTCACAAGCCAATCTTGCGAGAACGCGCAAACGTTATTTCCTCTCGACGAACATCCATCAGTCTGAGATATTTGTATTTGCGCATCGCTTGCATCGCGTTCATCCTCACGAGTGCACAGTCTCGCCTGCACATGAAATGCGTGCGTAAACCTTTTCCCAAAGCCATACCTGACCTGTAGCCCTGTCTACGGCAGCCCGGGTGGACATAAAGACTGAGCTCTGAGGGTGCAGAGGTAAGAGGGGGTGTGTCTGTGGTCAGACCAGGGCTGAGACTATGGGAACATCTCTCCCCTCAGTCAGTCATGAGACTGCACCCCCTACAGCCTGCTGGGGGGCTGTCCCCCCCACCCCCCCTATTAAAAAGCCCTAGCTTAGCAGACACTGTGACTTGACTGTGAGAAAACCCCGCCCCCCCCCCCCCCCCACCCACCCACCCATGTGAGTGGCCTTCATCTCCCAGCAGCGCTGTCATCGTTGACTCACTTTATGAGCGGTCTGGAGGTGAAACGGCCTTTCATGCTGTCAGATAGCACCTCTCAAGGCGCTGGAAACCTTTGCTCACTGCTGTTGTAATTGTTTGTGACTGTGCTCTGGCGCATCATGTGATGCCATTGTTTGCCAGTATCTTTATACACCACCGTGTTGACTGTCAACATTGACCTTGCTAATACATTGTGCACTCAGGTCAAATATATTGCCTTACAGTACTTATGAATTTATGACTTTCCAAGAAACACACACACACACACACACACACACACACACACACACACACACTACACATAACCAAACCCACATACACACACACATAGGTGGAGGTCAGTGCCCCTCCTTTGGGCTCCTGACTCCTGGTCTCTGTAAAAGTATCTGACATAGACGCTGGAAAGGGAGGAGATCTGACAAGCTTCAAACTGCTGTGGAAACCCTGAACCCATGTTAACCACACCGCTACTCACACTGTGTCATGGGACAAAGCATGGCTCAGGCCAGGTCACAGAGGCTTGGCATTCCCAGAACTGAAATATCCAGAACTCTGTACATTTGAATGGTCATAGTATGTGTTCCATGTTTCCTACCAGTCCGAGCCTCGCTGGCCTGGCTGCTGCCCCGGCCTCCATGCAGTATTCATGGCCATCTGTGCCTTCAGCACGGGCAGTTCTGACAGGGAGGAAGAACCCTGGCCAATATGAATGGGGGGGGGGGGGGTCTTGTGTCCAGGGGAACAGGTCAAGCGGAGACAGAAGTTCCACGCTCTGATTTTGGGACTGGAAGGTTTGAGAAAGGGGCGTCCTAAAGCAGGAAGTGATGTCACGGAGCGGGATTATTGCGTGCCTGATCATTGGCCGGATGTGCCTATGGTTTCGGTTCGGTTGAGCCAACGAAAAATGGACGGGGCAACATCGCAACTGCACTGAGATCCCTTCGAGGTTTCATCGAGCATCGACGCGTGCGTGTTGAGCGTGCGTCTGGAGGCGTGCGCGCGTTCGCGTATTGTCCGACTGACCCGGTCCGTATCGCGTGGGAAAACGGTAGTGAGGCCGATCGATGGGCGCAAACAGGGGGGGAAAAAGTGCGTTAACGCCACGAGCGCGCGCGTCTGCGTCCTGCGCGTCTGCGCCCTGCGCGTCTGCGCCCTGCGCCTCTGCGCCCTGCGCGTCTGTGCGTAGCGTTGCGGGAGCGGCCCGCGTGTGTCTGTTGCTTGAGCGCGACGCAGTCTGGAGAGCGGCAGTGTTGCCAGCGCCTCCCCGACCTGCGGTGTGGAGCCCATGACAGGCCGCCGCTATTTCACCACCCTGCTGGCGGGGGGGGGGGGGGGGGGAGGGGGGGGGGGCGACGTGACGGAACAGGACTCTCCAGAGCCCCCCCACCCCACCACCCCCCCCCTTCGCTCAGACGCTGCCGGAGGGGGTGGCGGGGGGTGGGGGGGAGTCACGGACACTAAGCTTCATTAACACCAGTCCTGTCCCACGAGGAGAATCGTCCAACTGGCAGGAGGACAGACGGACTTCGGATCGATTGGAGCTGGGAGAATGCGAGGTGGTCGGTCGGCTCAGATCCCTGCCGTGCCGTCGATATGCCGGCCGTGCGTGTTCATGTGTGTGCGTCTCTTCTTCGTGAGCGAGTGAGGGAAGGGAGGGGGAGGGGGAGGGGGGGGGGGGGCGTACGTGTCTGGGGACCGTACTCACAAGGCTGACACTCCTCAGTCCCACACACCAAAGTTTCCATCATCAGTCATATCCTGTTATGAGAGAGCTTCTAAACACGCTCGCGCAGGACAGCCTTGACAGAGACGGCCATGAACCCCTGTCTGTCCATCTCTCAGTGTGTGTGTGTGTGTGTGTCTTCTTTCTTCAACGTTCGCATATTTGATCGGATGATAACTAGCTCGTCAATCGGCTACAGATCCTTAGATGCTTGTCATCAGGGTGTCAGAGCTGACCTAAGGGGGAGTAGAGACTCAGGAAGAACCTCTGAAAGAGGAGTGCTGACTCCAATGGACAGACCAGCCTGCATACCAAACGATATTTCCCCCAGACAGGGAATCCTGTGGAACTCATCGTCTTCACTCACGATCCACTCCGAATGTTACATTTTGTAATCCGTCAAAAAGGATTTCAGTTGAAAATGTCAGGACTATTTTCGGTGGACGGGATCGAATGAACGTGTTTAGTTCCCCGGTCTGCCCCCCCCCCCCCCCCGCGCTTGTTTGGCATGGGACCGAGGCACTAGGAGGGTGCAAGGGCATCAGTCTGCTAGTGAAGGTTATTCTGCCATTCCCTGTCTCCTCTGCCCTTGTGGAAGAGGAACACAACGATAAGAGACACACTAATTATAGTCCTGTGGGCCCGCTGCAAACGATACACACATATGAACGCCCCCGCACACGTCCATAAACACATGCATACACGCATCCTTTGAAGAAGGGTGAACGCGCATGAGGAGGCCCTATCAGTGAAGAGATAATTGCCTGTGCTTTTTGAAACAGCAGATACCAGTGCTGACAAAGGTTAAACCAAGGCTGTGTGAACAACTGCTCTGCTGGCAGGGGAGAGAAGGAGGGGGGGGAGGGAGGGAGAGAGAGAGGGAGAGAGAGAGGAGAGAGAGAGAGAGTGGGACAGAGAGAGGGAGAGAGAGCGAGGGAAAGGGAGAGAGAGAGAGAAAGAGCGAGAGAGAGAGAGAGAGAGAGAGAGAGAGAGAGAGGAGAGAGAGAGAGAGAGAGAGAGGGAGAGAGGGAGAGAGAGAGAGGGAGAGGGAGAGAGAGAGAGAGAGAGAGAGAGAGAGAGAGGGGTAGGGCCAGAGAGAGAGAGAGAGAGAGAGAGAGAGAGAGAGAGAGAGAGAGAGAGAGAGAGAGAGAGAGAGAGAGAGAGAGAGAGAGAGAGAGAGAGAGGGAGAGAGGGAGAGAGGGAGAGAGAGAGAGGGAGAGGGAGAGAGGGAGAGAGAGAGAGAGAGAGAGAGAGAGAGAGAGAGAGAGAGAGAGAGAGAGAGAGAGGGAGAGAGGGAGAGAGAGAGAGAGAGAGAGAGAGAGACAGAGAGACAGAGAGAGACAGAGAGAGAGAGACAGAGAGAGAGAGAGAGAGACAGAGAGAGAGAGACAGAGAGAGAGAGAGAGAGACAGAGAGAGAGAGAGAGAGACAGAGAGAGAGAGAGAACAAAACTAGAACAAGAAGGGTGGATGAGGCGTGCTGGAAGCGCTGAGGCCCTCACTTTTTCACCGCACCGTAAATTAGCGCATTCCCCCCTGATGGAAAACATTCACGCCACGCACCACGCACAGGCCTACAAAGGAGGGCTCGGAGAACGCCGGGGCTGTTGGGAAACGCGGTTCGGTACCGTTTCAATTAAAAAGCCCCCTCCCCCCCCGAGCAAAAACATCTCCGTCGAGATCCCAGAAAGAGGAGACCAAAGTCTGGTACCAGATGATGATCCTGGTGATGATGATGATCCGTGGGTTCGTAACAGAATAAAGCTGTTCCTAATAAAGGCTCAAACACTGTGGCCTCTTCTTTTGCAGGCTAATAAAACTAAGATGTACGCCGGAAAACTGAGAGCGGAGAGAAACAAAGTCAACCTGGTCCCCGGGAGGGTCATTAAAATAAAAATAGAACTCCATTTCCACCGCTTCGTATTCTTGGGATTTGGGGATGTTCTTCTAAGTTTCCCCTCGAACGGGTTCCATCATAGCACTGTATACACACACGCATCACTCGAGGAGACACACACACGAGCATACATCCTGGACTCACACACACGCATTATGCAGTGTATATATACACACACACACACACACACACACGCACACTTTATTGACTGGTCCTCTGCCTCCTTCCTAAGTGACTCTCGCAGGCTGTAAATCCAGGCAGAGGGAGTTCGGGGTGTAAAAATGGGGGCCGGCATTTATGAGTCTTGATGGTATCAGTCGGGCTACACACCGCAGAGAGAGGGGGAGGGAAGGGGGGGGTGACGGTAGAGGCGGGGGGGGGTGACTGTCAAACACGCCTAAATTTAAACCGTTCCCTGAGGCCATCCCTAACAAAGCGCCAGGAAAAGGCCCCTGCGCTGTGCGAGTAGGCCAACCCAGAGCGGCAACAACAGGAAACACATGTGGATTGGCTGATACAGAGAGCCGGGCAGGCAGCCTAAAGCGGAACCGGGGAGGGGTGTTCCAGGGCCCGCTCGCAGGTCAGGCCCCCTACCAAGGACCCACTGGCCTACTGACACTTCCTCATCCGCCTGCGGGATCGAGGGTCAGGAAACCAGGGATGGCCTATCAAAATAAAAGGGTCCGGCTCATCTCCCGTAAGGGTCAAAGGTCGAAGCTGGGAGGGACGGCGTGGGTGTGCGAATACCTTTTTGCGCGTGCGTCTCAGCGGACGGTGTGCTTTCCGACTGTCTTTTCATTCGTTTCCATTTGCGTTGCTTATGCAACAGACGCGCCTTCCTTTCGGAGCACAGAACAGCCTACCCACAATCCAGTTCTCCCTCCGGGTGAGCAAACAGCTTATGAGAAACGGTTATACGACCAGCTGAGCAAAGCGCCGTACTAAAGCACTGAACCGAAACAAACAGCAGCAAAAACGACAAAGATGAATCCGTAGCCTAGCGATCGTTTCCTGGATCTCCGTTCGCTAAGTGACCGATGCTAACACACACATCATCTGCAGAGGGAGGACTTTATCACCGGCTCTGAGAGGAAAATGGACTGTCAAGCGAGTTGTTTATGAAATCCAGTCTCTCTGAGCCCCTGGGAGGTACCGACGCATCCACTGCTGGCGTCGGTCTCCCCCCCCCCCCGCCCCTACTCTCTCTCCCCTCTCCGAGTCCTCCTCGTGCTCATCTCTCTCTCAACACTCGATCATGATCCCCCCCCCCCAGACGCACAGAGACACTGCGTTTAGTCTGATTCTTCTCTGAGTTTAGGGAAAGATAATCTCCAGCCTATTCCAAGGCCTCTCAGTGTCCTGCCAAAGACAATATTTTGCAGAGTACAGTAGATGGAACAAGCCAAAGGTCTTTAGGGGTATGCCATTGCTTCCTGGTCCAGACAGGTGTGTGTGTGTGTGTGGATGAGTGTGTGACTCATGTCTAAATCATTTCCAGTGTTTTCCACAGTGGGGCTGACAGAATGATGTGGTTGACATGTGTGTATATAACCCCACCATTTCTTAGCAGGCCAAAACACGTAACAGCGTATCACACAAACCTTACTTTAAATGTGTTATCAGACCCCTCAAATTGGAGCTGGTTGGTATTTTGTATGACATCCAAGAAAAACACACTGAGGTGCAGAGAGAGAGGGTGAGTCAGTCTCAAAAGGTATGCTGATGCCAGGACTTACTGATAGAGGTGACTGAAGTGTACCGAACACACACACACTCAGTCAGACACTACTTCAGAACTGTCTCTCTCTCTCTCTGGTCTGTCTCCCTCTCGGCTCTGTCTCTCTCTCAGTTCTGTCTCTCTCAGGTCTGTCTCTCTCTCAGTTCTGTCTCTCTCTCAGGTCTGTCTCTCTCTCAGGTCTGTCTCTCTCTCAGGTCTGTCTCTCTCTCAGTTCTGTCTCTCTCTCAGGTCTGTCTCTCTCTCAGGTCTGTCTCTCTCTCAGGTCTGTCTCTCTCTCAGTTCTGTCTCTCTCTCAGTTCTGTCTCTCTCTCAGGTCTGTCTCTCTCTCAGGTCTGTCTCTCTCTCAGGTCTGTCTCTCTCTCAGGTATGTCTCTCAGTTCTGTCTCTCTCTCAGGTCTGTCTCTCTCTCAGGTCTGTCTCTCAGGTCTGTCTCTCTCTCAGTTTTGTCTCTCTCTCAGGTCTGTCTCTCTCAGGTCTGTCTCTCTCTCAGTTCTGTCTCTCTCTCAGTTTTGTCTCTCTCTCAGGTCTGTCTCTCTCAGGTCTGTCTCTCTCTCAGTTCTGTCTCTCTCTCAGGTCTGTCTCTCCCCCCCGTCCTCCTCTCTGTTTGGGGCCGATTGGCAATATCATTGGCTGTGCTATTCCAAGAATCATGAAAACAAACACAGGCCTTGGAAATGGACGTCCAAGAGCAACTTGTCTTTGAAGCAACCCCACACTTATATAACCGAGCACCATTACAGTGGAGTTCACATCAGAGTTTATTTGACTTGATTTCCCCAAATAGGGCCTGATTGGGCTGCTTAAGGCCCTGGGGCATGGGTGGCGGCTGGCCGGGAGGAAGGCAGAGAGTGGGGGTGTTATGGAGGGGCGAGAGGGAGGCTTTTTTTGTGTAGAGGGGTCAGTGTCAGTGAGAGAGGGTGGTGGGGGAGGAGGGTGGGGGTTTAGCGGGGTCAGTGTCATTGAGGGAGGAGGCGGGGGAGGGAAAAGGGGGAGGGAGGAGGGTGGTAGGCTTCAGGGAGAGGGTTTGGTGGACTGGGAATAACCTTTTCCATTAGCATTGAAGTCTGAATAATACAATTACTTTCGTGGACATTAGACTCACGGAATGTCATAAAATGCTGGGCACCAATGTGCAAGTCTTTTTATTAGCTTGACCTGATGCCATTTAAAAAAAACTGTGTGACATCTGTAAATGTCTTACTCTGGAAAACTGTTAAAAGTATAAACTCCTAATACACTGGTGGAAGCTTACAGACCAATGTCCTGAGCGTACAAAGAGAGGAGAGGAAATTGGAGAGCATGTGAAGGCGCTTTCACGGGTTGTATTATGAAAGAATTGAGCAGATATTTGTCCAGGGAGCCCATTGCTCACAACGTCCAAGATAAACCATCAAATACAGCCGACAGAAATCAAAACGATAGGATTGCTCATGATTTGTACTGAATGGAGCTGAATGGGGGAAGATTCAGACGAAACAACCAATAACAGTTCATATACAGGCCGAGGGGAGGGCAAGCACAAAAATGGCCATGTGTGTCAAGAGTTGTGTGCAGTTGTGTGTGTGTGTGTGTGTGTGTGTGCGTGTCCGGAACCTCGTGACCCAGAGACATCTTCTCAGCGCAAATTCCCAGACGGTCTATCCGGGCTCTAACACATATAAACAGGTGTGCATGTCTGGATGTGTGAAAACCTTAATCCTGAATGCGGGGGTGGTGCTGAGGGATGCTTGACACCAGAGGGTTTCATGTACAGCTTCCCAGAGTCCAGCCTCGCTCCACCTCTGTTTGTCCAGACCCTCTCTGCGGACTAGCCCTCCATCTGTCTGTCGGTCTGTCCATCCGGATGCCTGAGCGATTACCATGGGGATATACCTTCTGGATTCCACGGTGACAGCAGGAATGCCACCAGCAGAGATGCTGCGATGGTTCCACAGCTCTAACGCCTCGTAACTGCGTCGCCAACCGCCCGGCCTATCGACACGCGTGAAGTTCGTATTTCCAGGATTTTTTTTTATCCCCTCAGCATCTGTCCCTCTCTTGAGTCTGCCGCTCTACGCTCCTCTACAGTGATTCAATCCCACTCGCTCTCTCTCTCCCGGTTTTTCCTCTCACTCGCTCTCTCTCTCTCTCTCCCTCCATCCGTCTCTCACTCCCTTCCTCCCTTTATCTCCCCCCCCCCGCCTCTCCCTCTCCCCCGGGTGGACAGCAGAGATATGGTTTGAGGTCCTAATCCGAGCGGCTCAATGAGCAGTGATGGGAAGTGACGGCGAGCGAGAGGTATGTGTACATTAGTGCCCCCTTCCTTAAGCCATCGTGATTGGGCTGGGGGGTGGGGGGTGGAGGGGGGGTGGGGGGGTGGGGAGGGGGGTGAGAAGTTTCGCGGGGGCGTCTGACAGGACGAGTGCAGAGCTGAAACACTGGGAAATAACCACCACCCCCCCCCCCCCCCCCCCCCCCGCCGCTCCCCTCCCTGGACTCCGTTACACCCCCCCCCTCCCCTCGCCCCCCCTCACGCACATCTGCAGCAACTCACAGTTTCCAGCTTGATGAAGCGCAACACATGTTAGGGATCAACACAAACACACACACGCACACTCACACACACAAACACACACACAAACACACACGCTCGTCCGCACGCTCGCAAGTCAATTCAAAACAAATGCAGACGAGCCCAAAGTTGAATCAACATTTCTGGGAGGATGAGTCTGTGTGCGTGTGTGTGTGTGTGTGTGTGCGTGCGTGCACCCAGTAGAAGGGAGGAGGGGGGTGGGCGGTGATGTTCTTGGCAGACGCATAATCAGGAATCCGACATTTATTTTAGCCAAGGACAAGTTTCACTCTATTTGGCTTCTTCTTGGCAGCAGCCAGTAGAATAAATCAGGGCAGCTTTAGAAGGTCAGGCCTTGATGTTGCTCAACTGCAGTGGTCTACAGTCTAGTGACCCCCCCCCCCTCCCCCATCCAGACTCCATCCTATCACACATCAAAGTCTACATCACTCCTCACCAGGTCAACTGGTCACTTGGCTGTAAATCAGCTAGATGAAGTTAAGAACACCCTATGTTTCATCTGAACAGACATCGGAACTATATATTGTCCAGTGGCATTTTTATTGTGGTCATCTATTGCTCCTATCATATCCCTGACCCATCTTTGACCTAGCAGTGACTTATCTGACCCGTATAACCCTCCCCCTGGGGCCCTCCACCGCCCCATTGCCCCTCCAGCAGGCTGCAAGCCTGGGCTGGAGTGGTGGGGAAGTCCTGGCTGAGAGGCTGGAGGAGAGGCTGGGGTCTGAAGGAAGTTGCTCCCAGGGCCTTGGTGGGGGTGTCTGTGTGCTGGTTGTGTTACCCAGTGACTGGGCCATCATTAAGGGGGGATTAGCACGGAGGATCATCCAGGCTTACACTGCAGGGCAGCTGTGGAGTGGGGGGGGGGGGGCCTGGGAACCCAAGGCTGGAACACACATGTACACACACACACACACACACACACATCAAGGCATGTACACACAGCACTGTACTGTACATACATACTTCCTTGCTAGCTTCCGTCTTCCCTTCCTTCTTAAAGCCAGTGTTATGTCTGTAGGGACAGCGTGAGTGTGTGTGTGAGTGTGTGTGTGTGTGTGCGGGGGGCCGCTCTGTTTGGTGGTCTGGCAGGGGTGTACAGTGTCACCCCAGGCTGGTGTGTAAAACACGGCTCCTAAGCCCCCGTCCCCGAGGACAGCCCAACAACCGCTGCTGAGGCCGTCTCAGCTGTGGGAACGACAGCGTGCCCACCGAGGAACGTGAGAAAGTGTTGCTCAGCCAGAGAGGATCAGCGAGGAGGGTTAACACTCCAGACCAGAGCAGGACTGAGCTGCGTTCACTAGCCCCCCCCCCCCCGATTTGGTGAAACGTCCGAAAAATCCAGTTTCTCCTATAAAACAATCCAACATTTGTGTTTTGTCCTGCATGGTTGCCTGAGGGTTTTTAATAGAGAGGGAGGCCGTGACCTATTGGCATCGTTCAACTCTGCCCAGATCAGCGAATGAACACACCTTGGCTTTACAGTAATGCTGACCATGAAGAGAACACAGAGCGAGAGGGAGAGAGAGAGAGAGAGAGAGAGAGAGAGAGAGAAAGAGAGAGAGGGAGAGAGAGAGGGAGAGAGAAAGAGAGAGAGAGGGAGAGAGAGAAAGAGAGAAAATAATACTAAACAAAATAAATAATAGAAATAATACTAAACAAATTGTCAATGTGTCAACGTTGACCAATAGCAACAAGTCACTGGGATGTCGGCCTAAAACGAGGAAAGTATGGTTATAGACGCTATAAGGTTAACAGCAAATTGACCGCGGATGGACCATGTTTTGAACTCTTGGTTGATTTGAGAGAGGTGAGAGGTCTCCTCTCTCAAACTCCTCCTCCCTATTCTCCTCCTCTTCCTCTTCCTCCCTCCACTATCCTCTGTGGCCGCATCCACCTGGGGCCAAGAGACAGGGTCTCCCTGGAGCCATGGCAGGGGCTCTGTGTTATGGGGAGGGCTGGATCTGCTAGAAGGGCGGGGGCCACAGTCTGAGCGGTCTTCAGAGACCTCCATCCAGGCCTGACCTTGGAGCCAAACCCTCCGATCGTGCTCTGGTCATGGATGGGCTTCCGCTGGAGGCTCTGTGGCCAATCCATGGAGCATATGTGGAAGATGAAGCGTGGCTCGCAGGCCATATGAGTCATAAAGCTCCTTGAGAAGCCTGTCTCTCAGCATTTGGGTCCTATTTGAGATGGAGGAGGGAACGGCCAGCTGGTTCTCATTTATCTTCTACGGTCTAAACCCCCAACCCTGAATCTCCGCAGCCCAGCGCTCCGATCCCACCCCCCCAACCCCCGCTCGAACCTCTCCTACCCAACCTTCCTCACTTCATCCTGCATTCATCATCAGCCCTGAGCTTTACCACTCCCTACATCCAAACACACACTTCCTTCTTCACACACACACACACACTCACACACACATCCTTCCCTTTTCCACGTGACCTGGCAGAGACCGTACCCGATCCGTGGATCAGAAAGAGAGAGACATGGACGGGGGTCTGGGTGTGGAGAGGAAGGGTGGGGGAGCGGACAAGGCATCTGATTGGTCATCACCGGGGATTGGTGGTCTGGGGTGATTGGATTGGCCGAAGCCCTGCATACACACCGCCACTCCTATTTCCAATCCGCAAGTATGTATGGCCTTCTGCTTTCCCCATACAATGTGCACAGTGTGGCGTGTGTGTGGTACTAGAGGATGCACAGTAAGGTATGTGTATTTAGAACCATATTAGACCTCTTCCCACAGTCCTGAGGGTGGAGCAGGGCGGAAGGGGGGTGGGGGGCGTGGTGGGGGGGGCGTGTGGTTGTGAGCTGAACATCTATGTACCTCCTGCTTAGTATTAACAGCCTTTAACTAAAGGTCACAAGGTTAACACACAATTAGTTAAAAGAGCCTGATAAACTAACCAAGGACAAACACATTTACCCATGCAGGCACCGGCTCACATTAAAACACTTAAAACACACAGAAACACACACTCTTTGTCCTGCATATCTACACAGAGATAGAGGTAAACAAACATTCTTGGGCTTAGATGAAAGAGAGGAGGGAGTGATTGTAGAGAGAGGGGGATGGAGGAGGGGGAGAGATAAGATCTGACCCTAATTATACGGGTGAGATGGATGGAGTCCATGTATAGCAGGGTACGAGGCCCTGCCCCAGGCCCCCTGGCCCCCGCCCCAGGAGCCTACAGTACCAGGCTCTGCTATCGACCCCCGTGCCTGTCAATAAATATAAGAGGAACCTTTCCAGTTAGAGGCTGGAGGCTGCTTTAAGAGTTAGCTGTACCAGACTAGCTGGAGCTGGATAGTTATGTATGTGTCATGGTTAAGTGTGTGTGTTGGGGAGGGCATGGGGAGTATGTGTGTGTGTGTTGGGGAGGGGATGGGGGGTCTGTGTGTGTGTGTTTTGTGGAGGGGATGGGGGGTCTGTGTGTGTGTGTTGTGGAGGGGATGGGGGGTCTGTGTGTGTGTGTGTTTGCTCATGAGTGTGAGTCTTCTGTGAGCGTAGTTTAAAGGGTCAATAGGCTACAGAGAAACACAAGCTTACATCATTTACAATAAAAGTAGGAATGCTCTCATTTGTGCTCGAGGGATGAGCAAATGGAAGTAATCTACTCATTTTCTCTCTCTCTCTCTCTCTCTCTCTCTCTCTCTCTAGGTCTCTTTCTTCACTCTCTCTCTCTCCCTCTCCCTCTTTACGTCTCTTTTCTCCACTCTCTACCTCCACCTCTTTCCCCTCTCTGGGTCTATTTTCTTCCCCTCTCTCTTCCCCTTTCTTCCCCTCTCTCCTCTCTCACCTCTCTCTTCCCCTCTCCCCCCTCTCCCCCTCTCTCTCTCCGGGGCTTCAAGAGGGATTTTACCAGGATCAGCTTGTCCTGCTCCAGCCAATCAGATCTTTTGTGCTCACAAGAGGTATGTTTTTGAAATGATTTGTACTCAGTGGACCACAACACACGCGAGCACACACACACACACACACACACACACGTATAGACATGCTTATTACACATGCACATTGCACACTAATATGAACTCATCAAGTAATACACTCTGTCTTTACTCCCCCCCCCACCATCTCTCTGTCACATACACACACTCTGCATATCTTTATCTCTCTTTCTCACTCACATACCTATATACACTCTAATACATACATATACTTCCACACTCTCTTTAAGTTTTTTTTCTTATTTTCTTTTTATTTCCCTATGATGTTCTTCCCTCTCTCTTTTCACACTCTGCTGAATCAGCTTGGTGATTGTTGTCTGTGATCACAAACTCCCAAACATGGTGCTCTGATGGCTGAGCTCTATTCATCTCTTGCGCGTGTGAGTGTGTCTCTGTGTTACTCTGAGTGAACGTGTGTGTGTGTGTGTGTGAGAGAGAGAATGTAGCTGTGTTCTAGGGTCTGCGTATCTACCATGTGGATTTCCGAGCGAGCCAATCCGATGAAGTGTCACACACACACATCTGCTGAACTTCCCCCCACCCTCTCTCTCAGCCTCCTCTCTCCTGCGTCTCTCCCCTGTCCCCCTCATGAGGGGGCATGAAGTCACCCACTGGGAAGTCACCTGGAGGGCCAGCCAACCTCCTCCACCTGGGTGCTCCACCAGACCAAAACAAGCTTGCATTCAGGAACAGATCCAGGGGATGTGAGATCCCGTATGATCCTCTCAGAGCACAGTGGAACTCTTTTCCAAACACTGCAGAAGTTTACTTCGATTGAGAATGGCCACCTCTCAGTGGTACACTCCAGGCAGGCTGAAGGATGCACAGGCCCGCCCGCCCACACACACACACACACACACACACACACACACACACACACACGTACATTTACATTTATTCATTTAGCAGACGCTTTTATCCAAAGCGACTTACAAGAGAGAGCTTTTACAAAGAGCATCAGTCATTGAGCATAGCAACGTGATAGACCACGAACACAGTGGGTTTTTTAGATTGTGAATCATACATCATGAGAACCAATAAGTGCCAAGGGAAGAACTATAAATGCATAACACAACAATTGTGAACATAAAGCAAGAGATACAACAAACAACACTGGAAAGTCACCATATGGGAATGTACACTGTACACATGTACACTGAACGCATTTATTTTGGTCAACCTGTTTAATGTATCTTCTATCTATCTCTGTTTCTCTGTGTGTCTGTGTCTCCTCGGTTCCTGTTTTTTCCCCCAGCTTGTGTCTCTCCGTCTCTTTCACAGCTTCAATGATGAGAAGCCTGCACTCATTCTACAAGTATGGGCTGGATGGAACACACACAAACACGCACACACACACATCATGCAACAACAACAAAAAAACACACACATAAAACACACTCGCATATCTGTCGCAAGCGCACACACTCTTTACCTCTCTTTCACCCGACCCGAAACACACACTCAAACAAACTTCTATGAAACCTTAAAGATGTAGGCTCTCCGTAAACTGGATTGCATTTCAAACAGCCTGCGCTCATAAACGATATTGCTTTCAGGACCCCGGGTTGACAGTCTGGATGAGAGTTGTAATGTTGGATATAACTCGCCCCTTTTCAAAGAGGGAGGGCTGGACCACCTGACTCCAGTGAGAGGCCTCTGGGCTGGGACTGGGAGTCAACACGGCCCTCTCTGTGAGAACAGGCCCGGAGAATATATGATGCAGGGCTGGCTCCCCAACGGAGAGCGACGACGACGAGAAACAGACGGACGGAAAAAATCCGGATGTGCGCAAGGGGACGGACGGAGAGATCGAAAGTGGAACGGTGAAAAAGGAGAAAGAGGAGAAAAACAGGTCTGGAACGGGGGCGGGGTGGGGAGGGGGGGGGGGGGTAGAACTATCCGGTTCCCTGCGCTGTCGGCCATCTTGGCTCTATTGGATACGTGCAGTGCCTGTTGTTTCCATCGGCCCTCAGTGGGTGGATGTGCTACCTGGGGAGCCATCTTGTCACGGTATCACCGCGCTGCCTTCCTCTTCAAGCTCCTGTCCAACAGGATGGATGGAGTGTGAACCTGAGACCAGCACAGGACCTGAGAGAGACCAGGGAGACGCGTCTGGACGGAACGGAACGTATTCAGGAGCGGACCGAAGGGGACTGGAGAACCGGACAGACAGATATATAGATGGAACAGAGTGGGAGGTTGAGATGAGAACGAGTGAGGGGGAGGAAAAGAGAGAGAGATCTTGAGAGAGTTAGGGAAAGGGGTAAAAAAAAGAGAGAGAAAGATAGAGAGGGAAATCGAGAGAAGGTGAGAGAGAGAGAGAGAGAGTGAGAGAGAGAGAGAGAGGAGAGAGCTTGAGAGACTTAGAAATAGATCATTAGAGAGACAGAGAGAGAGAGAGAGAGAGAGAAGTTGAGAAACTTACAAATAGATAAATAGAGAGAGAGAGAGAGAGAGAGAGAGAGAGGGAGAGAGAGAGAGAGAGAGAGAGAGAGAGGGATATTGAGAAGAGAGTGTTGTGTGTATCTCTGGCTCCCCCCGTGGGGCAGCAGCAGTGGAGTCTCACTCAGGCAGTCCTTATCTGCTTGTCATTACACCAAATGGAGACCAGATGCCCCAAGACACAGTAACAAACACACACACACACCTACACGAGCACACACACAAACAAGTACACACTTACCCTAACCCATACACACACCCACGCATGCGTCCACCCGCACATACACACACGCAGGGGCAGCATCCAGAGAAACGAGCCAGATGACATAACAGCATATCTGCCCTCTGTGGAACAGCAGGGTGAGAGCCAACGTTTCCTAAGACAAGAGGCCAGATCTCCGGACCAACGACCCCCTGAACACACACACACGTACAGATGCGCACACAACTCGTCAGCTGTTCCACACACACACAATGACACGCTCTCACACGCACGGATTGAGATGGGGGCGGATGCAGAGATGGGGAAATGGAACAACAATTAGTTTGACGCTTTTTGGAAAGCCACACCTTTAACAGCTGAGGATATGGAACCAGGGGCCAAGAATAGCCAGAGCGAGGGAGAGAGGAGGAGAGACGAGCGGAGGAGCAGAGAGGAGGGGAAAAAACAAGAGGAAGGAGAGAGAACTGCACCGTCAGTGAGAAATGTCACTGCCTCATCCAGAGAGAGGGAAGGAAGAAAGAAAAATAAAGCGAGGGAGGGAGGGAGGGGGAGAGAAAGAGAGGAACGGTTGTTGGAAATGGACACAGAAGGCAGAGGATATGTCACCACCAGTGGGACAGTCTGATCGGACACCCCGATGGACTGCCTTGTGTTGATTGGACGCAGCGGTCTCTTGGCGGGAGGGCCGACAAAAGACGCCCGTTTCCGTGGCAACGGCCATTGTTATGAGTACAGTTTGTCCTATGATGTCATCGTGCCTCTCGTGGCCGGGACGCAAGCCATGACAGCGGTTAACTCTGAGGGCTGCTCACTCCGCACGCATGTGTATACACACAGTACACACACACAGTACACACAGTACACACAAAGTACACACACACAGTACACACAGTACACACCAAGTACACACACACAGTACACACAATATACACACACAGTACACACACAGTACACACACACAGTATACACAGTACACACAAATGACACACACGCAGTACACACAATGTACACACAATATACACACAGTACACACAGTGTACACACAGTATACACACAGTATACACACAGTACACACAATATACAGAGTACACACAGTACACACAGTATACACACAGTATACACACAGTATACACACAGTACACACAATATACACACACAGTACACACAGTACACACAGTATACACACAGTATACACACAGTACACACAGTATACACAGTATACACACAGTATACACACAATACACACACAGTACACACGATATAAACACACAGTACACACAAAGTACACACACAGTACACACAGTACACACAGTATACACACAGTATACGCACAGTACACACAGTATACACACAGTATACACACACAGTACACACACAGTACACATATTATACACAGTATACACACAGTACACACAGTATACACAAAGTATACACACAGTATACACACACAGTATACACACAGCACACACATAGTATACACATACAGTCAACACACAAAGTACACACACAGTACACACACAGTATACACACAGTACACACAGAGTATACACAGAGTACACACACAGTGCACACACACACACAGTACACACACAGTACACACACAGAATATACACACAAGGGCAGTATATACACACACTGTACATTCTGTTATTTGCACTTGCGATGCTTAAAGAAATGACGTCAACTGTAAAAGTCGTCCACTTCAGACCTGCACCTAAGTGCCAGAGATCAGCTTCTAATGAGGGAAGCCATTTATGGCCTAGCATGGGGCGCAGTGTTACATAGCATGGCCATGTGGAGACATGCCGTCTGAGCAGGAGGAACTAAGACGTACGCTCCACATCTCCCTCTGGGCTCGGCTAGCGCTGACTGATCCCCCCCCCCCCCTCTGGGCTCGGCTCGCGATGACTGATCCTGTCGCCGTTGGCAAAGTGTGTCTCCACACGCACGGTCGCACGTCTCCGCCCCCTGACTCCTGGTCCCGGAGCCTGAGGTGGAACCCTACCTGTCGGAGCCTCGCTCCCAAACCTGGCGCCCTCAGGGCCGCTCAGGTGGGTGGTAGGAAAAGAACTGGGGTTGCCAAATCTGGTACAGCCCTTAAGCTCTGCTTGAGGCAAGAACGCAGGCAAGCCCCGACATGATCTCGCCACGGAATCGTTAAAACCTCAGCCTAATGACCTCAGGTTTGATCAGACTTCTCCTGACGACAGGTAGCACGTACGTCGAAGAACGTCTAAGGAAAAGACGCGAAAGTGCGACTCAAATCTCAAGTTTTTCGCGTATTTTTTCACCCAGGTTTCCTTCCCTACCTCCTCTGCTGGCTACACCGAGCCCGGCCTCTGCAGTGTATTCCTGGGTGTGTACCCAGGTCCGTGTGTGTGTGTCGGTGGACTCTGTGGGGAGCCCCCGACCATAACGCTGCCTTACCCAGTGACCCCTTGTCCTTTCAGCAGCCAGGATTGACAGCCCCTCCAAGGGCTACTGTTTTCTGGGTGACTGGCTGCGTCTGAGGGTGAGACAGTGAGTAACTCATGCACCCTACCTCGGACTGACTGTGAATGAGTGCGTCTGTATGTGTGTAAGTGTGTGTTTGTGTGTGTGTGTGTGTCAGCAGGGTCGCTCAGGCGCTCTGCGCTCCACAGGAGGACTCCTTCCCTCCTGAACCATCAATCTGCGGGTAGACAGGGGGAATTCTCACGTTATAACTCTCAGGTTCAACACCCCTGCTCCTCCTCCTCTTCCTCCTGTGAGGGGGCGCAGGCAGTGGGAGCAGGGGGGGGGGATCTGCTGCCCCACGGTGACCTTCTGAAGAGGCCTGGAATTGGGTGACGCTGGCTTTGGAACCCACAGCCACAAGATGTGTCGTCTGTCCCCCTGGGATTTCTCCAGGGATATGTTAACTGCACATGTTAGGTAGCTAGATATGTTAATGGGGCGTACGTGTGTGTGTGTGTGTGTGTGTGTGTTGCTGTCTCACATAAGGTACACACCCTCTAACTGACTTAAGCAGTGTGTAACTGCCAGTACAAAGACAGACATGACCAGACGTGTTGTTCACACACTTAGGCGGGCCTCACCAATAATAACACACCTCAAGACAATCAGCATAAATCACTGCCATCGCAACGTCTCAGGACATTCTTGGGAAAATCGAAGGATAACAGCATTTGGAAAGTTTGTGTCCTTTCGACCTGGCAGCAATACTGTGAATACTGAAATAAACAACACGGCTGAATGAAGGAAGAAAAAAAACGAGCTCATTAAACAAAACAACTTCGAATTTGATTGAAAACGGATGCTGTAGCTTTGTATTTCAAGCCAGTCCGTTTGGAAAGTTTAAAAGCAACACAGGTAAGTCCAAAGCAGCTTTGGAATCCAGCTTCCATCTGCTTCTCGTTGATATTATCACCTCATTATTTCCTCAAACAGGAGAAACACCCTAAACCACAGTGACGTATGTCAACAAAGGACAGGGTTCAGTTCAACACACACACACACACACACACACACACACACACCAAAACACACGGCAACACACACACACACACACACACACACACACACTCAGGAGCCTGAACGAAGCAGGAACTGCAATGGGCCCTGAAAACACTCAACAACTGTGAGGAAACAGCAAAAGGCCTAGACGTCCAAGGTTACTTGACGATCCCGTGGGCATTGTGACCGAAGCCATGTTGGCTGTTTTTGTTATGATATCAAGTGGCGAGCAGAACAGTGAGATATTTGTCTTTGCGAGGGGCGGGAAAGCGGGCATTAGCCCCAGCTGGTACAGCTTCCTCTCTCGTTCCCTGTCTGACCTTTTCTTGCCGCTGAGGCCTCTTTCGTGCTATTGTCAATAGCGACGCCGTGGAAACACAATGCTTCGAGGGCATGCCCTGCCCAGACTTCCCTCCATGCTCCAGCAAAGCACCGTGGGTCTCAACGAAGGCACCTCCGCTACGTAGGTAAACGCCAGCAGAGATGTCGGCGATGTGCCCCTCTGAACTCGTCCAACCCGTTCGTTTCGGAAACCTGGAAAACCTGGAGAACCAGCGGCAGCCATTTTTGTTATTCTATACCTGTTGACCTCTTGAACCCATACATAGGTTTGGGTCCAGCATATCAATTAGTCGTCATAGTACACCTGGGTAGCTGTAGGCTAGGGATAGCTGGGAAGGGCGGGGGTGTTTAATCAGCGAGGGCGTGGCATGGAAAGCCACGATGTGCGTTGCCCTAGACTTCCTGGCCAATCAGGCAGCTCTACTAACAGTCAGGCAGCCAGCCCCCTCAGCCAGCCAGTCAGCAGGCCAGTCAGCCAGCACAGGTTTACAGCTGCAATTATCTCTTTCCCCCAGGGGGCTCTGGCAAAGGTACCAATTACAGCCGCCAACACCCACAGTTCCCAATTACCACACACATGCGCACAAGTAACACACACACACACACACACACACAATGAAACCCACCTCACACACCCCTCTCATACATCTCCCCAGCCCCAGCAGTATCTCACCATCTCCCTCTGGAGGTTCCAGGCCCATCTGATAGCTGTAAACACTGTGGTCAGAACGAAGGCTGCACCAGAGGGGGTTATGACATCAGCTGTACCAGCCAGCACCTAGCCTACAGACCAATCAACTGGCCGCATTCACCCTCTCTGTGCACATAAAACCTGCTGGGTTCACAACCCAAAATGGATTACAGGTTGTTTTGTTTTTCCCCCCTTTTGTCCGGAATTGAATTACGTCCACATGCATACGGCCTGTATACAGTTATCCTAAAGGATGTTGTACGCTCAGCGCATGACATATGACATGCTTGCTGTTTACTCTCTGCGCTGATCGGGTTACAGGGCCAGTATCCATCCAAGACAAACGATTACATGTTATCTCTCTGTGGAATCTACCGGAAAAACATCACGGAAACACATACACATGACCGGCGTGTCGAAAGCCACTGTCTTATTTAAACAACTGACAACTTCCATAACTACCAGGGCCTCGGAGCCCCCCTCATGCTATAGTACGGGTTTCAGTCCTAAGAACTAGGAGATGATAAATGTAATCCGTGGTTGTGTACGGCTGTCAAGGCTAACATGCTGACTGGACTTGTTTGTTAGCCTTTCATCTCCCCATTTGGACTCGGCGTGTAAAAGGCTGTGATTTGACCGACCCTAATCAGAACCATTCTGTGTTCCCTGACGGAGACGGCGTTAGCCTAACCGAGCTGCTCTCCAGTGTGGATGGCGTGCAGAGAGACGGATGACAGGGTTACAGAGCCGGATAGGTACCAAAGACGCACACACAAGGACGTAACCCCCCCACCCCACACACACACACACGGACGTACCCCCCCCCACACACACACACACGGACGTACCCCCCCCCCCCCACACACACACACACACACACACACAAACAGAGGTACCCCCCCCCACACACACACACACGCACGCACGCACACACACACACGCCCGTAACCCCCCTCCCACACACACACACACACAGACGTAACCCCCCCACACACACATTGACGCAAGACGATACGCCTCCCCCACCCCCCCCCACCCCCTCCCCCCCCCACACACACACACACACAAACCTACCAGCCACAAACGTGGGTGCCCTTACAGGAAGGCCTGTGAAGCCTGAAACCTGGTGACTGAGAGCTGATGGTGTGGAGGTCCCAGGTACGTGGCTCCTGACTGAGGCGGGGCGCTGTGCAGACAGCAGGGCTGCTGAGGTACACGCTGTCCTGACGCTGCCGTACAGCCAGGCCAGGCATTTCCTCACAGGCATTTCTGTGGGCAACTATGGCTCTCTGGTGGTTAGGGCAGACGCAGACGCAGTCAGAAAGAGAGCTGTTCTGGAAAGTTCAGGCCCTCATTAGTCCAGATGATTCAACTCCTTTCACAGGCTGCTGGCAAGACGTGTGAGTGCGTGTGTGTGTATGTGTTTGAGAGAGAGAAAGAGCGAGAGAGAGAGAGAGAGAGAGAGAGAGAGAGAGAGAGAGAGAGAGAGAGAGAGAAAGAAAAAAAGAAAAAAGAAAGACAGAGAAAGAGAAACTGTGTTTGATTCCATTAAAGGGGACGTTATTAACAGGATGATAGCTTTCACCCCAACAGGCACTCTGACTACAAAAGGAGGTGCAGTGCAGGTGTCCAATCAGTGTCCCACAGGTGTGTAGACATGGCTCGAATGTCACCTGGCCATAACACGCTACCATAACGCTATGCAACCCCTTGAAAGGGAGAGAGAGAGAAACAGGGTGGGGGAGGAGGAGGGGAAAATAGGGGGGGGGGGGGAGAAAAGAGGGAGGGGAGAGGGTTTTGGAAGGGGAGAGAGATCCGGACAGTAAAAACACAAGGGATTTTCCTTAAGTGTACGAGTATCTAACAAACCAACTGTTATTGGGCAACACGTCTATAATTAATGGTACCCATTTCACCAAAAGCCCCTGCTGTAGTTCCAGGGTTGTGAACACCTAAGGCCAGCAGGGCCACAGGCGCCCCCCCCGCCCCCCTCCCCTACCAGTACCCACGCCCCGGTACCATTAAGAAGCCAGCACCGAGAGGAAACACCCACTTCCTCCACATTCCTGAAGGATTTTCCATACGACGAATAGTAAACACGCCGTCGAACAAAGACTGAGGGGGGGGGGGGGGGAGAAGTTAATGTTATTTCCTCTGCGTAGTAAATCAAACTAGGCAAAAAGAAGGTGAGGGAGGGGGAGGGGAGGGGGAGGGGGTTCTTTTGTGGCTGGGATCGGTATTTACCGGCAGGAGCGGTGGGGGGAACAAAGACTTGGATGAAGCCTTGCCACCGCCTCACCCCGTCCCCCCTGTCCCACCTGCCTGCACACATACACACACACACACACACACACACACACACACACACACAGGGCTGGCACAGATCGGAGAGGAAGGCCTCCTTATCAGCTTTCAGCATGGGAAACTCAGTGTTGTTCACTGACTCGTGTCAAAGCCCAGGCCTGAACTTGAGGAGAGATATGCTGTAGTGCCGTGTGGGGGGATGGCCAAGAAGATAAAGAGAGAGGGCTCATGGGAAGGAGGCAGATAAACTGTTGATAACTGAGGGCAGATAGGACGAGAACACAGACAGACATACTAGACAAACTGCTCTAACGGTGTGTGTGTGTGTGTGGAGGGGGAGTATCCAATGGTGTTGATGATTGAGACATTGCATTTATATTTAGTCATTTAGCAGATGCTTTCATCCAGAGCGACTTACAGCATGTACAGGGACATTCCCCCCTGAGGTAAGTAGGGTGAAGTGCCTTGCCCAAGGACACAACGTCATGTTGGCATAGGCAGGGTTCGAACCAGAGACCTTCCAATCACTAGCCTGACACCCTTGCCATTGAGCCACCTGACTCCCTTCAGACCGGTTCACACCGGTTCAGCATGGGAGCGTAGGTTCTACAGAACCCCCCCCCCCCCCCCCCCAGCTGCAGTGACACCTGAGGTGGAGGTGGACATGTTGGAGGGGCAGCCCGCTGACGCCCGGCAGGTCAAAACACGCTCTCCCAGATCTCCTCCCATGGTAGCATGCTAACCCCAGCTAAAGGCACCTCCCGGGGGCCCTCGAATCCCAACCCAGAGATGCTTCCCAGAAACGATA
Source organism: Neosalanx taihuensis (assembly GCA_030340665.1). NCBI lineage: Eukaryota > Metazoa > Chordata > Actinopteri > Osmeriformes > Salangidae > Neosalanx > Neosalanx taihuensis. Next base: position 6,600,653 of record CM059293.1, read on the forward strand.
AAAGCCGTCACGACATTCGATCTGCAGTCAAAGTATCTGCAGAACCGATCGCTCGAAAATACGACAATCGGCCTCTCGTGTTTGAACCAAAGACATGGTGTGTTTTTTTTGTGGAGCGAGTCATCTTCAGGGGCTCATTAAAGCCTTTTCCATCCCCTGGTCTGATGTCGTCCCTGCCTGCTTGCTTGATCCTGTCTCAGCTTGCAGTGGGCAGCACAGCAGTTGCGCTTTGTTTCGACACAGGAATGTACTATTGAGAAAACGCTGCACCGCAAACCCCTCCCAGCCATTCCAGCCCGTAATCAGATCCAGCCTGTCAACCCCCATCCCGTCTCCAATCTCTCTCTCTCTCTCTCCCTCTCTCTATCTCTCCCTCTGTCTCTCTCTCCCCCCCTTTCTCTCTCCCCCCCTTTCTCTCTCTCTTCCCCCCTTTCTCTCTCTCCCCCTCTCTCTCTTCCCCCCTTTCTCTCTCTCCTTCTCTCTCCCTCTGTCTCTCTCTCCCCCGATCTCTCTTCCCCTCTCTCTCTCTCTCTCTCTCTCTCTCTCTCTCTCTCTCTCTCTCTCTCTCTCTCTCTCTTTCTATCTCTCCCTCTCTCTCTCCCCCCTCCTTTCTCTCTTTCTCTTTCCCTCTCTCTCTCCCTGTCTTTCTCCCTCTCTCTCACACACGCATACCCGCAGACATACCCGCACACAAAACGTTCGCCGTACAAATATCGAGTTATTTTATGGCACGACCCTGCGAGAAAGCTAACAGACACAGAGGCTGGATCACCCTCTCCTCAAAGATCCCAGAGTCGCAGTGGGATCAAGGCTTCAAGCTGAGGCTGTGCAGACTTAGCGAGGATGAGGGGGAGATTCTCCTGTAAGATGTCAATACAAGGTCATTACGTACACTGGGATTTCAGCGTGGAGTTCACCACACCTGCTTTTTAGCAGCCACACTGAAAGACGTTCCCCTTCCATGACGCTATATGCAATCATGTAAGGTTTTAGCTGCTATCTCTGCGCAAGCAAATCTATCTTCTCATTTTACTGGCTATTATTATGGCTCCTAATCCACATCTCTCCATCTCTGCATCTTCCCTGGCGCTGGTCGCTCTCCTTCTCCACGTCTGTAGAGCACGAGAATATTTCCGTAAGCTGTCTCTTCTCAGAAAACGGACCGCTAAGGTGTTTTGCTAGCTTCCAATAAACTCTCGGATAACCTATTCCCTTCGGGAAAAAGCGCACATTTCGATTACACAAGAAAAGCCCCCGCAATCTACCGGGTAACCAAAAAGGTGTTTTCAATGATTACACGTCGTTCATACATCTGTCAAATCACAGAACATCTGCCGCAAATCTTCCCAAAGAAACCATGAAACATTCCTCAAATAAGAGTGACTCACGCACCCTGTCCAGGAGTTACACAGCCCCATTGTCGGTGCCCAGTTCAAGTCTATTTGCAATGGGTTTTTATTTAGAATTTTTATTTTTTTTTTAAGCTGGCCACAGCTGCGGAAATGAATATCGAATGTGGTTCTACTCTCATAAATCAAAACCGTTCTGCGCATTCTGACTCTCCCCTCCCCCCCCCCCCTAGTTTAGGCCAAATTCACATTGGTAGGGTGCCTTTCTGGGATGGGAACAGCTTAACTGTTTCCTTTGACCTGCTTCTTGACCAGGACGGTTTCAGAAGTTGGTCTCTGATGAGCGGAAACAGCCCCAGCTGAACAAATGTCAGGGAGCAGGTACGATTCGTGCGATTCCACTCGCTCGTTGAGAGACGGGTCGGAAAATGTCGAAATCCAGGCGTGCTCGGTCCAAAAACACAACTGAGCGACTTAGCCGATCGGTCTGCCTGGCCAGACACTAGTGGTGTTGGGGGAGGGGTGCTGGAGGGTGGGGGGGGGGTCAGTTGAAGGGGCATGTGGCAGAGGAATCTCCCGCCTGGGGACATAGTGCTCCAGTCGAACCCTCGCTCTCTGGGATTAAGGGGGATCACACGCTGTCCAAACGTTGTTCTTATCCAGCGGCGGGGCCAAACCAACAGACGACCACTGGGCCAGGGCTTAGAACAATGGACCTGGCCATGTGTTGGTTTAACAGCACTGAGGGCCCACTCTGCTGGCCAAGGGGCAGACCCGGTGCTCCTAGCCAGGGAAAGGGGGCGTAAGGTGGGGCAGGAGGAGAGCCAGGGCCTGGGGGGGGGGCAGGTGGATGTGGCATGTGCAGGATGAAGCAGGTTGAGGCAGATCACGATAGGCGGCGTGTGTGTGCGTGTGTGTGTGTGTATCTGGGTGAGTGGATGGATATAGGGGTGGGGGATAATGGAATGTGAGGGAGGAGAAGGGACCAGCATTTCCATTAAAGCCAGGGTAATCTCCACACACACACACAGACAGACAGACAGGGCCAAGGTCAGCACACTGGAGGTAAGATGAGTACACAGGAACAACTGTCGCACAGCAACGACCCACCTTGGACAGTCTGAACTCCCATTTCAACCTAGACCAGGAGACACCTGCTCTCTTCATCTGCACCCATGTCAATAGTCCTCTCAGCTAACGCCCACCATGAATGTAGCCTCACAGCATGCCCTTGCACTGGGATGAATGTTCCGGATGATTTATGCACAGTACGTGGACCCTGCAGAGGCCTAGCAAGCGGAGGCCTGCCTCGTCTGGCGTCCGGGGACGTAACACCTCCTGTGTTGATGAGTGTGACTGTAGAGAAGAACAGCCTCACAAAACACACACTAATACGACAACAAAAAGAAAGGTTTCAATAAGCTTGCTGTACAAACATGGATCCGCACATTAAGCACAACGCGTTACCCATTACCCGCGCACATACACACACTTTCTGACACACACGGACGCACACTGGCACCCAGGTTGTTGCCAACTGCAGGCCAACAGTGGCTTATTAAGAAGAGCAGATTTACAGTTGATGTTCAGCAGTAATTGGTGGTTATGCCGGGAGTGAGAATGAAACAGTGTCAGCCACACATCCCTACGCTCTGTAATTAAAGTCTCCAGGGCCGGGGTGTGTGCGCGGCTACGCGCGCTTGCAACATGTGTGATCGTGGGCGCGCTGTATGTGCGTGCGTCGTGTTGGGAGATTTATTATGTGTGTGTCTTTACTGTCACGTGTGTATGTCCAAGTATGTGTGTCCTGTTTATGTGTGTGTGTGTGTTCTGTTTGTGTGCATGCGTGTGTGCGTGCATTCTGTTTATGTGCGTGCGTGTGTCTTTACTGTCACGTGTATATGTGCAAGTATGTGTGTTCCGTTTGTGTGTGCGCGCATGTGTGTGTATGTGTGTGTGTGTGTGCGTGCGCGTGTGTGCAATATGCGTAATGACAGAGTCTCAGTGAAGGCCCCCAGTCTACACCAGCACACCAGCTCCCTGAGGCTTCGAATGGCAGCAATAACAACTCCCCCAGTACTGGAAGGAGTGATGTCAGCTTCTCCCCCGCTCCCCTCTCCTCACACCCCCCCCCCCCCCCCCCCCCCCGCACCCCTCTTTCTACACTGTTCAGATCAGACGCTGGCATGCTCACCGTGGGGTCTGGGGGTGGAGGTGGCTGGGGGGGGGGGGGGGGGGGGGGGGTGAGTGGGTGAGGAGAGAACCGCATACCTTTAGCGGCGAGTGCAGAGAAACACAGCGCGCTTCCTCCACTTTGCTCTCTGGCTGTGGGGAGCGAGTCGGGGAGGGGTGGGGGGGGGGGGACCTGGCCCGGCTCAATGGGCCATTCATGTGCGGGGGCGGCTGAGAAACATAAAATTATTAATAAAGCAGCATGGGGCCTTGAGTGACACCTGGGCCACTGTGCCAATACATACTGTGGCCACAGCTGGCAACAAGCGCTAGCATAGTGGCCTCAGCCTGCATGTAAGGTGTTATGAATAATACGGCAGAGGGGGGGTGGGGGGGACGAAGAGGGGGGAGATGAAGAGGAAACACTGAGGCCTCGGGGAAGTGCGTTGGAGGCTGAGAAGGAAACGGACAAGATGGCAAGGCGGCAAGGGCAACAACATCCACGGCCAGGCCACGCTACATGCTAGCAACACGGAAAACACGGCCTATGGAATGGTTCCTGTTCAACAAAGTGGCGGGTCCGTAGAGCTCGGTAGTGGAGCTCTGCCATGCAGCCGATGGAATAACACTGTTAGATCAAGCTCGTTATATCACCCACTAGCTGGCTGGTGGCTGAAGGGAGCCAATGGAAAAAGCTAGTCTGTGTCTCGGGGCTGGCCAAGCCTGAAGAGGGGAGAGGTAAGTGGGAGAAGAGAGAGTGGAAGAGAGGAAGAGAGAGAGCGTGAGAGAGTAAGAGAGATAGAGACAGAGAGAGAGAGAGGGAGAGAGAGATAGAGAGAGAGAGAGAGAGAAAGAGAGAGAGAGAGAGCACTAGAGAGATATGCTGATGAGAGAGCGACAGAAAGAGAGAGGGGGGGAGAGAGGTGAGGAGTGAGTAATGAGTGTAAATGCTGAGAACAAGGCCGGGATGCGGTTGCGGATGAGAGGGAGGGAGGGGGAGAAGCTGATGGGGGTGGGCAGCACCTGTAGGTTCACTTGCCTGTTAGCAGCGGCCCCCCTCCTAAGACCCTGGGCCCCCTGTGTTTTCCCAGGCCGGCCTCTGAAAGGGGAGTCTGTTCTCCTCCCTGGCCTGCTGGTGTGCTGGGTTGGGGCAGGTCTTACTTCTGCCAGGATCTCCTGGCCCATCTCTTTGAACTGGGAGACCGTGTCAGTGGCTCTCATCCCCCAGGCCCCCAGGCCCCCAACCCCCCCCCCCCCCCCCCCCCCCGGCCCCCCTGCCCATATGTGCCTGTGAGGAGCGATAGGCTGGGCTGCCTGTCTCTCCCGTCCCAATAATGAATCCCGATGGAGCGTTGCTTCGTATGATGCCAGACGATAAATACTGCGTAACACATGTGTGTGAGAATATATACTGATTGCTTCTTGGCATCATTGGGGGATCCATATAAACTTCAAATGGGGGCTTCTCGTATGAGCTCAGGTCCATCTTGACTAGAGCCATGTTATTCACTCACTCACTCACACACATATCCTATCCAGCCCTGAGAAATAAGACTAAAACAGACACACATCCAGATGCCTCTCGTGCAGAGGAAGCAGGGGCCCCCGCTCTGCCTCCAATGAGCCTCTGTTATTCCTGTCAGGTACCAGGCCAGGCAGGAGCAGTCAGAAGATGTGGTCTGCCAGGGCCAGGCCCCGTTGATCCCAGACTCCTCAGCCCTCAGGGCCGACAGGCCTGGATTCATCCCTACCAGACTGCTCGTTCTCAGGCCCAAACACTGCACTCTCAGACGGTTCACTTCCAGAGCCAGACCTCTCACTCCCAGGCCCCTTGGCCCACACTATCCCCGAACTAGTCTATAAATCACACAGTACTCCAAAAGTATTGATAAATAGTCTGGCCCCGGCTGCGTTACAAACCACTCATTTTCACAACTATATGGCTACTCAAAGGATAACCAGGAGAGGGTTTTATGGAGAGCAAACCTTTTCTGCGGTTGTAAAAGTTTTTGTATTTACATACTCGCGCGCACACACAAATGCACAGGCACACACACATATTTATACACAGTCTTATTCGATATCCAAGAGGTTGTAAATGAACTCTGATGTGCCATAAATCTGGTAAATCCAGAGTAATAGCAGACGGCAGAGAGAGAGACAGAGAGAGACAGAGAGAAAGAGAGAGAGCGTGTGTGAAAGAAAGAGGGATGTGTGTGATGGTGTGTTATGAGGGCTGGCAGAGAGAAGTGGCCCTGGATGGAGGGATGTTTAACTAGAGTATAAGAGGAGCGAGGGTGAGTGTTAGCCAGTAGGCCTTACATGATCTGGAGCCCCTCCATCCCTCTCCCCCTCCCTTAGACTTCCCTGCTACTCCCCCCCTCCCCCCCCCCCCTCTCTCTCAACCCCTTCCTCTCCCTCGCTCAGTTGCACCCTCCCTCTCTCGCCCTCTCCCTCCTTCTCAAACGCCATGAGTTGAATTGGCTCCTCTATCTTAACACTGTGTTCAGGGCAGTTCCTCTTAAGTGATCTGGAAGATTCCACCGGCTTCCTGTCGCTCCAGATGAGCACGCCCTGAGGATCGCACTCTTTCCAAGCCAAGCAGCCACAGCATTGGGGAGCGTTCGCTAGCTCACTGGAGCTACGTGCTTCCTTGCTAATACAATGTCCAGTCCACTAAGATTAGAGAGAGCCAACAACAGGAGTGCCTGAGCATGCGTTCAGGGGTCAGGGTTCAGATGTGTCTCGCCGATTCTGAAATAAATCTACTAACGTAGCATTCCTGAAGATGATAATGAAATTGTCATATAGTTATGATGTTTTAATAGTCAACGAGGCACCTGGGAATCCCAGAGAAGTAAAACGAGTTTGTTAAACTGTCAGAGAACTTCCTCATCCAGGACGCCATTTCACAACTTTCCAGCAATCAGTCAACCATCCCTGTCCTCAAATTACACCGGCAAAAAAAAAGAAATTCAAAAGTAACAATACCAACCTCTGACCTCAAGTCTGCTGTTCACCTGCCAAAAAGAATGACATCACTTCCCTTTGGCACCCTGACAGGCCCTCCATCATCAGGGCCCGCAGGGTGAGAGCTGTGGAAAAAATTCACAATAATGATAATAATTATACCTTCAAACATAATGAGTACAGCCTACAGGCCACTATATAACAGCTATTCCATGTGAGCTGTCATTGGTCGCAGCGAAGCTAGCTAGCGCTCAAAGCTAACCAAAGACACGTGGGAATAATAGATCATGATACATAGCTCTGTTCTTAGTCACGAGGAGACTGTGAGATCTAAAGATCTTGGCAACCAGCCGTAAAAGACTTTTCAAAACCCTAAAACACTATGAGACAGATTTGTGACAGGACCTTTTGACGGTTGGGGAACAGCCGTTTCAGCCGTGTAGGCCTGTCCATTTATTGGGCTGTACAGACTGGTAATGAACTTGTTTTTGAGAGGAACATATAACTATGTTCAATCAAAATATAGTATTTGGATCAGAGTATTTCAAGAACGTACAGCCACAAAGACATATCGCTCAAGGCTTTATGACTCTGTGACGCCAAATCCATTCCTGCAAATGCTATTGGCTCTGAACATGATCCAGACAGGCCTCCACTGAGGCCTAGTGCCAGGATCTCAGCGGTGTGAGGGTCGACCATGACAGAGTGCGCTTTCAGAAACACTGATTATTTTTCCACTGACTGACAGTTTGTTCACTCCAGGGCAGATGGATGAGGAGATAGACGAAACAGGCCCCTGCCACCATCGCTCCTCTCTTCCTCTTCCCCTCTCCCTCCCTCTTTTTCTCAACCTATATGCTCTGTTTATTCTCAAGACTCCCACCGCTGTCTGCCGCTCATTCACCTCTCTGGACTTCTCCATGTTTAACTAAATCCGTCAGGGTACAGTACGGTACCAGTTGTAAGACTCTGTCATAAGCCGTGGACCACAGTTACTGAAAGATGAAGCTCATTTCAAGATGCATGAGGCCTCTACAGGTGGGTAGGTCAGCCCTAAAAGTTGTGGAACACCTGAACCAACAGCAAAAACCTAAAGTAACAAAGCCTTGTTCCTACATGACTGCTGAGTGTCTTCTGGTGGGAACCGACACAGAAAACAAACAGTCATTCAGGATCCATTTGCCACCGAGAATTCAGCTTGGCTGCCGTCAGACGGTGCTCAGCTCAGCTCGGGGCTAGTTTGACGCGAGTGTGTGTGAGAAGACGGTGTAAGAAAAGAAAACAGAAGAGGGAACAAGGCATTCCTGTAAATGTTTGGACAGACAAGTGTGTTGTGGTGATGGTGGTGTGTTTGGCCTGGCTGCATCAGTACCTGTCTATCACACAAGCTGGAACACAAAACACTCCTCTCCACAAGCACAGACAAGCTGATGATGAGAAACCCACAACGTGTGTGCGCGTGTGTCTGCGCGTGTGTGCGTGTGTATTTGTGTGTGTTTGTCTGTGTGTGCGTATGTGTGTGTGTGTGTCTGTGTGGGTGTGTGTGTGTCTATGGGTGTGTGTGTGTCTGTGTGCGTGTGTTTGTGTGTGTGTGTGTGCGTATGTGTGTTTGTGTGTGTGTCTGTGTGCGTATGTGTGTGTGTGCGTATGTGTGTGTGTGCATATGTGTGTGTGTGTCTGTGTGTGTGTCTGTGTGTGTGTCTGTGTGACCACAGGGGTTCCTCACTCATAAAGGGACCTACATGGACACGCAGATAGATCCAGAACCTTCCTCTCCTGTGACCCTGGTTTCCACTAATCTCATGCTAATTGCATCTGACGTCCAGTGTTCCAGTGAGGGATCGGAATAGAGGGGGTCAGATCCTTCTGCACGCACCATGGTTTTTAAATCAGTGTTCTTTCCCATGAAACGGTCAATTATATGAATATTAGTCATTTAATTTGGGGTGATGTAGACCCTGTGGTGTGTGTATGTGTGTATTTGTGTGTATGGTTGAGGTGAACAGCTGTCTTCTCTCACTGTGGTTAGTCCCACCAGACTGCTGTTTTCTTTTTTTTCCACTTGTTGCTCATCTTTAGTTAATCTTTCCCACGTACACTACTATTAGCAACTTACAGACATATATTGTTTATTGATGTATATAGTGAGTAAACATACCTTTTTCACAATTCAATGAATGTCCTTGGTTTTATATTAACATAATTTCCACTCAACACACAGATCCACATACAGACACAATGTTGGCAGGCAGTTGTACATACGTCAAACAGTGTTTATGCTATTTAAAATAAACTATGGCAGCCAGTCATATTCTTGAAGAAATTGTCATTTTCAAACTGTCATTGATTCAAATTACTGAAAAATTATATCATGGGCAATAGTAGCCTCTAGTGGTATGTGATTCAATATAATGGAGATTTTGGAGGATAGTGATATGCTGCCTCCTGTTGATATAAAAAGCAAACTGCATTATAAGAGGGTGTCTTGTATACTATAAAAGCAGGATGGAAATTCCTAATATTAACTGAATCGGTTGTGTGATCGATTCCTAAATACGGCACATCATTTAAAAAGCAGTTGTGCTTATTCTTTAACATTAAGAAACAGTCAACAGTTTAACAGGTAAGAAAGTAAAATCAGTTGTGCCATGTTTTTGCAACAACATCTAAAGCTGAGGGTCAATTCAGATTCAAATGAGGTATTAAAATGAGGTACTATTCAGATTCAGAATACTTTATTAATTCCCAAGGGGAAACTCTTCAGTAACAACATCACAGTCTCGTAAAAGCACACAGGACAAAGGGATGGGGGCAAAGTAAGTAAGTAAATGCACACAAGAGGTAAAGGCTGGGATCAAAATAGAGTGCTGGAATACAATATATACGGATCTTGAGATAAAAAAATTGTCAGGAGATAAATAGTTGGGAGACACAACCCTATTAACTTAGGGCCATACATACTACTAGGAGTTGTAATGTGTAATATTCACAAACTAAAAGCAGTGTGGGTTTTTATGTACAGACCATACAATTATAGCAGTATACAATGTTAAGGTACAGAATGACCGTCTTAGTAGGTTTATTCATAATTTGCATTCCTGTTTGGATTAAGTATCAAAATATCTGCTCCAGGTGAGGCTCGAACTCACAACCTCGGCATTGCTCTGCTTTGTACTGACATATAAGTACCGCGCGCTAACCGATTGCGCCACTGGAGCTCCAGTACCACGCACTACCAGGACGGTTTATGCACATTGTACTCGCAAAGAACGCGTGTTTCAAAAGGTTTTACGTTAATTATTTCATGCAATACTAATTATTTGGGAATGTTTAGTTTCAACACATTCCTAAACGTGTGTATTGGTTTAAAAAATGCTTTCTTGGTTGTCATTTGGGCAGTTTTATGGCAGGAGTAGCTTCCTGGGGTTTCCACCAGATGGTTAGCCTAACTAGCCTAGCTATCCCCAGTTATATCGATGGAAGAAGCCAGTGATGTTGAACCATTCATAAAAAATACTCCCCACGTTCACTGCGATCTATTTGTTTGTTCTATTATGCTTGCAATTGGGTGGCCACTGAGGAAGTAATGTGATTGTGTGTTGTGGTATCGCTTACCCTTGCTTTCCTCACGCTTTTTCCTGAAAATAACTTGCAACCAAGCATATGAGGGGCTTGCAGTGTGTCGCTCCAGTACCCAGCTGAAGGCCAGCAGTCTCCAAGGGAGCCTAGTTTATGTGACTCATTCCCGGAAATGACAGGAGATATATGTGACATGGGACATTTAGACTCATTTAAAAGAGCTTTCCATCCGAGGGGGCAAATAAACAAGTGCTAACTTGCATCAATTAAATGTCTAGACAGAGCCCCCAGCAGGATCTTGACTTTGGGATAATGAATGAAAGGGGATGGGATGGGTTCACTGAAGTAAGCAGAAGTGGGAGAGCAAAGAATCAACCCCCTGGGTCTTGATTGTAGTGTGACGTCGGAGAATAAAAGCATAATTACACACATTTTATATTACTAAATCATTTCAGTAGATTTAAAAAAAAACACACTTTTTAGTGTTAAAGTTTTTCCACGTTCTTTTTTTTTTTTTTTTTTTACTATGCTCTGTAACTGATTTTCACCTATTTGAGTGACTGGCCACAGATCTAGTTTAGGCTACTTATTGTCTAAATGTAAGCAACCTTTCACCCTCCCTACAAGGATCCTCCCCTCTTATCACATCCACTTCTGCATTTTGGACTGTCAAACAATCAATGTAAAGCCTCTGAGACAGGAAACATCAACTATCTAAAGCCGTGACTTTAACTTTCAATAATCACTTTAACTTTCAATAATGAGTGGGGACCCTCTCTTTGTTAACGTGAATAAATGGATAGCAGAAAATGAGAATGCCTTTCTTCCACCCGTGTGTAACAAACTCATGTGAGTAGTTGTGTGATCTAGTTTCTCTTTTAATACCAGTTTTTACTCTCCCAGATACGTTGTACTGCAAATAACTTGTGATAGTAGTCTCTTAAAGAGCATTCAGCAGGGGTTGACAAAGCTATGTAATATGATGTGCCAGTCCAATCTCACCATAGAACAGGAGCACAATGCATATAAGATAAAGAAAAGATAAGAAAATCCTTTATTTGTTTGGGGAAATTGCATTCTACAACAGCAGCGTTTGAAGAGTTTTGTATTTCTCACAGGCATTTTCACCAGCTGAACATCATGTTTGTTGGTGGTCCCAATACCAGAAAGGACTACCACATTGAGGAAGGAGAGGAGGTGAGAGAGAGAGAAAAAACACATTAGAAAATGTTTGTGTCTAAATAAAACCACTTCTTAACCCAGCCAAGCTATGTAGAAAAGGGAGGGTCTACACTGACTATGGTAATCACACAATATCAAGTGCATTTTATTGCAATTCAACAATGACCAAACTTGGTTTCCTGGCTTTAATGTTTGACCCCTTCAAATCAAATCAGACTTTTCTCCCACCATCACGGAGGCAAATTACACAAATCTGTTGGAAAATTAGCTCAAGGTTATCCCTTTGTACTCTCAATCCAGTGTTTACTCAGTTGACTGTGTACAGGGTAAGAGGTCATCTGCCTGGTATCTCCTCAGATCTCCAAGCTCAAAACGTTGCTAACTTTATATTAAAACAAATCATGATTGTATTATGACCTGCTTTGACTATACTTTCAAAATGTTATGATTTGCTTTATGCTGAAAAGCTATTGTATGTTGTTGAGATACGGTCGTGTTATGAACCTGGATTTTTCCCTTCGCAATACACTATCTGGCCACTAGAGGTGAACATAAGCATGTTTTTTTTGTTGCGTGACCCTATGGGCCACTGATATACAGAGGGAACAACTGGAGCAGTGCATTTGTGAAAATGTACTGATTACCTGAGCTGAATTTCTGAGACAGTACATGGCTGCTGCTTCTCATCACATTCAATCATGTTTTCCTTTTTTTTTGTGAAGCTCTTTTTTCAGGTGAAAGGGGACATGTGTCTGAAGGTGGTAGAGAACGGCAAACACAAGGATATTCATATCCGTGAAGGAGAGGTGAGAAACTTTCTAAATGTACCCCAAGCTAGATCTAAATACTTTCTATTTTCTATCTGCTTAACATAAATCTGACTTTAAGTGCAAACCTTGAAGAAACCTCTGCAAAGGCTTCTCTTTCTAAAGAATGGTTAGAGAGTACTGATGTTTCACATTTCAAATGTTGAAATGTCTTCATGTGGTGTTTAGATGTTTCTGTTGCCAGCCCGGATCCCCCACTCCCCCCAGAGACAAGCCAACACCGTGGGCTTAGTGGTTGAGAGAAGGAGGCTTCTGACGGAGACTGACTGCCTGAGGTACCTCCTTCCTCCAGAGCCAGCTTGATCTGTCTCATTATACTCCTCCGCTCCCACATCCACTCATGGCACCTTCCATTTCACATCTTTCTTGTCTTTCCTTCAAGGAAGATAAAGGGAGAGGGAAAAGGGCAAGAGAGGACAGAATGAGAGTGTTTATGCGAGAAATGTGGGTAATGGAAGCCTGATTGTGTCAGGTTCTGAAAAAAAATCTACCCACAAGGTGGAGGATGACCCTGGCATGTCCTGTGCGGTTGTGCTTCTAGGTACTACGTGGAGAACTCAACGGACATCTTGTTTGAGCGGTGGTTCTACTGTGAAAACCTTGGGACCCAGCTGGTGCCTGTTATTAAAGAGTGAGAGATGTTGGTGTCCATGAACATTGAGAGAGAGGGAGAGAGAGACAGCGATATCTTTTAAGATGAACTTAATGTATTTTTCTTAGGTTCATGGCCTCTGAACAGCACAGGACAGGAAAGCCAAATCCAGGTGAATCATTGATTTGTTAAGTTTAGTAGTTTTCATTGAAGTAATCAATCCACTGCACATGACCTCATGCACAGGTTTGCCCTATTCACCCAAAGTGCTACTGAGGTAACTTAATGTTCATACTGTCTACAAGTGTTAATGGCTGTCTACGTCTTGTTTAGCCGAAGTCTTCAGACAGCCTCCTTTCCAGATGAACACCATGAACGTGATGACCCCTTTCTGCTTCAAGGACTGGGTGGACAAACAGCGCCCCTCCCTGGCCAGGGGCCGTCCCATCGACATGTTCGGTGCCCAGTTTGAGACGGAGGTGGCCCAACATGATTTAACCTATCCAACCATGTTGGATCAATCCGAAAATGATAACCATGTTTTAAATAAACAACCAATACAAACATTGTGATTATAACGATGATTATGCTGATAATAAAGATAGTTGATAGCCATATGAATAACGACAGCGGTTGTGTCTGTCTGTGATAGACTATGCTGTGCGGTCCTGGACAGACTGAGATGAGCAGAAGAGAGAGTGATGTGTGGATATGGCAGCTGGTAGGTCCTCTGCCCTTACTTTACTCTACCTTGCTCTTCTTTCCATTAAGGTTATCTTACAGTCACTATACACTGCCTGCCTGATGCACTTAGTCTCTTTTTTGATGTCTCTATCTTTCTCCCTGGCTATGATCATTTGTACACACACACACTTATCTTCTGCTTTCTCTCTGCTCTCTCCCTCCTCCCCCCTCCCCTCCTCTCTTTCTCGCTCCCTCTCCTTCTCTCTCTCCATCTTCCTCTCTCAGGAAGGCTCCTCTCATGTAACTCTGGACAAACAGGAGTACCCTCTTTCGGCGGGAGATAGTCTGCTCATCCCAGGACAGAGCCGGTGAGTGGGGAAAGGATGACCACACAAACAAAGAGGTGGCAGTGAAGCAGGGCATGGCAGAACTCACAAAAGGAATTGCAAAACAACAGCAACATGCACACAAACAAAAACAGCTTGTGCGAATGTTGCAATGAGGTGAAACATCCATTTTGAAATGAGCTGAGCTTCTAAAGAAAGTCACGGCTGTGTTTGTGCTTCCTGCAGGTATGAATGGACAAGGGGGGAGGGGACGGTGTCACTGTTGGTGATTCAGAATCCTGAGAGAAAACGTCCATGACCTCTGAAACCTGCACAAATACAATCCATTCAGTCTTCAACATGCTACCAAGGCAATCCTGAGAACAACCACTTATTGCCTGATGGAAGAGTACAATAAAAAAGGAATATGTTTCCACGACTACAATTATTGCAGAACATTCATACAAGCGTTTGTAAACACGCACCATACAAAAACAAGAGTTATTATCAAGATTTGATGCAGGGACTATACTATCTGTAAACACTAATGTATTCTAAATTGATATCATTTCTATGCTGCTGGATATATTTACCAATAATATATATTCTTATGTTGGGGCTATCTTCTTGTTATGTTCAGTGACGGATGCTCTTTTGTAAAGCTCTCTCTTGGAAGTCGCTTTGGATAAAAGCATCTGCTGAATTCATCATTGTAAATGTTATATAAACTGTTGATTAGATGTTCATTGTGTATTGTACATATTTTGTGTGTCCACATCTGTGTTGGTGATTAAATTCGGAAGTTGGATTTCACATTATACATCCTGTGCTTCTGTACATGGCTTCCTGTTGTTTTGGGGCACTGGTGTGTTTTGTCACACTTATTCAATACCATTCGCCTCAGCCAACTCGAATCTCCCAGCCTATAGGATCAATAGGTCAATCAGATCAATATGTATATTTCATCATGTGACATACGGTTTCTCTGGTGGTTTTTAACCAACCATTTTGACTTTTTGACTGGTAGTGATTGCATAGAAGGCACCATGGATACCTTGGAAATGACACTTCCAGGAACTCGACTGTAGGTGAGACATTTCATCATGTTCTGGCTAGTCCTCCTCAAAGTCCGACTGTGCTCTCACTATATACCCTCCAGGCAACGAACAGACTATCACACCCAACCTATCTTGACAAAATGCAGGGTACCATACGAAGAAATCCCAATTACAAAATGGAACACGCTCACACCAGACATTACTGCTGTATTCTTCCATGTCAACAGAATAAAGAACACATTACATATGTCTCATGTTTGTTTTTTATTTTTTATCAACAGAGCAGATTTTCCCTTTTGTGAAAAACCTTAGTACTATTGCACAGAGGACAAAAATCGCTGCCACACTTTGACAGCAAAGCGACGTATAAGCGCAACTGAGTAGCACGCTGTGAAACCAGCAGGCAGTCCACAGAACACATGCTCAGCTCTCCATGCGTATCCTCAGAGTGTTCCTGATCACGTGCTTCTCCGCTATGAGCGCCGCCCCGGCCCAGGGCAGGGCGTACTCCAGAGTCACCACCCCCTTCAGGTTATACCTGAACCCAGAATAGTCCCAGGGACAGGCCCCCAGCAGCCCCAGACCCACCCCCCAGCTAAACTCCCACAGGTAAATGAACAGGGTGTAGATGATCAGCCGGAGCAGCAGGTGGTACCGTCTTGCTAGCAGCCTTTTGCTCAGGCGCTCCATAAGGAAGATGGCGCAGGAGTACATGGGCAGTGCCCACAGGCTGGTGTGTCCTGTCAGCCTCCTGTCCTGGGTGTCCCACCAGTCACAGAGGGCGGTGAAGGCCACCTCACACAGGCAGCCGTGCAGGGCGTAGACGTACAGGCGAGCCGCAGCAGACAGGCAGCCGTGACGGGGGGACAGCCCCCTGGGTGCCTCCGCTGGGGCCTCCTCATCCTCCGCAGCCTCAGACACTGAAGACAGCAAGCAGGCACTGCATGTACAATCTGTAACCCTCATGTAGCAACGCACCATGTAGAAATGAAGTATGGTCTATTGTCGTGTAGAAGAATCGTGATGCCATGGAAGTTAAATCCAATCCGATTTGATTGATTTTGCCTTTTTTACAAGGAGGAAGGAAGCCTTTTTCGAGGCTTATACCGTTATCCCTTACCCCACAATCACAACTGCATGCCAGCTGTAAATTAGTAAAAAAAAATCATAGAATGTGACCATATTGTTGACGTGCAGATGCATTAGTACACTGCACACAGAACCTCTGCCCTTCATTTTTTTTCCATGCCGCGTTAAATTAAACAATAAAAGAACAACTCAACAGCTCTATGCACTGCAAGTCATGAAAGTAAATCCAATACAGCCAACATAACTTAGAAGTAACATCTCATTTCCGGATTTACAACGTCCACGTCACTCAGTTATAGCACGTCCTTATCTGTACTTGCCTGCTGCACATGTTGCAAATGACAATTCCACACGATGGGAATGCTAATTAGTTAATCAGTCATGAATCAAATGTAGTGTGTCTGAAAGGAGCAACAGAACAGGCTTTGAAAACACATTTCATGGTCACTTCTATCTTTGGGGAAGACTTTTGGTTTAGACCTACTGTAGACCTCAGGATGTGTCGCATCCATGATACAATAGTCTACTGGAGTGTTTCCGCTTAGTGGATTACTTTGCTAATAGGCTCATCTTATCTAAGGATCAGAAAATCTTTCCAAGTCCAAGCCTACTCCATGTTTAAAACTATTTATTGACGTTTACTTGAAGCACATTCATGAACCGACCAGTATTTGAAATTCCTCTTGATTGCAAAAGGACTCAGAATACCAGTTGTCCAGTTTGTCGTAATTTTTTTTTTGTTGCTATTAAGATAAACTGTTATTAATCTACAAGAATAACCGTCCTCGGGACTGAACTGTGCGTCACGGTGATGTGAAAGTCTGAATACAGAACACACACCTTTACGTACTGCCAACTCACCTAATGTCTTTGCGCTGATCAACCTCCTTGTTCTTGCCTCCATCCCTGAGCCAATGGATTCCCTGAGCCTTTGCGTTTAATCCTTCTTTGCAGTGTGTGTGTGTACGTGGATGTGTGTGTGCGTGTGTGTGTTTAGATCCCGAGCTAAACATTAAGCCAGTCTAGGTTATCAGCCGTTGAGAGCAATGTCCCCACGGCTCGATGGGGTCTTGCTGTGGGGCGGTCGTACTGAGTGGGAAACCCAGGAAGTTCACCTGTGTATGTGTGCGCAGGCGTGCGTGTTGGTGTCACTACATGAAACTAAACTTTAAAAAGGCCCGTGTGTCAAGGTTCTTCCTCTACTGACATCTGAACGGGGTCTCAGAGGTGGTTGACTGGGGGTCTTATCAGAGGAGAGCAGGGTGGGGAGGGAGGGAGGGAGGACACCTCACCCTCGGCTGAACTGATAAAGCACAGTGGACTTCACTGCCTGTCCATGGAGAAGTCACTGTCTTCTAATGGATGGTTCAAGATCAAAATGGAGTGATATTTCCATGTGTAGCAGAGGCAATTCAAGCAGGGTCAGAGAGATGTCGCAACAGCTTTCGAATGGGTGTCAAACATGAGCGGCACGCCCTACATTTATGTGGACACGCTAATAGTTGACTATTGTTAGATCATCTCTGTTTGTTTTATGTGTGCTGTAATAAAAGCGGACACCTCAGGGGATCAGAGTCCAGCTGGACACATAGATACACACACGAGCACACACACACACTCACACAGTGAAGTCAATGACCACACTTCCCCCTGTTATTTAAGTAAATGTGTGACTACCACAGTTTGAATTTCAATGTTTGGAGAAAGTTTGGGGAGGTAAACTCCGATTGATATTAGCATACTGATTGTATATATCATATGATGGATATGTGCTTTCAGTAAGAGTCTGGCAAAAGGACTTAAATTACTTTTGTGACTCAACTTGCTAGATGAGGAATCGGAGGAAGACATGTTTTGGAAAAAAAACTTTGCGGCTCATCATTTGTCATTGTTTTTTATCTTTACCTAGCACAATTCTTTTGAACAAGCAATAACATGCTTGTGGGTGCTTCATAGGGTTTCAGATAGATATGACGCATGACATACAAGGTTTTGTCTGCAAAATCTTCCGGAATTAAGCAACATGCTCCTTCCTTTAAGGAAGTCACACTCATCCAGCCTGCCCCTCAAAAGAAGAAGCCAGACTGTTGTACGACACTCTGCCCTTAACCAACAGACACAAACCTGCACAGAGCAGACACAAACTAATAGACAGCACTTGCAAAGGTCTCTTGAAATCCTGACACTCTTCTTAGAAAAGGTCACCTTCGTTAGAGCCATCTTCACATCGAACGAAGCACATGTGCAACTCAGATGGTAAGTAAAGAAAATGACACAATATGTCTGACTACATATTTTTCCAGATAGGTTAGCCTATTTTTTTCAGATATAAAATCTAATAGGAATGTGTTTCATCAGAATGAATTGCTGGAGTTTGCACACCCTTTTACTAATTAGAGGAACTCGGAATGAGTGAAAGCCTAGAAGAATTTAGAATTTAACACAAAAAAATGTAAATAATTGAACCAGATCAACCCTATAACCCTACTCCCTAACCCTTTACATGCAATCTGTTACAATTAAGGCATTATAAAAAAGAGGAGGTGGACAGCGCAGGAGAAAGCATCCGTTCCCTGAAACTGAAAACTCCATCATACAATGGCTGCAACGACTGCTGGGATAAATAACTCAACCGGTGCACAAAACAGAACCTCAAACTGTATCACCCCCCAGAACTTGGTGGTGGAAGTTCTGCCTCCAGTTCTGATCATAGAGATGCTAGTGGGCCTGCCTGGCAATCTGGTAGCTCTGTGGATCTTCAGCTGCCGTCTGAAGGTCTGGAGGCCCAACACACTGTTCCTGTTCAACCTGGTCCTGGCTGACTTCCTGCTGCTCATCAGCGTGCCTTTCCGCATCGACAATCTTTTCCGTGGGGAAAACTGGGTCTTCGGTGGCACCTGGTGTCGCATCAACCTCTTCATGCTCGCGGTCAACCGCTCCGGCAGCATCGCCTTCATGACGGTCGTGGCGATGGATCGCTACTTCAAGGTGGTTCACCCGCACCATCGCATCAACCGTATGACAACCGCTCAGGCAAAGTGGTTGGCGGTGGTGATCTGGTTGGTTGTGATCTCTCTCCGAATGCCACTGCTGGCCACTGACCTGCACCAGAAGTACAAAGACAAGTTCCTGTGTCGGAGTTTCAACCACTACAAGGTGATCCCTCCGGCGATCAAGCTGCACTACGTTGTGTTCATCGGGGAGTTCTTCCTGCCACTGCTACTCATGCTTTTCTGCTCGGCCAGGATCGCCTGCATCCTCCGTCAGCGGCAGATGGACCGGGAGCAGAAGGTGCGGAGGGCCGTGCGCGTGGTCCTCGTGATAGTCCTCGTGTTCGTCACCTGTTTCATGCCGGGAATCGCCACCGGCCTTGCGGGGATGATTTTAAAGCTGCTCGGATCCAAGGACTGTAAGGCCTTCCAGTTGGCTGGTCAGCTTTTTAGCCTGTCCATTGGGTTCACCTACATGAACAGCGCTTTAGATCCTATCATTTACTGCTTCTCAAGCTCCATGTTCCGCAACAGCCTGAAGGCCTCCATCAATCGCCTGGGCCTGGTGGAGATGAGGCTGAGCCGCCGAGGCAGCATGACCAGCGATGGGTGAGGGGATTGGAGGAGCAGAGACCAGACAAGAGGGAATCCGTTAGAATGGGACCTATCCTCCATAGCTGTGTATGGATCGGACTGTATGTTTGCTACGACATGTATGTATGTTTTGCTTAAATGTGGCCAGGTTTGTGACTCTGCAGCTGTCTATAGAAGCCTTTTGTCATTTTGTGGAATACCATGTTAAGAAACGCCAGAGAATTCTATTATTTAAAGGTTTTATTTCATTGAAATTATTCCACATTCCTTTCAGAAGGAAGATACTGCCTTTATTCACAATGTTTTATAGTTTGCTTTATATTAGGATAATTTAACTTGTTAATTTTTTTTTATTTTATGGATTAAGAAATATCTGTAATGGTTTAAGTGCGTGTGTCTTTTTATGTCAATGTAAATGTAAATGATTAAAAACTGTTGGATGTATAGTCTATTCAATCTAAACTTGGCACAAAGAATAAGCTTGTTTGAACAGCACTGCAACAGTAGCAACACATTTTCTTTGAATATTGTTGGTAAAATCAGGACCGATCCTTGAGTGAAAGCCGCTGACTTGTAAAAAGCCCTCGGAAGACAGGACAGTTGCCCAGTCGTGGTTCCTGTTCAGGTGGCCTCAGAAGAAGAGATTTAAACAGCCTGTGGGTGATACCACTCACATCAAAGCCTCTCGTCCTCCATCCTCTATGTCTCTGTTGCTCTCTCTGTCTCTCTCTCCCCCTCCATCTCCCTCTTTTACGCACACACCCACACACAGACACAGACCAACGACGGACGACAACATGCAGAGGGCAATATCTGTCTCACCGCGGCTCAGCCTAAAGCCAAACAGCATGTACTTTCTTCCTGAATGGGGAGTGGTGTCTCTGAATCCTGGTTAGCGTGTCTAAAACACACCCATGTTTGTATCAACCAATGATATGATAATAAAGTGGGGTTTCCTGACACTTTAAAACCTTGTTGGAGGGCTGCTAACTGAGGCATGGCTAATTAAACCGGCTAGCCGTTTGGGTAGCGGGTGAGAATGATGAAGTTAAAAATCAATCTGACACTCTTCAATTGATGACCTGCCAATTAAACGTAAAAATATACGTGAGATGACAATAGGCTGCGCCATTGCCAAAGGCAAGCACACCCTCTAATGATACGCTTCGAAAGACAACCGCAGAAGACTTCAAAAAGATCCCTTTAAACATTTACATGAAACAATGAGATCAAGAGCTGTATTCTGTTTCCTGCTGGGTAGTGGAGGGCACCTCAAGGTTGTTGACATCTGTGGTTCTGCTGTCACACTGGTCCTCCCATTTGGAACATTGTGAAACTCAACAGAAACCAGGCATTTGAAAAGGTTTACTAAATAAATTTGCCTCAGACAGACAGACAGACACATACACACACACACACATACACACACAGACACACACATAACTGGCTGTTAACAGCATGCAGAGGGCAATATTGGTATAACAACTGTGTCAGCCTAAAGCCATCCAGCGTGTACTGTCTGTTCGGCAGGGTGATATTCTCAAAGCCTCCTGATTAGCATCTCGGCGCTGAGCTCCTTTAACGAGACAACGAGGGCTGCCTCCTCCTCACCTAGAGGGACGTCTGAGGAGACAAGCTCTAACAAGCATCCCTGCCTCACCTCCAAAAACAGCCCTGCGCCCTCTCAGAAGGCTGCTAATGCAGCAGCAGGGTGTCAGGTCAAGGGAGTTTAGGGAGCGAATGAGAGAGTCAGCTTGTGTCGACGGATTCATCATCCTGGAGAGCCTTTCATCCAAACTGCCAACTTTAAACTGAATCTTATTCATGGAGGTCAAAGGGCAGACAGTTTTAATATTCTCGTTAAAGGCCATTGTTCACAGTGCAATGAGTCTGGGGGATTGTCAACAGTCCATCGCCTGAGATTGATTATAATTGGGGACGTTCTATCAGCCGGACTCCCAGGGGTGTATTTAGCTGGAGACGGTCCTTGGGGAGCCAGCAGGATTTACAGACACACTCAGACAGATCTGACACGGACATCTTAATGAGAGACACAACCTTGGACACCATCCAGTACATACACCAGCAAGAACTATGGCATTTTGAAAATGGTACAGATTGGATAGCGGTGAGTGTCGGAGGGTGGTATGTGAGTGTGTGTGTGCGTGTGAGTGTGTGTGCCACGTGTCAGCATCCGTGTGAGAGTGTGTATGTGTTTTGTCAGAATCAGGACAGGTGTAAAGTGAACGGTGATAATTGGGGGAAGTATCGAGCGTTTCTGTGTGTGGGCGTGTTTTTCCGTGTGTGTGTGTGTGTGAGACAGCGTCCCACCCGGAGCGTGGCCCGTGGGTGCTGCTCTCTCACCATCCAGGACACAGAGGATTAATCAGACGCAGCGCCACCAATTATCTCCTCTCACTGGCACACAACACGCGGTGTAAAAATAACTGGCGGCTGCTTCCTGTCATCACTCTGCCAGCCATCGATGCATGGGACAGCGGAGGAACCTGAGGAGAGGCCCCCTGAGAAGAAGAGGACCCCTGAGAAGAGGCCCCATCGCCTGCCCGCATGGTCGACTTAAAACGCCACAGACAAACTTCAGGCTCAGTTCAGGGAGACACTGACTGCAAATGGGCAATCAAACAAAGGTGATAGGTCTCATTCTTCATGTACCCCAAAGTTAGCACACGGGGGTGCGGGGGTGGGGGGTTGTTGATGTTTTTGTTGTCTGAGAGAGTCCCAATCAGAGTCCAGAGCTCACTGAAGTCAGTAGAGGCAGGCAGAGGGAGAAGGACAGCGAGAGTGATTGACAGCGATATAATGAGGGGCGAGTGAAAAAAACTGAAAAGTCACTTTCTTCAAACAAACGAGGATGCTTTGGCAGTGAGAAAATTCTGCATTCGAAAGTGGAAATAGAATTGACAGTATGCTGTGTGTGTCTGAGTGCTTCATATTGCTTTGTGTGTGTCCACGAGTGTGAGTGCTTCATATTGCTGTGTGTGTGTCCACGAGTGTGAGTGCTTCATATTGCTGTGTGTGTGTGTGTGTGTGTGTGTGTGTGTGTGTGTGAGTGCTTCATATTGGGCTGTGTGTGTGTGAGTGCTTCATATTGCTGTGTGTGTGAGTGCTTCATATTGCTGTGTGTGTGTGTCCACGTGTGTGAGTGCTTCATATTGCTGTGTGTGTGTGTCCACGTGTGTGAGTGCTTCATATTGCTGTGTGTGTGTGTCCACGTGTGTGAGTGCTTCATATTGCTGTGTGTGTGTGTCCACGTGTGTGAGTGCTTCATATTGCTGTGTGTGTGTGTCCACGTGTGTGAGTGCTTCATATTGCTGTGTGTGTGTGTCCACGTGTGTGAGTGCTTCATATTGCTGTGTGTGTGTGTCCACGTGTGTGAGTGCTTCATATTGCTGTGTGTGTGTGTCCACGTGTGTGAGTGCTTCATATTGGGCTGTGTGTAGAAAACACATAGCCAGCCTGAGATATGAATGGAATGTGTGTCGGCGGGGCTTCATCCTTGAGCTGAGCAGTGAGCGGAGGGAAGACACATTCCACCAAGGTCCACTGACGAGCCCTCAGAGGCCTTCAATAAGCCATGGGTGCATTCACACTGACAGGACAATACAGACAGGGTGAAGTTATTTAACTCAAGCCCATTTGCCCATTACTGTATTCTGTCTTGGGAGGCTCAACTTTGAAACATTACTGTGATGCATGTTCCATAGT
Organism: Neosalanx taihuensis; assembly: GCA_030340665.1. Lineage (NCBI taxonomy): Eukaryota > Metazoa > Chordata > Actinopteri > Osmeriformes > Salangidae > Neosalanx > Neosalanx taihuensis. The sequence goes on from CM059293.1 coordinate 6,623,791, forward strand.
TACGACAGTCTTACATCATGTTCACAGAGGTAGAAGAGAGAGAGAGAGAGAGAGAGAGAGAGAGAGAGAGAGAGAGAGAGAGAGAAAGAGAGAGGGAGCAAGAGAAAGTACAGATTTATCCAGGATTAGGCAGACTGGGTTGAGCCAGGATATGATCTAGGACTATGAGTGTGTAGAGGCTGATCAGGCACTGAGCATGAGAATAATAATTACACCATACTTCCTTTACTCCAATTGTAATAAGCAAGTGGCAGACCAGCTGCTAATGAAGACCTTTGAATGAGCCAAGCAGAGCATATTTGTCCAGACACTCAGGCTAGTGGTTAAATGCTACCCAGAAGCCACTGGTTGTGACACAAAGAGGACTGCAAGGGGAAATTGGTAGAAATGAGCACTTATTTTTCTAGATGATTTCCATAACAAGATTTTCTTTTTTTTGTCATGCTCATTGGCAAATGAGCCAATGTGGGACAGATCCATCATCAATATTTGTGTTCAGCATGGGGTGTTTGGAGAGGGACAGAACAGGACAGCTGGCGAATGAGCTGCCGTCTCACCAGCATTTTCTGAGGGCTGCCTCAGGCAAGAGAACTCACTCACTCACACATACTCACCCAGAATGAACACACACACACATTCAGACCATGGCCACAAACAGGTATCCACCACAGGCTGTGATAGGTTGGAGTTTTTTTTGTTTTTTTTTGATGGTCTGTTAATCCCTCATGCATGGTCATGCTGATAAGAGCTGCATCAGATACCCCCTGATCTCCACACCCCACAGCCTGGGCCAGAGGAGAGAAAAAAACACAACACAGGAATCAGTGCAGGTTAAGATGTCTTCCAGGAGGGCTTTCTGAAGGAAGCCTGTGACTGAGACTGCCTAGAGACACACTAATCACAATGCCAACGAGGGTGGAAGTGCATGTGAGAGTATGTCAGTGTGCATACAGACCTCAAGGGTTCAGTCTGGAAATACACGCGTTCTGTAAGCTGCCTTCCTTAGCTTCCACGTCCACCTAACCTCCGAGCAGAGACTCGTGTGTGGATGTTTGGATACACAACTTTGGGAGTGTGCGTCAAGTGCAAATGGCTTTCATTTCATCCTCCTCAGCTAGCACAGCCCCTGCAGTTTCTACGCATGGTCACTGAAAAGATTTAAATACACCACTGGAACTTAATCTCCTGCCTCCATTAATGGAGTTTGCCAAAGCCAGACGTAACACAAAGCTTTTGTCTGGAGGTTCTCTCTACACAATTGTAGTTTGGTATTCTACACAAGCCAATATGACAAAATCTCCAGGACAATCGCCTAAAGGTAAGGCAATCAATCTTGAGAAAGCAAAGTGATCTTCTTTTCTACTAAGCTTCTAAGATTTTAGTATTTTTTTTGCTGTTGGTGATTAACTAATTTGTGTGTGTGTGTGTGTGTGTGTGTGCACTCCTTCCAGACAGATGGGCCATTATCATAACACAAGACGGAAAATGTGAAAGTTCAGGTCGTCGAGCAACAGCAATTACATGTAACCTTCAGCCAAAGTGGTGCGAAACCTACCCATATGCAATGCCTTTCCTGGTAATTGGAATTTACTTAACAAGTCCGAGAGAAAAGATGATTAGAGAGTGGCTTGATACAAGTCGGGAAAAGATAAAGATTGCAGCGCCTTGATGTGCTGTGGCGAGCATCGGAAAGGGTGGGGCGCTGAGCAGCCGGGGTCAAAAGGCCATATCTGGTGTTTTCTAATGGATGAGATGCAGTCCAACTCTGTCTAGAATGAGGGTTATAATGATACACGTGGAATCTGTTGGTTATATGTGAAGAGTTACGCTCGCTAATGCATTATTGATACTACAGAGATCAGATGGAGAAGTTTGAACATCTCTCAAGTATCGATATAGTCACTCCCGACGTTTGAAAACCATCTGTACTCAGATTGCATCTAAAGCAATCTCACTGCAAAACAGGATATTTGAAATGCACTCTGCCACAGCTCAAGTGCAATGCCAAACATGAAAAAGACAGAGTGCGGCTTTTCAACAGAAGTCTTCCACTTGGTGCAAAACATTGAAACGTGCTGGCGATGTTGTAAAACCACTTCCTCTCGTTTCTCATCACTCATGACTTCCTCTCCTGTCTTTTCTCAGTTCTGGTAACAACTCATCCTCCCTCATTTCATCTCCTTCCTCGCTGTTAAACTATGATGCATAAACACCCAGTTGACTATCGATTTTGGTAGCTGATAAATGACACTGAGTTTGCAACTGATTCACTGCAATCTGTCCTGAGTACAGCAAATACGGAATGATCAGCAAGTCCGAATTCAAGTTGACGTTTTCCTCAGGCTTGCTAACATGCTGTGCAGCTCTTCCTTGTTTGAACTTGCTGCATGGTGCTCTCTGGTACTTGGGTTTGTGATATGTCTTTAGGTGTAACACAAAAGGAATGAGTATGAAATGACTTCTGCTATAACCTGGATTTAAAGAGAACTTTGAGGTTCTGTTCAAATATTGCCACATAAGCCCTGCGACCAGCTAGCCCCAGTCCAAGGTGTACCCTGCCTAAGGCCTGAAAATAACTGGGATAGGTTCCAGTCACCCTTAACCCCTAACGGGAATAAGAGGCACCGCTAATAAGAGGTAGATAATGAATAAATGAATGTCGCTACATTATTATTATGATCTTGTGACATTTAGTTACATCAAATGTTCTTTGTCACTAGGCTAAACCATAACAATACCTCAGGAACATGAGTGTATGATAACAAACTTGATTAACCTATCAATCAAGAGTATTTCGCTCAACTGTATTCTGCAATACTGATTTCTTAATACTGCATTAAAGTTGAGGCTTTATCATTGTATTCTTATTGATAAAACTCTGATTAAATCTATGACCTTTGATTTCATGCTGTACTTTCAAAACATGCACTATTTATACGGGGCTATACGGGGGATAAAAGCAGCCTACATAAATCCAAAGGAAATGTAACACGTGAAGGAGGTGTGTCAGAACGCTCTCCCATGCTCTTTCCTCTGCCCTGGGACCTCCTGGAGATGCCAGTCTGGCGTGCCACGTGGGGCTGCCTGAGGCAACCCTGGCACCAACGGGCACCAACTGTTCCGTCTTGAAGTGTCTATATGACTCACTCTGTAGTATGACAGGGACAAACAGACCAAGATCGAGTGCTTAAGAAGTGCTTTCGCTCGGATCGTTCCTTCTTCCTCCTTCGGAATGACATTTCATTTATTCGTCATTTACATTCATTCATTTAGCAGAAGCTTTTATCCGAAGCGACTTACAAAGAGCATCGGTCACTGAGCATAGCAACGTGATAGACCCCGAACACAGTGGGCTTTTAGATCGTGAAACATACATCGTGAGAACCAATAAGTGCCAAGGGAAGAGCTATAAGAGCATAACACAACGATTGTGAACAATAAAGCAAGAAAACAACAACACTGGTGAGTCACCATATGGGGACCGACAAGTAGTTCTAAACAACATTAGATTATGTAAAGTTCCTTACTATTCCTAAGTGCCATTAAATTATTTAAATAAGTGAGTTTTAAGCCTTCTTTTGAAGGTGAGAAGGCAGTCTGTGCTTCTGATGGTAAGTTACTTCCTGCTGTTTGAACCGTCTTCATCACATATCGTATGGATGGTTAAGGGTCAAGAGGTTTGGTCCGTCAGGAGGACAGGTCACTTAAAGCTCATAGGTCACTTCCCGGTCATCACCCGACTTCAATCAATAAGGGATGATGAGAAAGGAGCAATAAGGATGGATCTTGCATACAGATTTCCTACCAGTGTCCCTTCTGATTCCCATGTGGGATCACAGTAAACTAACATGGGTCATCGTCGGTAGAAGCCAGCTGCGTCACGTACATTTACATTTACTTTTAATCATGTATCAGACGCTCTTATTCAGAGCGACCTAGGGCAAGTACAGGGAGATTTCTCCTGAGGCGAATAGGGTGAAGTGCCTTGCCCAAGGACACAACGTCTCATAGTCACAGCCGGGAATCGAACTTGCAAGCTTCTGATCATGAGCCCAACGCCTTAACCCACTGAGCCAACTGACATATAACTGTCATAAGCATGTGCACACACACATGCCCAAGCAACTCGAATACGAGACGAAGATCGACCCACAGGTCTTTCCGTGATGTTTGCGTGGAATTTGCGGAATGCAGAAAAGGTCAGAGAAAAAGGGGCTGTGGACAGACTGAAGGGGGGGGGGATAAAGAACCCATAGACCAGGTGACCGGTCAATGCTCTTCAGAGGAAGTAGAGCTTCTGTTGTCACTCTGTTCCTCCTATAGAAGCTACCTTATCATCTCATTGCAAGAATTGTGCAACCCACTCCATCCTTTTCTCTCCTCTCCTGTGCTGTCTCTCTGTCACCCTCTCTGTCTCTCTGTCACCCTCTCTCTGTCTCTCTGTCACCCTCTCTCTGTCACCCTCTCTCTCTGTCACCCTCTCTGTCTCTCTGTCACCCTCTCTCTGTCACCCTCTCTCTGTCTCTCTGTCACCCTCTCTCTGTCACCCTCTCTCTGTCTCTCTGTCACCCTCTCTCTGTCTCTCTGTCACCCTCTCTGTCTCTCTGTCACCCTCTCTCTGTCACCCTCTCTCTGTCTCTCTGTCACCCTCTCTCTGTCACCCTCTGTCTCTCTGTCACCCTCTCTCTGTCTCTCTGTCACCCTCTGTCTCTCTGTCACCCTCTCTCTGTCTCTCTGTCACCCTCTCTCTGTCATCCTCTCCCTGTCACCCTCTCTCTCTGTCACCCTCTCTCTCTGTCACCCTCTCTCTGTCTCTCTGTCACCCTCTCTCTCTGTCACCCTCTCTCTGTCTCTCTGTCACCCTCTCTCTGTCTCTCTGTCACCCTCTCTCTGTCTCTCTGTCACCCTCTCTCTGTCTCTCTGTCACCCTCTCTCTGTCTCTCTGTCACCCTCTCTCTGTCTCTCTGTCACCCTCTCTCTGTCATCCTCTCTCTGTCACCCTCTCTCTCTCTCTGTCACCCTCTGTCTCTCTGTCACCCTCTCTCTGTCTCTCTGTCACCCTCTCTCTGTCATCCTCTCTCTGTCACCCTCTCTCTCTGTCACCCTCTCTCTGTCACCCTTTCTCTCTGTCACCCTCTCTCTGTCTCTCTGTCACCCTCTCTCTCTGTCACCCTCTCTCTGTCTCTCTGTCACCCTCTCTCTGTCATCCTCTCTCTGTCACCCTCTCTCTCTCTGTCACCCTCTCTCTGTCATCCTCTCTCTGTCACCCTCTCTCTCTCTGTCACCCTCTCTCTGTCTCTCTGTCACCCTCTCTCTGTCTCTCAGTAATTAGGTCTGTGATAAGTAGCTAGGTTGTGTTGGACACGGGTGACAGGGTAGCCGACTTACACAATTCCTTCACTCTTGACACCATGGGAGACATTTAGACTACTTTCTCGATTAGTTAGTTAAAAAGGGGGAGAAGAGAGAAGGCGAGAGAGATAAAAGTGGGGGGAGCAATCATGTCTGTGATTAGAACTGTTGTCCAATGTGACAGATATTCCAAGGGTTTCGTCTGAGTACATCGAGTACATCGAGTTGTTATGAAACAAACCGCACAGTTGAGACATGAAAACACACAGAAAGGAGAACTGCTTAGAATGTGTCTAAAAGGCTGCTGTTTCCTGCCATTCCCAGAAGAGTGGTCAGTAAGGGTGGCAGGGAAGTCGGGGGGGTCAGTTGGTCGTTGGTACATGTTGGCTCATGCGTCACGGCTGCGGTCACTTCATGCTTGACTGTCGCCTGTCTGGTGTTATTGCGCAGAGGTGTGGGAATGTGATGCCTCAGCATGTGTGAGCATCCAAAGACTACCTCTGAAACCTGGAGCGATGAGGGTCGATGCTGACTTAAATCCAAATCACAACATTAAAGCTTGAGAGACGACTCAGCCGTGCATCACTCTAAACACCCTCCCCTCACACACACACACACACACACACACAAACACACACACTATTCGCTTAGCATATTTGCAACAGTCTGACTTTGAGAGACTTTTATTAGGAACTCCAGTCAACCCCCCCCTTTAGCTGAGGGAATGACAGGGAGTTTTAGAATGCAACATCCAAGTAGTGGGGCATCCTCTACTTCCTCGTTCTGTTCAGACATCTTTTCCTCTCTAGCTCTCGCTCTGACTGCTGCTCTCTTGGCTCCCCATCAATCCGTCTCCCCCCACCCTACTTCGGTCCCTCGGTCCGTCAGGCCAGCGGGCCGATCCCTCATCCTTTAATGTCACTCTAATCGGCCGAGGCTCTGCAGGAAAGCAGAGTCTAAGCCATCTAACGACAGTCCCCACATTCATAAGGCAGCATTATGGCATGTTGGTTTTAGTAGACTTAGGGGCAGGATAGAGACAGCTCTGTGGAACTATGGGAACTGATACTACTCCCCCCCCACCCCACCCCCTCATTCCCCCACTCCCCCTACTCCCCTCCCAACACCAAAGAAGGCAGAGAATGAAACGGAATCCACCATGGGCAGTTGAAAGGATCAAAATGAGGATGAAATGTGTGTGCATGTTTGAGTATGTGTGAGAGTTAGAGCGCACAATCAAAGCGTAAAGGGACCAAGGGAATGAATCTGAGCGGGGGAGGGGCTGGCTACTGACAGGATAGACTTGGGTGCCGATGTAGCATTCACCTTTGAGCTTATTTCAGCTCAGTACCCCCCAGCCTTGAATTATATGGGTGGTGGGGGGGGGGATGGGGAGGTTATTGGCTAAAATAAGTCAGCGCTATGAAAGAGTGACTTGCCCTTGATTCGTGAGAATCGGAGAGGCTGAACATGTGTTTACGGGTTTAGATGAAGACTCCAATCTCACACAAATCACATTCTTGTTGGGTGGGCCTTGACGGAAACATCCCAGGGGTTAACCTGAACAAGGTCCTTAGACTCCCCCTGTCCCCTCAAGCTCCCACTCCCTTTCACTACTGCAGGAGCTTTCCAGATCCGGCCTAATCCAAATCCCTCCCTGAATGGAGCATGCAACAAGTGATTATCAGGATGTCAGTCATTGCTGTCATACGAGGGTGGTAGGGGCGAGGTTGGGGGAGGGGCAGGAGCCTGGCGAGCCAGCCGCTAGACTTGAGGATGTAATTAAAGTTGTGATGAGCCCTCGTGGCTCTTCTTCCTGAGACTAATTAGTGTTCAGGCTTTTTTTGCCCGCTGCCTCTTAGCCAACCAGAGGGCACTGTGTCACGTCCAAGCACTAGCATAGGACACCAGCCACAACAATAGCCCTGCATCGCAGCCAAAGAAGATATGCCTGCTAACCATGGTAACAGTATAAACAGCACATAGTTGTAGAGCAAACACACTGAGTACTGATGAAAACACATATTCACATTCAGCTTCTCTCTTGCACGCACACACACACACACGCACACACACACACACACACACACACACACACACACACAACCACAGGAATAGACATACGTCCAAAAATGGAGAAGAGAAATTAACACAACGCATGTTGGTTTTGTTGCTGAAATCCACCAAGAGGCAGAGGAAAAAAAGAAACAAATATTACTGAAAATTAAATTTTGCCTGGGAAAATGTCATGGGAAACATCCTTTTCTTGTGCATCAATAATTATATTCACAACAAAGAAAAGGACAACACAACATTAATCATCCATGATTGGAATTTAAATAGATTTGCTAAGCACTCAGTTGAATGGTTTAATTGTTAAAACCATATTGATTCTGCAGAGCAACTACACTGAAAAGAATCAATAGGTGTTCTAAGTTGTTATTGCAGGTTAATTATTTACCTTACTGTCAGTAGGCACCTCACTAGGTACTGTCACTAGGCACCAGGCACATGTACATACTTGGAATAAGAAATGCAAAATGGCAACATTCACAGAGGTCTTTTCTGTGTATCGAAATGTTATATATTTTTAATCCAATAAGATAATACGCACAAATCTGCTATCTCCTTTTAACCTCCCTTGAAAAGTAAGTTTTCAGTCTTTAAAAGACATAACCAATGAGTTTTCAACCAATTCATTTTACAGAGCGAAGGCGTCATGAAGAGCCCATTGGCCTTGACCCTTACAGAGCCGTCGCTACTTGTCATAGTCTATGAATGGCTGCATTGAATTCGTCTGAGCTGCTGGATGTATTGAAGACGGATGGACCCAGAGGAGTCCCAGTGAAATAAGCATGTCAGGGCAGGCCGTAATCAATAAAGAGGTGAAGCCATCAGTAGACCAGGGCAGAAACCATGGCGTCATGCCTCTGTTTCCTGCTTATTCACACACACCCAAGCTGGCTCTCTCTCTCACTCATTCACACACACATTAGTGGTCTGGTTTAAATGTTCTTGTGCGGAAAAGCAGCCCCCTTCAAGAAAAACAAGGAAAATGTTTTCAAAGTTTAGAAGGTTTAGGGTTATAAAGAGAGTACGAAAAAAATAAGACCCAAAAAGAATGGCAAACACGTTTGGTGTTGGCCAAAAGGCATGTGGGAGAAGCATATGGAAACATGTGGAAGAAGGTACTCTGGTCAGATGAGACTAAAATGGATCTTTTTGTCCATAAAGAAAAACGCGATGTCTGGAGCGAACCCAACGCCTCTCATCACCCAGAGAACATTATCACCAACAGTGAAACATGGAGGTGGCAGCATCATGCTGTGGGGATGTTTTTCCATGGGTAGGGAGTGGGAAACTGGTCAGAATGGAGGGAATGATGGATGGCGCTAAATACAGGGAAATTCTTCAGGGAAACCTGTTTCAGTCTTCCAGTGATTTGAGACTGGGATGGAGGTTCACCTTCCAGCTGGACATTGATCCTAAGCAGCACTGCTAAAGCAGCACTCGAGTGCGTTAAGGGGAGACATTTTGGAATGGCCTAGTCAAAGCCCAGACCTAATAGTTATGCACGCACAAGTTTAGTTTTTATTATTTGTTGTTTCACATAAAAAAATATTTGTGGTAGGCATGTGGTGTAAATAACATGATACAACTCTCCAAAAAAATCAATTTTAATTCCAGGTTGGCAACCAAATAGGAAAAATGCCAAGGGAGGGTCAATATTTTTTGCAAAGGCACTGTGTAGCCAAATTTTGCTTCAGCAATGTTTGAACCAACATAATTGTTCATTCTGCAGTATCAGCACATCCTCATTGACCTAAGGCTTGTGATAGTATGTTATTAACCATCCCTCAGCTTGGTCAATATTCAATGTGTGAGTAATTCATTAGATACCTTCAGGCATCCATAAAGATTGTTCTCTGGAACAATGGCGTGTGCAGGTGGTGTGAGAGTCAAGAGATAGGTCAGCAGAGGCTGCCTGTCACTCACCTGCTCAGCAGAGCCTCCAGCGGTCAGCTCCTTGACAGCCTGCAACCCCTCCGAGGAGGACAAACCTTGTACAGGTCTGTGATGTCCAGATGGTTCTGGCACGGCCAGATGTCCTACTTTAGGCAGAGGAAACTGGATTGGCATTGGACAGGCCTGTGGAGGCACGGGGGCTGATGTGAGTTGTGAGTACCGAGAATGCAGCCTTCGCATCCCTCGCCTGCTCTGATTACGGATGGCCCTTGGGCTGATTGAATGCTGCCTCAGAGGCTCCCTCTAGCTGTGAGGTGAGGAATCACAGAGGGCCCACATCTGCTACACCTGACAAGTCATGTAAATGAAACCTGCCTCTCAAACACTGTACCAGGATTGCTGACATTATAATAAAAAGTACTGATTGCAAGATTAACTTTTTAATGTTGACTAGAGAGTACAATGTATGCTTTGATGGCTAAGATTAAACAGGATAGTAGTCAACATCTGTATTACTGATCTAGAGAAGGAAGAGTAGGCTAATCAATAATAAGATTCAAAAGTTACTGCAATAGTGAAGAGGGGAGAGTGAGAGGAAGAGAGATTGAGAGAGAGAGAGAGAGAGAGAGAGAGAGAGAGAGAGAGAGAGAGAGAGAGAGAGAGAGAGAGAGAGAGAGAGAGAGAGAGAGTGAGTGCGTGTGACATCATTGCTGGGATTTGCTGGGGGAAGACTTGTTGGCTTGGAGAACATGCGCTCGCCAGGCTTCATAGCGATGTCGCGCACAGGGTGCCCGCTTTGTCAATAGACTTCAGGATAACTCGGTCGGCAAGAAGAAATAACAGAGGGGGACAATGACGAAACTACAACTGTCAGGGAGCATCGGCCATCTGTTGATACGCCAAAGTGGACTTCGAGAGGGATCGCGTAGAGCCTGATGTTTATAAACTCTTTTCAATGAATAAAAACCGCCTTTCTCGGAACAGTAACACCTACAGCTGAAAAGATGAAGTTTGGAAAGAGCATCTGCATCCTCAACGTGGGCGGCACGAAATACGCGTTCTCCCAAGAAGTCATCAAGGATTTCCCCCTGAGCAGAGTGAGCCGCCTGCACAAATGCGCTTCGGAGAAAGAAGTGCTGGAAGTGTGCGACGACTACGACCGGGAGAGGAACGAGTTTTTCTTCGACAGGCACTCGGAGGCTTTTGGTTTTATAATGTTGTACGTGAAGTACGGCAAACTCCGCTTCGCGCCGCAGATGTGCGAGTTGTCCTTCTACAACGAGATGATCTACTGGGGGCTGGAAAGCTCTCAGCTGGAGTTCTGCTGCCAGAGGAGGTTAGACGACCGTATGTCCGACACGTATACGCACTTCTCCGAGGAAGACCTCCTGAAACACGAGGGGGAGTTAAGGGGGGGTCGTCTGGGGGACCCAGAGGCGGGTGCTGGAGGTGAGAGGTCAAAGTGGCTGGAGAGAATGAGGAGGACTTTTGAGGAGCCAACTTCTTCGGTGGCAGCCCAGATCTTGGCCTCGGTGTCCGTCCTCTTTGTCATAGTGTCCATGGTGATGCTGTGCGCCAGTACTTTACCAGACTGGAAATCCGCTGAAAGCAGCGTGGAGGAGCAAAGGTACACAGACTCATTAGAGCATCCATCCGGGTATCTATGTCCTCTACATTACTTTTCTTCTTTCTTCTTTTTCCACTATTTTATGTCATACATGTTGGTGGCCGTAGGTGCGATGATTTAAGGCTGGTTGAGAACCACAGCCTATTCTGTCCCTTTCCTCCTCTTCGTCCCTTTTTGCCTCAAATAACAGGGCCAATATGGGCATGTCAGCTATTAATCTTATTTATTACTGTCCATAAAGCTCTCCAAAACGTCAACCAGGCTGCTGAATGATGTGGCCCTATACGCATTTTAATAAGGAAAACTATACGTTTTAATTACTGTTTCAAAACGCATAGAAATGTATGGTTTTCCGTTGTGCAACTGTGAAAGTTTTGTCTCCAATTGTTTGTATTCTATCTTTCAGCCCTAAAGCACCATAGCTTTAAACGCCGAGGAGCAGCAAAAGTTGGACAGAAATGTGGCAGACAAACCAATTAAGATTCACACAAATACATACAGTCGTGCTATTGAATTGTACAAACGTTTGCAATTGAAAACAACACTTTAGTTTCATCTTCTGAGTGGTTGGTAAGCTAAAAACATGGCCATACTGTCAGACAGGCGCAGGGCTTGGTCGCTCTCCACAGTGCTGAAGTAGAGATGCCATTGTCAGAAAGAAACACACTTTTATGTTGATCATGTCAGATATCATTGTACGTTACACGTTTAAATGATGAGTTCATGTTGTCATACCCTATTCCATTTGAAATGACCATTTTATACATGTTCTGGTTTGGGGATAAGGGACTAATCGACTACTGTTTGTATGGGCCAATACTTGTCCATTTGTCTACAGATGTGTTTCCCATCCCTCTTGTCTGGCCTTAATCTGCTCTTTAATCTGTGTGTCTGTCTGTCTTGTATCCATGACTGCCACGCGGACCCCTCTCAAGGTATTGGTACCTGAAGGGCACCCAAGAGCATGTGTGTGTTTGTGAATGTGTGTGTGTGTGTGTGTTTGGGTATGTGAAGGAGAGGGCAAAGGTAAAATAAGTCCATTTGGGGATTATCATAGTTTGTATGTGTGTGAGTGTGTGTGTGTGTTCAGGTAAACTCCGAAGGTGCTTCAGGTAGGTTATAGTTCTATAGACATTATTGGTGCAAGGTTGCTCCTTAATAATGGACTTTCCATGTGAAAATAAGCTTCACAAAATGTTACAAATGCCAGTGTCTTCAAGTTTTCACAAGGGTGTAACAAAATCTTACTGAAAACTGCCAGATTATGACTTAAATGTCAACAGTGTGTTGCATTAGAGTCTTTGGCAATGTATTTAAGTATGAAGAATGTGCTTATCAGATATTTGTACCTGGCATTTGAATGGATGACTAGAATCTTTTAACTCCATCTCTGTTATGATACTTCACATTAGCCTGACCATCTTTAGAACTAAAATCCTCTTTTGAAACTAGGTTTCAGCCAGACCAGTCTGTTTCACATTCACCTGTCAGACATGACAGAAAGCAACTGTCATTGTCAGCATTGACTATCAATCATAACCTTTCTCCTGGATCACATAACTGCTCGTCCTTCTCAACCTGAAGGCTTAGCAATGCACACACTCAGGCTTTGCAGCGTTTCTGATAGATAGTCTGTACACTTTAATATCATCAATCTGACAAAGAAAACCATGTAAAGCATCGTTTGCTTGCAGGGTAGCTGTCTCTGAATCTTAGAGGGTTGATCCATGTCAATAACACTACTCAGACCATGGTATCTCACTAGACAGCAACCTAAATATTTTCCTTTGTTGTCTGTTATTGTGCTACAATACCAACTCTCACCAGCAGTTCAAGAGGGAAGCTCAACGGAAGACAAGTTTAAACCTAAAGCTTCTTATGGATCAATCAAAGTCTCACCTCTGTAATCAAGTTGTCCGATCGAGTGACAGCTTCTCGCCCAACCGAACTTCCCTCTTACACTGCTTCAAAACAGCTGTAGTCACGACGTATCGTTGATGTTTGAGTCTTAGGTCAGGGCTGTCCAACCCTGCTGCTCTTGAAGATTTACCCCCCTGTAGGTTTTCACTCCAACCCCTGATGTGTCTAACAGGACTGAGCTTGTCAGTCAGCTAATTATAAGAATCAGGTGGGCTGGATTTAGTTTGGAAAATAAAGGCATGAGATGAAAGCGTTCAGAGTCAGGGTTGGGCAGTGGAGCCGCCATATATTGCAGTCTTGCTGTGGTGGAACTGCAGTCGGTCACTGTAGCTGGTGGTAACTCTGCTTGGTCTCTCCCTTCTGCAGGATCATCGAGGCCGTGTGTATCGGCTGGTTCACCGCAGAGTGCATTATCCGGTTCATGGTGTCGCGGGACAAGTGCGAGTTTGTGCGGCGGCCCTTGAACATCATCGACCTCCTCGCCATCACGCCCTACTACATCTCCGTCACCATGACGGGACTGACGGGTGAGAACTCGCAGCTGCAGCGGGCCGGCGTGACGTTACGCGTTTTGCGCATGATGCGAATCTTCTGGGTCATCAAGCTGGCGCGCCACTTCCTGGGCCTTCAGACGCTGGGCTTGACGCTGCGGCGCTGCTACCGTGAGATGGTGATGCTCCTGGTGTTCATCGCCGTGGCCATGGCCATCTTCAGTGCGCTGGCACAGCTGCTGGAGCACGGCCTGGACCTGGAGTCGGGCAACGAGGACTACGCCAGCATCCCGGCAGCCTGTTGGTGGGTTATTATCTCCATGACTACCGTGGGATATGGAGACATGTATCCCATCACTGTGCCCGGGCGCGTGCTGGGTGGCCTGTGCGTGGTAAGCGGCATCGTGCTGCTGGCGCTGCCCATCACCTTCATCTACCACAGCTTCGTACAGTGCTACCATGAGCTGAAGTTCCGCTCTGCCCGCTGCACTAGGAGCCTCTCTGTAGAGTTCCTCAACTGAAATTCCTGGATGATTGGCTAAATCTGCCCAATCACATGCAACCCCGCTGGATCCATCCATTGGAAACGTGGCCTCTTCTATCATTTAAGACTCTTACTCTTGTTATTCATGTACACATCTAAGGTTGATTTTCTAAGAATATACATGATGTGGGTTTCACTCAGTCCAATCTTTTCACTCGCCTTCAGCGCTGAGTCAAGGTAGAGGGTCTACAGAAGCTAATGGAAGCTAGGATGAGTTCCTGGGCTGCGATCATGATAATGCCAGGAGAAGATATCCATAACAGGTGTGACTCTGGTGTCACTGTGGGAGGTCATCTGGAGCGACAACAGACAGAGGCCATCAAAAGCTATGGATTATCTCCAACCTGTGCCAGCCTCACTGCCTGGCATTTCAATTTCTTGAAAACCCCTGGCGGCGTGCCACGGAAAAACAGGATTTGGATTCTACTGTCCTTCATAATCCCACACGTCTGGCAACCTGGTGATGTGTGAATGTTGAGACTTCTCTTCGGCTTCCTAGGTCTCGGCTTCAGCTTAGCTACGTAGTTTTTTATCGTTCACATGAACCCAGTGAAGAAAGGACCGCAACGTACGACGAACCAAAGCATTTCAGTGCACTATACACTGTAGTTACCCTTTAATCTGATTCTTCTGTGATTGTATATGTTCATGCTTCGATGGGTGTGAGTCTGTCAGTTCTGTCTGATTTCTACAGTCCCAACGCTTTGAATTAGAATTATCCCATTAGCGACTCAAACATGGTCAAAATGTCGAAATCAATTTTGCAACTGCATATCAAACGCATGGTGCCTTTGAAAGGTAATGTACCAGGCAGAGTGGGGGTGGGAGACACCGTGGATGAGAGAGAGAGAGAGGTGTGTGGGTCTGTCAGCTGTGTAGGCATGTCTGTAATGTGGAACACCTCGCCAGAGAGCGGGAGAGTGTCGGGGAGAGGCGGGTGGTTTGGCTAACACCACGCAGCGCTGCTAGAGGCCTCCTGTCTCCGATCACAACCTCCGGAGCGCTACGGGTCTTCTGACTGGGGGAGTGAAACCACACTGGCTTGTGCTGCTACCTTACAGAACCCCTCGGTCTTAGCCGAGACACAGGAGGGGAGGGCAGACAGGCCCAGAACATCTAAGCACAGCCATTGCCACGGTACAGGTACTCCTCGCAATGTTGTTGTCTGAGCCACCCGCTTCTCCTTGATACACTGTCGACACCACTTTTGGGTGGCTGGTGTGACGCATTGAGCCTCCTCGTCTCTCCTCTTACTGCCAGTAGGTTTGTTAGCGCATCTGAAACAGCCCACTCGGTTCTCCATGGTGGAAGAATCACATCTCGCATTAGCCTGCTCTGGGGTAAAATCTCTCTTATCTCCAACAAGCCACTGTTTCTCTCCCTCAGACATTCAGCCAACAGTTATTCAGTCTACAGCCTGCATCTGTCAGGTCACACATGGATAGAAACAGTCTGTCATTTTCAATCAGTTTTGAAGTACACTGGATATGGGTAGAAGAGAATTCGTCCATCATTGCCAAAAGGCATGAATATTTTAACTCCCTGATTCCGAATATTAGTTCATCTCTAAGATATATTCCACAAGTTTATTCCGCAAAGAAAACATTTCAAAAAGAGTCTGATCCAGAAGGTATCGTGAAATTATTGACATACATGTTCTGGTATGGATGTTGGTTGTGTTGACACAGATTTGCAGGTCCTTTAAAAGGCGGTTTTCTATTGGCTCCAGAGTCCCATGTGCTTTGTCTGATCTCCACACTCCAAACACTCCGAGCATTCCAAATGGGGCTGTAACACTATTCAATATTATATTAATGAGATTGATTGAGCTTATTACTTCTTGATCTATTACTCTGTGTAATTAGCTCGAGTGAGGCCAACAAAAAAAACGTACAAAATGTAAATCAGGCTTTATATAAAATGTAAACCGTTGTTACACAACATGAAAAATGTGAAAACAGCACAGGAGTTGCGCATGTTGTGACGATGGATTTGGTACATTTCCAAAGAAAATCTTGTCACCTCAAAACATTCCCTCTTTATCAACGAACCAACGGCAAATTTCACCATACTTTGAAAAAGGGAAACATCAAATATCTTAAATGTACCCGATAATGGGTTTGTTGTGTACAAACTACATGAAGTGGACTATATATCTGAAATAATCCACTCTGAGCAGCTGGGAAAATACTTCCTGTCTCCTTCTCTCCAATGTTCACCTGCATGTGAACCCTTTGTTTAGTTGTGCACATCAATGATGAGTCATTGTGTGTAACATGCTGTCATATAAAACATCAGTTGGATGAGAAATAGATAGATAGAATTCCAGATCTGAGTCTTCTGTTCCTACATTTCATCTGTCCAAGCTCTCTGGTTTTCTATATATTTTAACATTAGAAAGCTATAGATTGCCTTTTCTACAGTTGGCTGAGCTTGGGTAAGGCCTTAGACTTGACACCTCTGGATGTTGGAGCTGCACAAACAAACAGCAGCAGTATAGCTCTCTCTCTCCCAGCACATGACACACACATTATTAGGGTTTACGAAGGTGTAAAAGTCCAGAATAAGGCTCTATATCGTAAGTCAACAAGAGAAAATACTCCACCTGTCTATCAAAACAGCTCAGGTTTAATAAAAAGGACGAGAACAAAAGGTCACCAATAATGAAAAATCACGAGGCCCCTATAGGTCCTCACACAGCTTAGTGTAAAAACTAAACATTCAATCACGTTTTTCAAATACATTATGTGGTCTAGACTTTAACTGTACTAGGTTCATTCTGACACAGCCAACTCTCTCTAATAGTCGTATATCTGATGTCAATGTAGTGCAACAGGTTACAAAAAAATAAAACGATATGAGTAAAATAGAACAATAAGTTACTTTACTAAGTTATAGAACTGTACGACTTTTATACATCTCCGACTTAAAGCCGACTGTCATTCAGTCACAACTCTTTAATTCATACTCAAATATCCTATACTGCTGCTTGAATGTGACAGTGCAACATTTATTCTTGAAATAACTGTATTATGTGTCTGTCCAAGTCGTTTTAAAGTTTGATTTAATTTGAAGAAACCAGCTATTTTGTATAGATCCTATGCTTTCTGATATAACTGTTAATATGGTTGTAATAAATCTAAGCCGTAATCCCAATGTCCTTGTTTTTATTCCTGTTATCTGTTGAAAATATACACTTCATGAATAATATCGAGATCTAAAATAACACGGAGATCAATCTGCCTTGATCAATAAATAGATCCGTTTTTAAGTCAGGCATATACTGGAACACCTAACATCCTTATTGGGGTCCTTAAACATCCGTCACGTTTATCTCAAGCAGAGCGAGGGCACCGGAAGCTACAAGCCACCTCCGTTAACTGTATATTTCGTTCCCATAAATCCAATCTTTCTCTTTATTTAATAATGTACTATAAGATAAGTGGCGTCACACAGAAACTAGTCGGAGCGGCACCGACAGCTTATGCCCCTCAGGTAAGAAAAGAATCGTTTTTAAAACGGGGGAAGTCAGTTCCTGATTGACCTTCACTCGTGGTTGCAGTTGTACTGTAGCAAGTCTGGCGTTAGCTAGGCTAAGCTAACACTACTAACACACAAATAGGTAACTAGCAGGTAGTTACATTAACCAGTGACACGACCACCGAGATTAAGGGGGTCATTATAATCACTTAAACAGCCTTTGGTATCAAATCAGCATTTGTTTGTATAGCCCTTTTTACAAGCAATGTCACAAAGGGCTTCACATATGCCCATAGAACTACCCCTCAACCAACATAAACCCTCCAGAAAGACAAGGAAAAACTCCCTGAAAAAACTCACTAGGAAGAAAAAATGGAAGAAACCTTGGAAGGAGCAATTCAGTGAGGGATCCCCTCCTTCAGTAGATATGCATTTTTTTGGACGATGTAGAACGAAATGAGAAGTAGCTATAAAGTTTGCTAGTAGCCATCATGGTAGCTTGGTACTGGGGCGGGTTGATCGACTATCATCAGTCTTATCCTCAAAGTGTGTATTTGTATGAAATGGCACCGTTTTGACTATGTTTCAGGGGCTTAAGGTGACGGTGCCCGCGGAAGCCTCACCACTCATATTCTCCTCCCCAACCAAACTGGTGTCAGAGACCCCCCACCCAGTAGAGTACATGGGAGTCAACAAAGTCCCAGACCTGCAGAAACTCTACCAGGTAACTTGCAACGTCAGTTAGTAACACATCAGGATTTCTGTTTTATTTATGGAATAAATAACTTTACTTAATCTTTGCCCATGAACTAATGTTTCATGTTCCCCTTTCACATTGTAGAGGGCTGATGGTATCCCAGTCCATCTGAAAAGGGGCTTAATGGACAAGATGCTGTATAGGACCACCATGGGCCTGACCATAGGGGGTACTTTGTACTGCTTGATGGCCCTCTACATTGCAGCCCAGCCTGCCAACAAGTGAACTTCGGCCTGTGAAACTTGGGCTTCCCCCATCATAAGATCAACAGGATGCAGCATAACTGATATTAGGAGCTATGACAATGGACAATGATGATTACGCTCACAAATGTGATGGAATGGAATAGTCTTGTAAGGATTCTCAGACCCTCTTAAATGCGTTTCCTATTTATCACAGAGGTGAATGTATGCCTTCGGTTATATACATGTATGATTTTAAGAAATCTCTTGGTTTATTTTTAACTGGCCCTTATACTAGCTTCCTTTGAGATGGTTGGTTATGTTAGGTCTATCAAAAACATATTTCATTCACAAACGTCATCATCTCGCAGATTGTGTAAACCGCAGCCCTTCAATAACCATCTGAAAACAGTGGAAAAAGGCAGAACTACCCACTATCAAGACTGATAATGCTAAAGTTTGTGAATAATGGGTTACAATAGATGTTACGGAGAGAACTATGTTTATTGAAAAGTTTAACATCCCAGTTGTTGGCCCTGAGGAGTTGTGTATATGTATTCTACTAGTTGGTGATAAACTACAATATCAGCCAGTGTTCTGTAAAAAGAGATTCTATAGTATGTATATGACAGGTTGAAAGTTTTTCTTTGAAAATAAAGGGAATATTGTGACAAGTCTAATTCTCTACATGACTATTCATCCTCAAAATGAGTTTGAAACTGCATTAAGTTATATTAACATGAATCTGTCCTGTCATGAATGTCTACTACATTATGCTGGCTCCAAACAAATTAGAAATAATACAAATAATAAAGTATGGCAGAACACTGAACTAAGAGAAGTGCTTAGTTCTACAGCATTTCAAGAGTCAAGCGATGGTCCGTATTTTACAAGACACATCGCAAAGTACCCACATCTCAGCAGAAAGCACTGAACCGTGTTGAAGAGTGCTCAGTCAAAGAGAGGTCATTCCACCACTGGAACATGGAAGCAGTATCACCCCATGATGGGAGTGCACTGACATTTCTTTGTACAGGGTCTACAAGACGACTTGATGTTGCAGAGCAAAGCTTCTGAGTTGAGGCTGGGTGATACCCTGAAGGGGTCTGTCCTGTTTCCCATGGCAGAAGCAAAACTGAAGGATTTTGTGCCTGATCCTTGTGGCGACTGGAAGCCAGTTGAAAGTTCTCAGCTCACTGTGATGTTTGGACCAAGGGTGCTACTGGCAATGACTGTACTACACCGAAAGATGTGTTAACCCAGCCTCTAACCACAGAGTCATCCTTCACTTGTCTCAGCTCTTAGTAACCTGCTGGTAACAGAAGAGACGCAGAAATACAATCCCTCTGTCTGCGTGATTTAGCGGTGAAGAAATGGCGGTCATAAATCCCATGTTTTGTGGAGAGGTGAGGAGGTAGCATCGCTGCCTCAGTCAGCGTGAGGGATAGAAGCATGCTGGGTAATCAAACAACTAAAGCCGCTGTGATCGCTCCAATCTGTCTGGCTGTTTATCTCCCAGGCAGAGATGGAGAGGAGAGATTGTCCATGGCTAAGGGCCCCTGCAGATGACAGAGGAGCCTACGTCTCTTTTTCCCAGTCTTATTCCGGTTATCTATGCCAGGGCACATCTTATCTGTATGAAACCATCAAACCGTAGCATGTAATTACATATTGATGAATTCTTATTACTAAGTATCATTTGTAAAGAGCTGCACAGCAGAGGATGCAGTGGCAAACATACAGGATTCGATGTTCAAAGTACAGATATGGCGTGCACTGACAATAAATACACATGCACACACACGTCAGCACACAGACAGGTGCACACACACACAATTATGTTCATGCTATACGCTGCATTGGTTCACATGGCAACAGCTGGCTTTTCAGACGGGAATCACACCTTGGGTGAAATTGTTAACAAAGGCCCATTCTTTGGACCTTGCCTTAGAATTTTTCCACATAAATGCTGCAGAAGAAGAAGAAGAAAAAGGATCTATTATTGCTCATCTCAGGGAAAGGCTTGGATAGGCGCCCGTCAAAAGAACTAATTCCAGGTGTTTGGACTAGAAATAGTCACTTATTGATTCATCACTGAAGCATGAAGTAAACAAAGAGTGTCTCTGACAAAGATGTTCAGGGCAAAATATTCTTCTTTTGGAAATTGGGAGCAGAAAATGACACTTTAAATTGATCATCTTTTGACAGACCATGATGAAAATGTACAGCATAATGACTGCATAACTATTCATGATCATAAACAGGGCAAAACCACCAGTGGAATTTAGGAACAACCTAACTCCACACACTCCGGCAGACGATGACAGGTTTGGTAACAAAGGCAAGAAAAAAAAAGCTGGGGGTGGGGGACTGAAGGATGAATCACTGTTATTTCATGTTTCTTTCAACCCCTCCTAATAAAACAAGACCCTTTGTCTCTGTACTTGCGCACTCAAACTCTCCACTGGCAGATGAGATGCACTTCTGAAACCTCCCACACTCCCGGGAGTGAAAGATGTTGGGGAAAAGAGCATGTAACTACCATGGACTGCTTTAGGCAGGTGCTACAAAACGTCCACACAAAATACATGATGAAAGGCTGTCAGTGCATCTCGTTCCCAATGGGGAAAAAGATCAACTCTGGGACAGCTCACTTAACACAGATGCTGGAAGGTAATAACACAGGCATTTACCACCTGCTCACTGACTTCCTCCACCTCTTCTCTAATCAATAATGCTCAATGAGCCTGTAAAGCCCCTGTCCTGTAGCTAACACACAGTGTGAATATGGAGTCCTCCTTCCACTTAACAGGTTTATCAAAGCAAATGATAGGGCGGTGCAGGCTCTCCATCCAGCTGAGTCACAGAAGCATGCCCAGATGCTATGTGAGCTGGCAACAGAACCACTGAGATCCTGTCCTATACTGGTGTGGTCAGTCAGTTAGTCATTCAAGCTGCCTGATTTCTTTTTTTCCTTCAGATGGGGGTGCTAAAAGGTCTGCCTGGCATGTGAGAGAAGATAGCAGAGGTGGCTTATCATTTGGAGCAGACCGTTTTTGGGGGGTATTCAGGTTGTCTGAGATGAAGATTTGGTTTGATTTGTTATTGTGTGTGTGTGTGTGTGTATTCATCTGACAGGGTGAGAGTGGAGAGGCACTTCAAGCACCTAATGAGGACCATTGACTTTTCCCAACCTCGTTAATTTCCTGCTTCCTTCCTCCTTTGCAGACAAGCAAGTTAATTTGCCGAGAATTTACAACGGATGTTGTGACCGACCTGGCCATCACACACTAATACATAATCCAAATATCACCCGGGGAGGTGTGGAGGTACAGGAGGAGGAGAGGTGTGCCAGACTAGAGACTGCATTAATGAGTCAAAATCAACTTATACCATTGGATGCTTTGAAGTATGGACACTGTCATTAATGCATGTCTACTAGACAGTGAGATGCAGGAGACAACCTAGTGCCTGGATCCTATTTACCTACAAAGCACTTATGGTGTGGCTGGTCAAAGAAAGGAAATAATGCAGTGTCCTTCATGTGAATGTCAATGGTGGAGAATGTTATACAATTACGATATTCACAGACTCGAAGGAGCTTATTTGAATTGGTAATCGTGCTTTTTAAAAGCACATTGCTTGGAAGTAGAGCGAGTCTTTATTCTTTTTGGGGGTGTCAGTTCTCAGTCGCTTTCTCTCCCTCGCTCTCTAGATCACACACACACGTGCACACACCCATTTACACACAGTGTGTTCTCATGGCATGCCTTATTACTGAGAAGGAGTTAAGCCGGTTCCAGCGTCAGGGGGGCTAGTGTGATAGTGTGAATGTGATAGCTACTCCCCTGTACAGCTAGGAGGTGATGATCATATCGGCAACGCCTGTCCTCAGAGTACCGAGAGAGCGGTGGCCCTGGCAGCCTCACTTTTCTGTCCTCCTCCTTCCCACTCAAAGGATTCGCCATGTTAGTCAATGCTCCATTTCTGACACACACCAGCTGCCTCACATTTTTCAAACCCTATAAAAAAAACCTGTTTGCTTAAATAATTTAGACTCTGTTCGGTAACTACAGAGACTTGCTGAATGTCTCAATTATTACTTTCTCCTGTAAATAGGTCTCCCGGCTACTTAGGCGATTTATTGGTTTAGTTGGCTTTATTGGTCGGATTGTTATCAGGCATTAGCTTATATGGCTTCTCTCTGTTCTCTTTGTTTGCGCAACACTTAGGAAACCTAGTGTAGCCTTAAGTAACCTAGCTCATCCATTCACTCCCTGCGGCCACCTGGCAAGACACTTCCTCTCTATATCACCGGAGTTGATCTCTTGCTTGGCCTGTCTTGCTCTCCTCCTGCTGGGTGGAAAACAGAAGCAGAACAATCCAATGGACTTCCAGAACAGCTGGTCAAAGTGTGCTTGAGGCCCACTTGAAGTGATGCTGAGAGTTTGCTGGGGAATCCCACCAAATCTTGCCCCTCTTGAGGGCTTGGTGTGTACCTGAGGAACCCTGGAGTTATCCCGCGTGTCTGATGAATGCCACAGTGGTGGAGTCAGGATAAGGGAGCTCGTGCTTTTCCCACAAGCACAAAAACATGAGGGTACGCAACAATATGCTGTCTATTGTGGAGATCTAACGCATTACATGTGTGGCTGATTTATTCATGCATGTTTTCCATACACTCCTTTTAAACCTTTAATCCATACTTAATTCATTCATCGTAATTGGATGCTTGTACTCTACAGTCAACAAGCTCTGATTGCCTTTACAGTCAGGATGGAAATCCTCAGTGTCCTCCTTGGATGCTGTGCTTTGTAACTAAATAATAACCACTCTCTCTACTGAGGCTTGTATTCTGGCTATAGGGAACCAGTGAGGCAGAGAGCCAATGAGTGTTTCAGAGGGACACCAAAGTAAAGGCAGCCCCTGGTCAAGTGACGCCCCGCCGGAAGCAGCGGTAAGCAGCGGTACTGCTAGCAGGCCAATTTACCATCAGTCACGATGTCTGTTTTCACGTCTGATGTCTAACGCTCCTCCGTGCTATCTGTCTGTGTCCGTGATGTAGGTGAGAGGCAGCCAAAGGAACACTGAGCAGTGAGATGGTCACATCAGTGTCACCTCCCTCAGTCAAATGCTATCAGTGACAGGCCAGGCTTCGGAGCCACCATGCTCTTCATCATGGCATGTGAAAGCCTGGGTTTAAGCAATAGAAGTAGATCCAAATGAAGGTCCATCAACGTCGTTTTGATTGGCATCGATCGCGTTTTGTCTCCGATCAAAGCCGTTTGGATCTCATCGAAGGCTTTCAAAAAGGGTACAATGTTCTGTCAGTCAGGATGTTGTTGAAAAGTCACCCGTTTTCTATGGAGACGTTCAACAGCCGTGAGTCACTACAGTCACGGCTAACAAACTGTTAAGCGCTGTTTTTTACTTGCCAAACTTAAATGACAGCTTTCATAATGTTTAAGCCTGGAGCTAGCATGGCTAAGGCTAGCATTTGCTCATCGCTTAGAGCTGTGGTTGGAGAAGGAGCGTGTCTTGGCTCTGTCCCCTCAGTGTTAATATATTCATTTATTCAAGCCCTTTATTACCAGAGAGAAGAGAAAAGGCTTGGAAATTAAAAATAACAGTGAGAGACCCTCCCGCTCGTTCAAGCACAAGCAGCACGCTCCTTTTATTGAGTCATCCTTGGCCCAGGTCTCGAGACTCACGTCTGAATAAAATGGCGTTGAATTGTCCAGGGACAAATCTCCCCTTTTCTATGGCTCATCATCTCCACTCCTCTACCAAGTATGGTCATAACAATAAAGGGTACTCTTCCCCTCTCCGCTCATCAGCCATATTGTACTCTGTTCCTCACAAATGCTGTACTAAGCTTCACCAGTCCGCAAACCATATGAAAACAGGATTAGTAACATAATCCTCATTAATGATGTTTAATTAAAACATTATTACAGGTTTTAAATGTTCTAAACTCCCCAGACTCCTGAGGATTGGTGAGTTGGATACACAGATACACATCTACACATCATACACATCATCTGAATACACATCTAATCTAATCTAATCTAATCAGAACAAACCAATAAATGTCAACCCAATGCCTCCCTCTATACAGTACTTTTTTTAACCAGTTATATAAGTATCTAGGCATGTCATCAACCAATCAGAATCTCCAAACATTTCTCCTTGGGTGATGGCTGGGCAGGCAGGTTAACACAGTTCACAAGTCTTGTTTTATTTGCAGTCTAACACAGCAGAGCTGCCAGTGAGAGTGGGATTGAAAGACAGGACAGGAAATAGAACGTGTGAAACAACACCATCCTTGTGTGCGGCACAGCCGGTCTAAAGGAAGCTCTTCTCCTGTAGCCTGGTGCTCCCAGCCATGTGGGCTGGAAGCCTTCAGCAAGGTCAGGAGGAAGACTCCAGCCATGTGGGCTGGAAGCCTTCAGCATGGTCAGGAGGAAGACCCCAGCCATGTGGGCTGGAGAAAGACTCCAGCCATGTGGGCTGGAAGCCTTCAGCACGGTCAGGAGGAAGACTCCAGCCATGTGGACGTCTCAGTACAAACACATGCCAGGAAATAGAATGGTACCCTGCCATACCCCAAACCAAGCCATTTTTGGTTCCAGACACATAGATAGTCTACGCGCGCACACACATTAACATACGTGGCACGTGCGCACCCGTGCACGCGCACTAGGGTGCATCAAAAAACACAATTCTTGAATATTGATATGGCTGGGTGTTAAAAGTGTTCCAATATATGTAAAAACAACACATGCAAAAAAAAAATCAAATCCATGCTTATTTAGGGGTACCACCACACACCTGTTTCAGTGGAATAAAGTGGTGAACAGTGCTCAGTGGTCGCCATGGAGATTTTAGGTAAACAAAGACTGCAACTTAAGAAATCTGAGGTGATCTTTATGTTTTTTGTTGTTATTTATATTCCTATTATACATTACTACCAAATATGTGGTTTTGTCTTTGTAATTTGAAAGATTTGTAGTCATAGATAGAGTCAGTGAGGCTGCAGTGAAACAATTGGAGAAAATGGAGTGCAGACTTGATGCCACATTTCCACTGTGGCCTCCAAATGTTGAGAAGCTGATTGATAACCCTGAAGACCTAGCTTCTTGGCCAGCATGAAGACCGACAGAGTGGCCACATTTGGTGCATTAGATAAAAAGCTACAGCTCAAGGTGAAGCGGCGAGAGGAGCGTCCTGCTGCCGCAGCAGCCAGGCAGTCCCGCTGTGAAAAGGAGCTGAAGGAGAAGATGGAAATGTCCACCTTGGTGTCAGAAAGTGATGAGGAGCCAGAGGATGATTCTAACACAGTCTGTCCACCATCTGAGGCCAAACCATCTCTGAACCTTAAGAAGAGTGGAACAAACGTTGTCATTCCACCTGATATTATATTATATATATATATATTAGCCGACCAAGTGTTGTGTCACTGGCTACGAGGTTGAAGATGTCTCCAATGCAACAGGCTGCCTTCACGTGTTCCCTGGTCACAGAGTCAGGTGGTGATTTTACACATATCTCTGCATCCTATGCAACACCTGACCGAGCAAGACGCCAAGTGTTGGAGACTGTCAGTGAGGAGCATCTTACAGTGGTGGTTGGGGACTGGAGCGGGTCCCTGCGGGTGAAACTGCTTCTGAAACTGCTTGTTGTCCCTGTGTATAAGAATCATGAGGCATGTGGAGCTATTATTGCCCGGTTGACATGCAAGTTGCTGGAAGACCGGTGCTGCACTGACCAGGTTGTCAACATGGCATTTGATACGACACAATCAAACACTGGCCATCTGACAGCAGCCTGCATTCTAATACAACAGGTGAGATGCTTCCCCTGGCTCTCTTCAGCAGCAAGGTGCCCATCGATGACAAGCACAAGCCTGCTGATCTTCCGATGCATGTCCCCCAGCAGCGCTTTGGAACTGGCTGTGGCAAGCCAAAGTTTCCCACCCTCTTGTCAACAACCACCTTGGCTGACCTCGCCAATGAAGATTGTTGGTTTGGGATGCACCAGCTGCACATTGATCCAGCATTCCTGTCTCTGGATGTGAAAGAATGGTCTACCAATGCTGCGTTTAAAAAAAGTGAGGTCAGCGTCCGACTGTCTGTGCAATGAATGTGGTGAATGACTGTGCCGAGCGTGGCGTCAAGCTCACATCGGGGTTCAGATGGCTCAGCGGGTTAAGGCGTTGGCCTCATGATCAAATCAAATCAACATTTATTTGTATAGCCCTTTTTACAAGCAATGTCACAGAGGGCTTCACATATGCCCCTAGAACCGCCCCTCAACCAACCTAAACCCTCAAGGAAGACAAGGAAAAACTCCCAGAAAAACTCACTAGGTAGAAAAAATGGAAGAAACCTTGGAAGGAGCAATTCAGTGAGGGATCCCCTCCTCCAGGGACGGTTGGAGAAAGTGAAGAGCGGAACACAGGCTAAAACAGTCATAACTCTAGAGAGAGTTAACAAGTTGCTGAAACATCAATACTCAATGCTCAACGTGGGTCTTAGGTTGCACAGCGTCAATTTAGGCAGTCACTGGGCTTGGGCCCATGATTGGCGCAGCATCACACGCAGGGGGATGAGGAAAAGGACCGGGAACTCTCTCCTTGTCCATCAGGGAGACTGACGTCCGACTGGCGACCAGATCCGGGGTTGGAAGACCATCTCGGATCAATGTCCACTGGCACCAGGTCCAACATGATGGGAAGGTTGTGAGATCGAGCCCCGGCTGTGGCTATATGACATTGTGTCCTTGGGCAAGGCACTTCACCCTACTTGCCTCAGGGAGATTGGCCCTGTACTTGCTGTAAGTCGCTCTGGATAAGAGCGTCTGTTAAATGAATAAATGTAAAATGTAAATCTGTCTTTGTCTCAGTGGCCAGGAAGGAGCAACACCTGCAGAATGTGCTGCAGGTGGTTGAACATGACCGTAGCCAACACCCAAACCTTTGTCACTGCAAACGCAAGCTGAATAGGAGGGTTACTCTTGGGTGGCAGGTGGGATGACAAATCTGGGGTTAGACACACTGGCGAGGTTCAGTTCAGATTTGCCCTGTCTCCCTGGTGATGTTGCTCAGTAGAGCAGACTCTAGCACAGTAGACTGAGCAATCAAGATTTTCTAGTGAACTTGCCAATAGTTAGTAATTGTGTTACTATTGCCCCTTGTGTTTAACAATCAATTGTTTAAACTTTATATGTGTGTCCGATATCCATCACTGCTACATAAAATTCAGGGTAAGTCCACCTGAACATGTCCCATTGACTGCCATTCATTTTGTCAATAGAGCAAATTAATGGAGAATCTTGAAAGTTTAATTCTGAGAAATACCATATCTGCCCAAAGGGCAGACAAATATATTTACTTTGATAACCCTATAGAGAATGTTGTTGTACAAGAGTTCACTGTACTTAACATTTCCAGGTAAACCTTTTGGCAATTAAGGCTAGAAATTTCACATTTTCCGAAAATGTACAAAAGTTTACGTGTGAGGTGGCACCCCTAAATCTCAATGGATTTCCTCAAAACTTTGCAAAAGACATTTTTATGTTCATTGGAAAAAAGTGGAATGCCAGCCAAATTGATATTATTAAATAAAAATTTTCCCATTGAAATTTGATGCACCCTAACGCGCACACATATTACACAGACAGATCAATCATTGAGCGTTCCGTGATGTGACGTTTCTGGGCCATCGAATCCTTTGCCTTCCCTCCTACCTTTCGATATTAACTGTGGAAAAAGTGCTCCCCTTTCCAGGTCAGAGCCATCGGCCCGCGTAGGTTTTCTACATCCTTTCTGAGTATCGATTTGACAGGTCTTCTCTGTGGACACCGTGTCTTCCTTTCTGAGGACTTATCAGGGCTTGTATCTCTCCGGCGAACCATGACTGATCCTATGGCCTCTGGTCCATCAGGGCGATCTGGGCCCTGGATGGCCTGTGAGCATTTATCTAAAGACTTCTGTGCAGTTTCATCAGCACACTGTTATCCACCGCTGACCCCGGTGACCCTGTCTGCTGCTGCAGCCTTTTATCTGACCACTTACGGGCTGACAACCAGAGAAAGAGAGTGATGTGCGTGTGTGTGGTTGTATGTAGGGGGGTTGTATGTGTGTGCACATTTCAACGTGGGTGTATTTCCACAGGTTTCATAGGGTGTGCGCCCGTTCTTCTCAAATCATGAGTGCGTGTGTGTGTGTGTGTTTGGGAATGGATTCAATCCCAGCCAGCTGTGTATACAGTCACACAGCATTAAGGTTGAACAGAGTGACTGGGGATGCACGGCTCCGCAGGGACCCGAACCAGAAACCTCCCTGGCTGGATAACGGAGCTCTGGCCGATCCCTATTCCCTGGCCCGTCAGTCCCACACGCTACCTGGCCTACATGCTCGTTCCCCAGGCCTCACAACTTCTTCACACACCTGGCTGAGCAGTGCTGAACAGATCACAGAGGACAGGCATGGGCTGGTTCAACCACTGACAGCAGCAGGAACTCCCAAGGCGAAGTGGTTGAGGCACAGGACAGGGTGTTTGATATATTCGCCCCGTTTCAGAATGGTGGAATAGCGATATCCTTCTTTATTCCCTCAGAAACTAAAATCACTGTACCCTGAACCCCCGATAATGAAACAATACATTTGATCTAATCTGTGAACATGCAATTATCCACAAGCTTTACGGCATGGTTGGAACAATAACAAACAACGTAATGAATAAAAACACAGCCTAATAAGCCTGGGAACCAAGACTGTAATTCACAGTCTAATCTTGGTACTTATGTACTGAAGAGAACGTGAGGGGATAGTAATTGCCGTGGTCCACTCTTAAATCCTAGCTCATTCAAATGTCCAAGTTGCAACTGTAATTTGAATCATATTGCTGCATCTCATGCCATGATAATCAAGGTTATGATTATATATATATGGGGGGATCACGTGGCTTAGCAGTTAAGCTAGCTAGTTAGCTAGTCATCGATAGGTTGCGAGTTAGATTCCCGGCTGTGGACACATGATGTTGTGTCCTTGGGCAGCTCCGTGGCAAGGCAGGGAATGAACCCTGTACTTGCTGTAAGTCATTCTGGATAAGAGCGCAATAAGAGCGGGAGAGGGGGTTGAAACAAGACCGCGGCACATACAGCAGCCAATGATTTGAAAATCTGTCTATTGAAGAGTGTTGCGGTGAAAGAAAGCAGGAATAAGAGGCAACAGGAAGGAAGTCAGGAGAACAAAAAAAAAGTGTCATCTGGAGAGTGAGATGGGAGAGAAAAAACAGGAAGTAATAGAAGAACGAGGTGATATATACAGACGGGGGGGAGGAAGAGTGAGAGAGAGAATATCTCAAAAGCCAGGCTGAGGGTTGTGAGAGCAGTGTGCATCTCCAAATTAATCGGATCCTACATCTTACCAAACCACTGTCGTAAAGATAGGTACAGTATCTCCGCTTGACCTTTACCCAAACAATGAAACCATCATCAGTGTGAGCTGTGGGTGCACAGCAGCCTCTTAAACAGTTGGCTACAAAGCCAAAGGCCCAATCAGGGCAGTGGACCCATCTTGCTATTGTCCTACTAAATGTCATCTTTTCACTATCTATCTGGCAGCACTCAGACCCAGTTGCAGCGTTGTCTTTACGGGGGCACAGCGGACGGGTGATGACCTGTGTACAGACCCAGTGTTTTCCTGGGAAATGTCAAACCCAAGCTCCTTCAATCACGCTGGATCTGTAACCAGACATGCAGTCACAACAAGATATAGTCGGTCTGTGGGTGACACAGCTGTGGTGCGTATGACATGTCTAAGTGCCTGAAGCTAACATTTCACAACGTGCAAAAGGCAGTAAGTGACACGGAGCTGTCAATCCAATATCTAGCCGAACGTTCACAATCAATTTGGTATTCATTTTAAGTGCTGGTAGCCTATAATCAGACGAGCATTTAGGTATACACACTCGCAGACACGCAAACACACTCACACACAGACAGCACATCCCACCCCTCTTAGTGTCAAAATTATTCACCAAACCGGCGCAGACGACGCCGATGATGGCATGCGTGGCTCAAACAGAGAACAAACCCGAGAGTGAGAAAATGGAGATGAGAGGATCTGAGAGGTGAGGAAAAAAGACAGATGGACAGCGCAGAGCACACCTGTCATTCTCTGTCTCTCCGTCCCCATTTCTCTCTCTCTCTCTGTCTGTCTTTCTGTCTCTCTCTCTCTGTCTGTCTCTCTCTCTCTGTCTGTCCCTCCCTCCCTCCCTCTTTCTCTCTCTCTTTCTCTCTGTCTCTGTCTCTCTCTCTTTCTCTCTCCCATCATCTGAACAGCATTGTGCGCTGCGCTCATACTGGTGTGGGATCAGATATTGAAGCCCCCCCCCCACACACACACACTCACACACACTCACACACACGCACACACACACCCTGAGGTTGCGACCCTATTTCAGCGACCCTATTTCAGTGGATGGGAGGGGCTGTCACTTACAGGTTGAGTGTTGTCGCAGTTCCGGAGAATAGATTCAAATCGGCAGTAAGAGCCAGCTTCTGAAAGTGTCAGTACAGTCAGGAGATGATGGAGGGTTGACAATGGATGGAAGCCGTGGATGGAAGGCGGCCTTCGGCTCAACAAAGGCTGAGGGAGCGGAATGTGGCTTTCATTCCGAGAGTTCTTCAAATGCTTCCACCATGGTCATGTTTACAAGCACTGGCTTTAACAGCCTTTCTGGAACAACTTGGGGAGAGAGAAAAATAAAACCTTCGGGGACACATTGTTTTCCACTTCTTTTCATATAGGCTTATTTGTATGATGGAAAACGTAAAAAATTATAAACAGCTTGGTTACAGGTTTTGTCAAGGATGCAGGGAAGATAGAGAGGAATCAGACAAAGAAAATTGATTAGAATCAAACCACACTCTAAGTCACTGTATCTGAAAAGGCTCTGCTGGGAGAGAGTCAAACAAAGAGACCAAGGTTATGTCTGTGTACAGCCAGTGATCTTGAATCAAACAATGCAAGGCAGATTGACTAGAGCAATCAATTTCAATGCTGTGATTACTGCATTCAGCATAGCCAGTAGGTCATACAGTATCTTAGTTTATTTCCATTCCTTTATCTGAATCCAAAAACAGCCAAAACAATACAATTATGAATTCGTAAGCGTGGGTAGCAGTAGCGTGATCTCGTCGGGCTTTTTCATGGCAGGGAGGTATGAATAATTGAGAGAATAATAAAGGACGATATTGACAGATATCTTATCTGCCTATAGGGACTGAAAGGCAACGGAAACAAGAGTTGCAACCCAGCTGAGGTGATGGTGACGCCCATCATTGTTCTGGACTTTCTGTTTATCTCCTCAGTCCTCCCCTCACTGAATTCTCTTTTCTTCTCTCTCGTTTTCTGTTTGTCTTCGTTATCTTTCTCCTCCCTTTCTTCATCTATCCTGCCTTTCATTTGTGACTCTACCTTATCTGCAGTGTTTTGAGTGCCGGCCATTATTGTGAGACATTACCTTCACACCCCCCAATGATTTGCACACGGCGACACAAGGTTCCAAACGACTTTAGAGGTCATGAACCACCTGCGGTTTGGCTTAAACGAGGTCAACAGGAGCCATGACCATCCCTCCCATCACCAGTATTAGTTTAGCACCGGAAAGCTGTTGTGTCATTGCAGAAACACAGTCTGGGAGGAGCGGAAACACATCTGTGAAATGGACATAAAGTCTCAAATTATTGTTTTCATGCGCCATGTTACTGTGTGTGCTTGTTGCCATGGAAAAGGTCACTCCCCCCCCCCCCCCCCCCCACAGACTTGATAATGAACTGAATTGGTTAGTGCAATACAACCTCACACACACACACACACACACACACCAAATAGATTTCCTCTAACTCTCAGTATGACAATTCAATTCAGAGTGCTCAGTTGGCATGACAAGCCAACAATACTAATAGTAACACAGTAATATCATCGGCTTGTGAAAAAACATGCAAGTACAGAAATGGAAAAACCTGCATTTAAAATCCTTTCTTCGTACTTATTGTGCCTGGTCCCAACTCCAGACCAATGTTCGGTAATTTACTTAAGGCAAACAACAGGACATTTTTATTTCATCATCAATGGCAATGATTGTTTTATTTAATTCCTTTCCTGCTCTAATTTACTAGTGTCCGCTGGTTGCCATCTGAGAGCATCCTATGCTCTTTCTGTGGTTCAAGGTTGAGCATCACCATTTCCCACACAGCTGAATCACGGCCTGTACAGTAGTTTCTACCATTCACCGACACATTGTACATGCATGGGCACACACACACACACACACACACACACTCTGACTCATCAATACCATTCAGTAAAAGAAGAATCGATAGGCAAGCGAGAAAACATGACCATAATAGAACTACAGAAGGTATTGTGGTATGTACTTGCTTTGGTTGCAAAAGGGTTCCGTTTTTTTTTTGTTTGTTTTTTTACTCATATGTCTGTATGTCTCAATGTACCCATTGAGTATATATTTTATATACACCGAATACATCAGAAATATATTTTCAGAGAACAACGGTTTGTGCTCGCCAAAGGCAAGCACGCAAGGGGAGTATACCAGGTGAAAAATTGGCCTGAGACTATTTGCCACATGTCACCTTTTTGTGAATGAACAGATGAATCCTGGTACAGATGCGTCACTGGGAGGTCACAGGTTTCGTCATGGACTTTTGGTGTCCGCCAGGTCGGAGGTCCTGGGACCATGAAGGAGAGGTCCTCTAGAGCCTCCTGGCCCTCTGGAGCCCCTGGCCCTCTGGAGCCTCTTGGCCCTCTGGAGCCTCCTGGCCCTCTGGAGCCCCTGGCCCTCTGGAGCCCCTGGCCCTCTGGAGCCTCCTGGCCCTCTGGAGCCCCTGGCCCTCTCAGCATGGTCATCTCTCTCTTCCCAACTCTATGTTGACATGCTGTATTATTCATAGTCAAACACTCATGGATGTTTGGTCTTGCACGCTGGTGACAGCCTCAACAGTTTCTGACAGGCTGATATAGATGGAGTACAGGTTCACAAAGACGCAAGCTGATTCTACTGCATACTGTTCAGGAGAACTGGCTCACCAGAACTCAGGTGTAGTTACATGTTCATTCATAGTTGAACAGGGATAATAAGTGTAAACCATGACAACCTGCAGTTTTAGATCTGAGCCTTTTCAAATCTCACACATTCATTTAGAAATAGCCCTATAAGCCTCCTATTCCCTGGATAAGTGGAAAGTAAGTGTTGTGGTTATGTTTGCCAAGTTGTACTGCTGTTGTGATTGTTATGTAGAGCCTGACAGAGAGAGTAATTCCTTGCACATGGTAGAGTAGACTGCACTCCCTACTTACACAAACTCGCACACACACAAACACACACGTACACCGCCATTCACTTAACGCTCGCTGCTAACTCCTTGGATAATGTGCAACACAAACGAAAGCACTCAAATCCGCTTACACACATGAACAACATTCATCCTTGGTGTTAAAAGTCTGTTTCAAGCTGCTCTTTGACTTTTCGTAGCGGCAGCATGGACAATGGTTATTTCTACAAATGAGAGCTTGTTTGTGCTTCACACATGACGGATCAGGGAATCAGATAAATATTTTAAGGGGGTTGGGTGTTTTACTTCTGCTCTTCAAAGGCAGCCCTATTCACTGAGGGTATAGGAGTTGACCATCTGCCATTGCTGGCATGCTGAATATGATTAGCCTACAAGTGCTGTTGTGTTACGAGTCGAATGTTGTAGACCAGGGGTAGGCAACCCTGGTCCTCAGGGCCCACTGTCCTGCATGTTCTAGATCAGAGGTAGGCAACCCTGGTCCTCAGGGCCCACTGTCCTGCATGTTCTAGATCAGGAGTAGGCAACCCTGGTCCTCAGGGCCCACTGTCCTGCATGTTCTAGATCAGAGGTAGGCAACCCTGGTCCTCAGGGCCCACTGTCCTGCATGTTCTAGATCAGGAGTAGGCAACCCTGGTCCTCAGGGCCCACTGTCCTGCATGTTCTAGATCAGGGGTAGGCAACCCTGGTCCTCAGGGCCCACTGTCCTGCATGTTCTAGATCAGGGGTAGGCAACCCTGGTCCTCAGGGCCCACTGTCCTGCATGTTCTAGATCAGGGGTAGGCAACCCTGGTCCTCAGGGCCCACTGTTCTGCATGTTCTAGATCAGGGGTAGGCAACCCTGGTCCTCAGGGCCCACCGTCCTGAAGATTCAAGCTGTTTCCCTGCTCTAGCACACTTGATACGAATGAAGAGTCGTTTCCACAGAGCTAGATAAAGACCCTTCTGTAGAATAACAATGTGAAAGTAACACAAGGATGTGTGCCAACCTGACTGAATCCTGAGTTCCCTGTACACCCCTGTCAGGTTTACATGTGAAGACTTGATCAGAATCACCGCCATCACAGTGCATACAAGGAAGAGGCTGGGAGCAAACCATCAAGAAGCTGTATCATCACCATGGTGACAGACCTTACATCCTGTTTCAAGCAATGCAGGGAGAGAACTGAACCAGTGCTAGCCAATGAGAAGGCACGAGTGGCTGTTTGGTGTTTATGCTCAGTCAGGCGGGTGAGCGGTTAGGGAATCGGGCTGGTAATCAGAAGGTTGCCGGATCAATTTCTGGCCATGCAAAAAATGACGCCGTCTACTTGCGCAAAGCACCTAACCCTACTTGTCTCGAGGGAATGTCCCTTTAATTGCTGTAACTCGCTCTGGCTAGGAGCGTCTGCTAAATGTAAATGTCTTTAGGATTTCAGACAGTCCTTACACACACAGCATAGAAATAATTCACATTAACGTTCAATCAATATAACTTTGCACAAGCTTTTGCTTAAGTCCATCTCAAGATGAAAAAAAGGTAACGGGTGAAGAGAATAATTTAACTTAATCTGGACAGAAAAAAAGATAGGGTTATCTATAACTATTAAATAACTATTTCTCTGCATAAACATTTGTTTTCATCCCTTACTCAGAGATAAAATGAGAGGCTGGGTTGGGGGGAGTGTAAAACGAAAAGAAAGCGAGAGGAGAAGAGAGACAGAGATGTTGTTTCAAAGAGCAGGAACCATGTTGTTTAGGAGTGAGTCAAGATATATCCCCTTCCAATCAAAAGTCTATCAGTGGATGTCTCTGGGCAAAACCTACTGAGTTCTACAATTCAATATATGCTCTCAAACCAGCTTGCAGTGGCAGAAATTAATCAGGGAACATGCCTCCCCCAGCACACACACACTCTTTTTTTGCGAGGAGCAAATGACTGTGTTGTAGCTTCACGTATGTGTGCTGGGCTGCACTTGTGTACTTATTCAGAGAGCCTGACGGAGTGGGGTTCATTTCACGTGGAAGAGGAGACTCCCTACACGTGGCACTCTGAATCCCTCACTCCCTCCTCCTCCCCTCCCCCCACTCCCACTCTTCCACTCTCCACACACTCTACACTCCCAGCACACATCACAGAGGGGGAATATCCCCTTTCCAACGCCCACACTCATCCATAAAAGATCAGATACACAGCTGGGGACCTGGAATAGAGAGAGAGAGAGAGAGAGAGAGAGAGAGAGAGAGAGAGAGAGAGCGAGAGAGAGAGAGAGAGAGAAAGAGCGAGAGAGAGAGAGAGCGAGAGAGAGAGCGAGAGAGAGAGAGAGAAAAAGAGCGAGAAAAAGAGCGAGAGAGAGAGAGAGAGAGAGAGAGAGAAAAGAGAGAAAGAGAAAGAGAGAGAGAGAGAGAGCGAGAGCGAGAGCGAGAGAGGGAGAGAGAGAGAGAGAGAAGAGAGAAAGAGAGAGAGAGAGAGCGAGAGAGGGAGAGAGAGAGAGAGAGAAGAGAGAAAGAGAGAGAGAGCAGTTGAGAATGTGGTTGTGTCTGTGATGCTCAAAGCTCATAACAACTGTGCAAAATAAATGAGCTTCGCAAGATGCAAGCATGCATTCTACTGTGCAGGATAGTTTACGAAGCCAATTCTAGTATTAACAGGGAAACTTCTTCAATCAAAACGAGAGTTTCTACCGTTCCAGACTCCCTCTCTGAGCCAACCCCTCTCCCAAGCCCCCCAGGGCCTCCAGCCTCCAGGGCCTCTGAAGTACAGAAACCAAAACACCAAGACTGGAAAAATCAGGAAGTTCAATCAATTCCCACCCAATGTGTCTGAGTGCACCTGTAAATGTGGAGGACAGTTGATCAACCTCCATTAGAGCCTCGAGCCTGCTGAGAAAATCACTGTACAAATAAGTGATTCAGCTACTTCCTTTTGTCCTGGCAAGGGCAAACCACCACCAAGTTAAATGATCTCTTATTGTAAAGGCTAAAAGCACAAAAAGACACACAGGCAGTAAGACACACACACACACACAGATACAGACAGACACACACACACAGAGACACAGACACACACACACCTACACACACACACACACACACACACCTACACACACAGACACTAACCATTCCAAGCACTCAGAGGCCTCCTGGGGCGAGAATCATTAGATGGGGGTTGCAGTCCTGGTTGTTGGGGTCTGTCTTCTGGATGACAGGTGAAAAGCCCTGTCAGATTCAACATGACTTCAGCCCACTCCCTCAGGGGTTCTGTGCTAAGGGAGGGTCTGCTGTGTTGGAGAGTTTAGACCTGACCTTACCAGGCAGGACTCTCTCTGTTCACAAACTGCCTTCTTTTAGAGTGACTGGCAATTTTCCCCCTCTGAACAAAAAGTCTGTTCAGAGTAAGTTTCTGGAAAGTATTTTTTCAGTGTATGAAGTGTTAAAATACACACGCTTACACTGATACACCCTGAGTCTGCAGGAGAGCTTGAATGTGTGTAGCCAAAACGTGTAATTGCAATACTTTTCTGCGAAAAATTCACAAAGCGAGGCAAATAAAGTATGATCGTCTTTTCATGAGTTTTAAAGGCTGGCAGCAGTCCCACTTTTC
Source organism: Neosalanx taihuensis (assembly GCA_030340665.1). Lineage (NCBI taxonomy): Eukaryota > Metazoa > Chordata > Actinopteri > Osmeriformes > Salangidae > Neosalanx > Neosalanx taihuensis. The sequence continues at coordinate 6,661,074 of CM059293.1, forward strand.
ACAGCAATCCAAATACTCTTGTACTCCAATCAGAATGAAGAATGATAGAATGACCAGACTGACCAGACTAGTGCTCACGCTCACGAGCTGATGATATTACTGAAACGTTTACATGGGATTTCTGAAGAATACATCCTAAAGACGATTCCTGGGCCTCAGATCATCTCATGTTTAAACTGCCGCGCAGAGCATTTCGTATGGATGTGGACAGCAACACCCAAACACCGTTGAACAGCATTTAACGTGAAGTATGACGCACCCCCCAACACAGTAATCCTCAAACACATTTCCCCAGTCAGAAACATTATCAATGACCCCCCCCCCCCATCTGTGAGACACAACATCTCTGCACCATAATCAGTGCCCGTGGGGGCGGGGATGGGGGGGGGGGGGGGTCACATGGATTGGCCACCTCCCTGTTGTCCCCATGGGATCTTAGTTTACACTGATGTGTTTGTGTGGAATGCCTTCATTTACCCTTGATATGGATGAGTGCGGCGGAGGGTCCTCCGTTGATAGCAGAGAGGTGAGAGACATCCACAGATCCAGGAACAGCTTGTCTCTGTGGGAGTCTGAGTGGACCCCCGCCCGCACACACACTTCCTCTCCCCCGGTTCTGATGGCCAGGGAGGTAGTCCCTAACTACTGATGGGATCATGCAATCAGCCTGGCTGAACCTCTGTTGCTGCTCCAGATCTCTGGTGATGAAGTGAGTGTGATGGTAGATGACTGCCATCGTCTAAGGATAGTCTGTGGAAGCCTGAAGCCACTGTGGCAATCAGGAGAGGGAGGTGCAAGAGAATGTTGTAATAAAAATGAGTGACGAAATAGCAATCATGTCATCGAAGGGTATTTACTGTAGTCTGCCAACAGTCCCCACAGCAACCAGCATAATAAATCTGCAACCCCCACTCCGAGCTACTCGGAGAGCCCACGAGACCCCCTCCTTAGTCTAAATTGGCCCAGGAAGAGTCCATGTACAAACATGGCTTTTCCAGCAACATCTACATCCGTATCCTATGAGCACCCGAAGCCACTGAGTCACAACATATGGTCCCGCGATGATGATGTAATCCTGTCCAGGTCCACTGCCTGTGTGTTAGCCATCTTCATTAGAGCGGATGGCCATTTCTAGATGGACTAGTAACTTGATGAGCCATTAGCTCGGGTAGTTAAGCTTGGGACAAGACCCAATCCTCTGGGGGATTCCCCCTCCGCCAACCGGCTCCTGAGAAACATCATTGTTGGATTGGTATCCTTGGTGACAAGCCGTTGGATGGAAACTTGTACTGACCATTTCAGTGACAGCAAAAGCCTAGTCTTTTAACCCGTACTATATGCAGCAGTGGAGCCAAGCAAGACTGGCTGTGACTACTAAGTGGAACATGCAAGTGAAGGAAAATTGTCCGCAGAAGTAAATGCAAGTCGTGATCACAGGAAGGATCACCTGGGTCTGCTTTCTGCTAGACCAACCTGTGGTTGAAGAGCATTTAAATCAGGCACTATCCTATTGAACACACAATCACTGCAGCGTCCCCAAGCTTGTGTCTGTGTGTTTTTTCTTCTCCTTTAACGCTCCTCCTCGCATCTCTTCAATTAGGTATCCATCTGATATAGGTTCCTGGAACATCATTCATCGTTTAAGTCCGTTCCAGAACCCTTCCGGAAACAGGGCAGGGATTCAAAAATCCTCGCTTTCTCGATTGCAGCAGATGCCGATTAGGGCCCATTGTCGCCTTCCTGTATTCCTGTGTGTGGGCTTGAAACCATGTTGTTCGAAGTACCCTATACGGACCATGTGCCAGCCATCGGAACACGGCCAGTCTTTAGATATTACTGCCCCAAACTAAAGACAACATAGCACCTTTTAATTTCCTGTCCAAAGAGGGTTGAGAAGGAAGATTTAGAGTGAGGACCTGAAGAGTTCAACTTGAAGTGTCCTCTTAAACTGAAACCCTTGTGATCCTCTCTGTTTTAGTCAGGGGAGATGTGAACAGGTATGACATGGTCAAACACACACACACACCCGCACACACACCCACACCCACCCACACACACACCACGTTATTTTGTGATTTATAAACCATGTGATTACGCCTCTATTGTAGATAGGGATAGCTGTTGTTTGAGACAAAGTCATTGATGAGACATGTTGGCTAACTTTATTAGGGAGATAAAGAACCCTTTCAAACGCGCTCCTTTTCGCTACCACCAATATCCATTCAATCAGCTGCACAACAGACACGGTCCGATTAGCTGTTGTGCCTATTAAGACTTTCTGCATTGCATAATAGGCGTAAGAATTTAATTGCTTCGAAGGAAACGCGAACAGACATGCTGTGGCTTCGGTAATTGAACGTTTCAGAGTCTGCAACCCATCCCGGGCACACAATTCCTCCCATCCTAACCTCTGGGTCCAACATTTCTAATATAATACATACAGAGTTAATGAATGGTCTGGCTGTCTCCCCCTCCCACCCTCGTGGTCACCCACTGAAACTCGGGGAGGTGTTGCTTGATGAGAAACTCTCTCTCTTACTGTGTACAAAGGGTTGGGAGGGTGGTGACGAGCAGCCTCCCTACGCGATTACAGATGTTGTTTTCGTTCACAAGAGCTTCTCGCCAGGGTGCACGCCCCCAACCCAATTATCTTGTTGTGACCAGCTAATGAGGGTGGAGCAGGGTTAATCCAGCCATCTGCATAATGTGTGAAAACCACACAATTGTACGAAAATGAGACGCGCATCATTTCCTGCCTGTTCTGATGATGTGTAGGTTGTGCATTGTGGATGGGCTGAGTGGCAGCGATGGGGGTCATAGAATTTATTAGTGACAGAAACAGAGAGAAAATACGGTGAATAAAGTCAATACTCACACTGACACACTACAGTTCATTGATTGATACGTTAACATATTGCCTTCACGTCGATGAATGGGCGAAATTACTTAGCAAATGATGTTTGTAAGCAGCAATGTAATGACAGACTTAATGTGCCCCCTTTTCTGGGAGGGAAAGCAGGCTTCAGGATTGCTATCATGCAATCTTTAATCAACTAAATCATGCACAACACTGTAAATCCCCACCCTCCCCATTCACAACATCGCAGAAATCCCATCCCCTCAACCCATTCCGTGTCAGTAAATTGAAATGAGGTGCGAGTCCTGTTGTTGTGAGGCTGGTCACGGCCTGGCAGAGTGGTGTAATGATGTTATGTTTGTGACGCGTCCAGAGATCTACGTGCCAGCCTGATGGTGTGAGCGCTCCCGCGGGGGTCCGCATCCAGGTCCCACAGCCCTCAGCCATCCCACCAGGAGGACAGACGCCCAGAAGCCCATCATGCTCACAGCTGCTTATATACGGCGTCAGACAGCTTGCTCTCAGATGCCTATCGATTACCCATAATGCCCCAGGTGCTTGGCTGTGAGTCAACATCTTCCACCTCTGAAGTGAGATGTGGCCTTGTCTAACACGTTGACCTTGAACACCAGGTAAACAAATAACAAATCGGAGTGTGTTTGGCTCTCGCGTAATATCAGCAAGGCCCTGGTTTTATGGTGAAGGAAGATGAGAATGCAATGCGAATTTATGCTTCATATATTCGTCACATAAATTCAGCTAATCCGATGAAATATTAGGCGGTGGTAGTTTGAAAAGGCCAGCTTCCCCGTGGAGTTGAAAGCACAGGACAGAATGTGGTAATAGTTCTAGAAACCCTGTGAACAGCAGTGGAGTTTCTACTGGACAACCTGCTGAGTGGGGAAGGGGGGGGGGGGGGGGGGGGGGGGGGGGGCAAGTGATTTATCAGGGCTGATAATTGCCTAGTCCTTTTCCCTATATTATATAAATCAGAGGTCACCAACCCTGGTCCTCGAGGGCTTCTGTCCTGACAGTTGTAGATGTTTCCCTGCTCCAACACACCTGATTCTAATGAATGGATCATTGTAGAAGCCTCATTACCATGAATTTGAATCAGGTGTGCTGGAGCAGGGAAACATCTAAAACCTTCAGGATAGCGGCGCTCGAGGACCAGGGTTGGTGACACCTGATATAAATGATGTGAGGGACAAAAATAGTCTGGGTCTCCTCCACCTGTGTGTGACAGGGTGAGGGATGACTTCAGAGGGACATGGTGGGGCTACATGGACTGGGTGCCAGGTGGCTGAGCGGTTAGGGAGTCAGGCTAGTAATCAGAAGGTGTGCGGGTTCGAATCCTGGCTTCGTCAACATGCCATTGTGTCCTTGGGCAATGCACTTCACCCTACTTGCCTCAGGGTAAAGTCCCGGTACTTGCTGTAAGTCAGTCTGGATAAGAGCGTCTGCTAAATGACTATATATAGATATAATGTACATGGCCAGCTAAATGTTCAAATGGAACTCTTATTGGAAAAAGGCATCATAAATATTTGCAATTCTTACCAATGCAAGTAGAGGTTTCCTGAAAATCCAAATAAACACATTGTTCAAAACATGAACAAGTAAATACCAATAGGCCTATACTACAACTTAGTTCTAAAAGTGTTCTTTGGTGTTATGGGTTTGAAACACACACACGGGTCCCTGTTCTGACAAGTGTCCTCTGAACCAGAATCACAATGGATCAATAAGAGTGACTTGGGAGCGAGGGACTTCAGACTCTGAGAAAGAGAAGAGACAGGCTTTTAATCTAAATGCAAATCCCCTCTGTCCTGCTGTGCTGTCCTCTGGTGGGAGAGGTGAGGGGTCAACACACTGCTGGCACTACGTACGAGAAGTCATCACCTGACCCCACCCATTCTGTCCACCATGTCTCCTCAGCCAGTCAGCAGCCAGGTGTAATGCATTGAGAGAGAGAGAGAGAGAAAGAGAGAGAGATAGGGGTAAGTCTTTTTTTCACATCCAAGTTGGTTGTAACCCAACTCCCCTGGGTTCCTCAATGAAGTATGATTTTTTTTTTTTTTCGTTTTTGTTGTGGCTTTCTAGAAGAAATATAATCCAGTGTGCTTTTGAAATTGATGGCTGGGATACTGGGAGAGTAAACCAAAGAATTATGGGGTGCTGTGTAGGCATTGTATTTAGAGACTTTCATACTTCTACTGTACATCACTCATTATTCATCGTAACTTGAAAGAATAATACAACAGCGTGCATCATACAGTGTAGTACTACCCTATTGGTGCTAATAAGATGTTTATACATGTCTTCCATTGTCGTGATATGCATGTACAGTTCTTTGTGTTGGTTTCCTCATTTGCGGTTAGAAGATACAGAATCTTCCTGGACTGTATTCCTTGAGATGAGCACACACACACATTAACCTGTACACACACTGTGCCTTGAAATCAGTGCCTGACTTCCTAGCGTCACTGCACAATCACCTTGACAACCTTCTCAATAACTGAAGCGTCTGTTCGAAAAGGATTCAGCCAATCAGCAGGGTTCACACCCGGGAGCACATTTGATCTATCGGCCAATGGGCACACAACACTGCTGTCAGACTCTAGATTGGCATTGCGAGATATCTGGTCACAGTTGGGTTGTAACCCAAGTGTACAAAACAAACAGTCGTTTCTCTCATGCAAACCTGTTTTGAATGACAGAATGACAAACAAGTTTTCTACAGCGAAATACAGCAGGTGCCAGAGCTGGGACTGGAAACAACAGTCCTGTCATCCCAACAACAAGCCCTTTAACTTTTGAATTAACTAAGTAAGGAATGTTTATTGTTGGACTATTTTCATTCAGTATTGCTCCAACAGCAGAAGATAGGCTTGGTAAGACATTCTGACTCCAATCAGATGTGGATGTCCCCTTTCAGCCTATTGGACCTGAGATCACATGATCAACCTAGAGCGGCCTTATCCAGCCAGCCCTCTTGTTTCCTCTCGACACAATCTCAAATACAAGTCCAAGCATGTTTTGGGGCGTATTGTGCAAACTTTCAGCCTTACAGATTTAGACATCTTTACTTTCTTTCTTCAAAGTTACATGAAAAACTGATTGCAACACACAAGTGTTCCTCGTTTCTATTCAACCTCAAGAACGGCACCTCCTTTGAAGGGTTTTCTTTACATTCGGGACCAGGGAGCGGAAAAGCAATTTAACAACCGATTCATTTTCCTGTTCAAATCTCTGTTCAAACCTCTTGCTAAGACCTTTTGCATTTTCTTTCGTCCTCACACACACACGCACACACGCACACACGCACAGTCCCCTTACACATGGTGAAGTTTATTACCACCGGAAACTCCCTCTGAAATACGTCAGCACAGCTTTATTCCACAGTATCAAAGAAGCTCGGCTCCATGTTCAGACTCTTTGTGGGTTGATGCATAGCCTTTTCTAAACTTAAAGCTTTTTAATAAAACATGACCTCATATTCCCTCATTAATTATTCACTGGACTGTTCTCATAAGATCCAGAGGCTTGCGATTCTGACCAGGGCCAGCTATTTCTCCCCAATTCCCCCCCCCACCTCTCCATCTCCATCTGCTGGCATCCAGCCAACCCTTCATTCACAGACACGAATCTGGACATGTTAACAACAACAACAACATGGACGCTGGGCGAGGAGAAAGAAACCTCGCCTTACCCAATGTCAGCACCGTTACAGCCTGCTGAGGGTCCTAATGAATGACCACTGGGATCACCATTGTACTGACATGACAAATTAATCAAGAATCATACTGGAGCACATTTAAGCAGTTGGCATAGGGCCAGATGGAAATGATGTTTTTACCGCTTGGTTGTGCCTGCTTGTGTGTTTTCCTTTGAGTCCCCGAGCACGAAAAGATGCTTAGTCAGTGGAGTGGCCAGATATCCCACAATGCCAATGTAGAGTCTGACAGCAGTGTTGTGTGCCCATTGGCCGATAGATCAAATGTGCTCCCGGGTGTGAACCCTGCTGATTGGCTGAATCCTTTTCGAAGACGCTTCAGTTATTGAGAAGGTTGTCACGGTGATTGTGCAGTGACACTAGGAAGTCAGGCACTGATTCCGAGGCACAGTTTAATGTTTGTGTGTGTGTGTGTTCATCTCAAGACATACAGTCCAGGAAGATTCTGTAAAACGAGGAAACCAACACACAGAACTGTACATGCATATCACGACAATGGAAGACATGTATAAACATCAGCACCAGCACCAATAGGGTAGTACTACACTGTAGAAGTATGAAAGTATGAAAGTCTCTAAATACAATGCCTACACAGCACCCCATAATTCTTTGGTTTACTCTCCCAGTATCCCAGCCTTCAATTTCAAAAGCATTGGCACTGGATTATATTTCTTCTAGAAAGCCAACAAAAAATCCGACTTCATTGAGAAACCCAGGGGAGTCTAAGCATCAACACAAAAGTAATAAAGAATCGCTGAGGCCCAGATTGCTCTGGCCCTGCCACCCAGAGGCTGCCACGCTGCAGCATGTCACCTCAAGGAGCCAGTCATTTATGGATTTAGGGCAGTCGAAGCCACATAAAACGCTCGGTTCAATAGCAGCATCCTGCTTCACTCCGTCCTGAACAGCGTGAGTTAGGTTGATGACCTGGCACTGAAGCAGAAAATCTCCCAGAGTTCAGTGCTGGTAGATACGGCTCACCGATTCAAAAGGGCCAACGGGGGATTGTGACAGGCACCAAGGAGCCGAGGAGTCCCACCCCTCTCAGTTCTACAAAACCCTGTGTTCCTGATTCTTGGTCAGTCATTTCTGCGAGCGCCCACTGGCACTCTAGTCCCGCCCCCTTTTCTGCCTTTCCTCTGAGTAATGTGTCTGTCGGCTGCCCTCAGCACTGAAGAAATCACCACTCCATCATGCAACACTTGCTTTCATTTCCAAGCACATGCACACACGCAAATACTCACACACACACACACACACACACACACACACAAATACAGACGGGCAGACGTGCATACACATCCACAAATGAAACCACTGAAGAAATTGTACACATCCACCAACACATCCCTGTCCCCTTACACATCTCCACTGTTGTACAGTGTTACGGCCACGTACCTCTCGCTAACAGTGACCCAGAGCCTGTTTCAGATTTAGCATTTGGCCAGCGGCGGCCACTGTTTAGCTGGGGGGAGTCGTGCACTCTAATGCTACCGGGTGCCTGCAGTGAAGCACATCACTCAAATCATGCGACGCGTGTTCTGACCGCACCTCTGAGTGAGAGGTAAAAAAATAAATAAAAGAGCAACATCCACTTAAAATGTCCCCCTGGTCAGATCTGTGACACTTAGCTCCACATATCCCGTCTCAAAGCTCCAATCATGGCCATCAGGAAGTGGTAATGAAACAAGACCCCAGGTCAGATGTTAACCACCACTTCCGATTCTAATAAAAGGCGAGAGCACAGGCTAGCCTTCTCCAGTGGAACTGTGGTCGGAGCTGCGAGCTGGGGTGAGTCGTACGATCGTGGTCACAGGCAGGAAGGAGAGTGTGAGGAGATGTGTTTAAAAGGCTTTCAAGTTCCCATTGTGCTTTTGAAAAGAGGGAGCTGTCTAACAGTGCTTGTAATAATCTAATAAGAGGGGTTCTACATTTGCTGCTACGGTCCAATGGGTCTCCTTTCAATGCCCTATTAAGGATGAGACTCAGATGGTGGTTGCTGTCTCGCCATTGCTGTCTCCTGGGCTCAACATAAAGAGGATGTCATAATGAAGACCCTCAATGCACATTTTATGGCAACAGCTCCAGACAACAACGTCAAAAAAGGGTCCCCAGTCAATCGATCTCAAAGGAACATGGGCCCCCTGTGTCTTCAAGGAGCAGAACCATTTAAGAAGAAACCAAGGAGAGAACAAGAGATAAAAAGTTTGAATTACAGTTGAGGTACACACAAAACACGAAAGCAGGTGATAGAATTCATCAGAAACTTCGAAGTAGCCCGATTATGTTGCAGCAAGGTGTTAAACTGTGCTTTGATTAGATTCTCCCTCCCCAGGAAAGCACGATGGGGCTTAATCTGGCAAATAATCAATAGAAACTTAATAGCCTCTTAAATATTGGCCTTGTTTTCACCCGCCTTCTGAGTCACACAAGTTGCAACCGTTTCAAGTTTAAAAGTCCTTTACTGCCACCTATAGGCAGCACTGACAACTCAACTTCATGTAAAAAAACCATCTGAGCACTTCACTAAGACCATGTTTCTGTACATCTGTGAGCGACTGGAGTCAGTTAATGTACACTCAGACACTGCAGTCATGAATAAATCCAGCTGTGTCATGGCGGCTTGCAAGACTCATTCTGAGCAGGCGAAAACTTGTGTCTCTCCGTCTCTGGGCTCAGTGCCCAGTGACCAGAGTTCAGGTTGAAACAAATACGCTGTCTGCGTCTACACCTGGAGTCAGGTGGCTCAGTGGTTAAGGCGTTGGGCTTGTGATCGGAAGGTTGCGATGTTGTGTCCTTAGGCAAGGCACTTCACCCTACTTGCCCCAGGGGGAATGTCTCTGTATGTGCTGTTTGTCACTCTGGATAAGAGTGTCTGATAAATGAGTACATGTTAACGTAAATGCAAATCTGAACGTAAACAAATCATTTCCAATCATCATGAAGAGTAAAAGCTGATGCAAAAAACGTATTTAACAACATCTGTACGCTAGTGTAAAAGCAGTACTTCGATCATGCATGCAGTGCATAGCTTCAAGGACTGACTTATCAATCATTATTGAAAATGTGTTACAGCAAGTCAGGATCAGAGGTCAAAGTCATGACTTAATGGATGAAAGGAACTCTCAAAGCAAACTTGGATCACCGACGTTTTTACCCTCTCAGAATCATTAAACAGACCTGATAACAGCAGCAATACCGTCGACACAGCTCACCCTGACACCTGAATCAGAAATACTTTATTAATCCCCGGAGGGAAACTCGTTTTGAAACATCAAGCCTAAAACAAGATGGCTGAGCGTACAACCTCGCTGGATGCTGAACTGTGCTGTCCCATCTGCAAAGACTTCTACCAAGAGCCTGTGAGTCTGAGCTGCCAGCACAGCTTCTGCCACCGCTGTCTGAAAGCAGCGTGGGAGCAGCCAAACAAGCGGAAGTGCCCTGTCTGCAAACGCAAGTTCTCCAAGGAGATTTATCAGCCCAACTTCAAGCTGGCTAATATCACGGAGGCTTTCCTGCAGAGCGAAGGATCTAAGGGAGCGGACGGGGGCCCCGGAGTGTGTGTGACCCATAGGAAGAAGCTCCGAGGGTTCTGCGGGGAGTGCGAGGAGCTGCTGTGTACAGCGTGCGTGGGGTCGCATTCCGAGCACACCCACCAGACCATTGAACAGGCTGCCGAAGCGCTTAAGGTAAAGAACTCTTGTGTTCTACTGGTGATTATTTGGGGGGAAAACTACACAACAACACAAGGGAAGCGATAGTAACCGATAATTTACTTTGATCACAAGCCTTCACAAGTGTTGTTCTTATGAGTCCTCTTATTGTAGACCAATCTCCAATAAACGCTTAGTGCTTTCTTGCTCGAAACCCCTCTCCCTATTTCCTTTCATCTCGCTTCCAGAGTAAGCTCAATTCACAGCTGAAAGCTCTTGGAGCTCGGGCAGACCTGAACCTGGTGAGAGACGAGAGCAAAAGTGCAGCACTGTTCATCAAGGTAGGGGGTTACTGCAGGGCGTCGCAAAAGACTGTCTTGATGACTTGCCTCTCTTGCAATATTTATAACATATCCCTCCACCACTCTCTACACTTTCATCTCTTCTCTCGCTGTTCATGCTGCCCCATTCCTCTCCATCATTCATTACTCTCTCTCTCTCTCTCTCTCTCTCTCTCTCTCTCTCTCTCTCTCTCTCTCTCTCTCTCTCTCTCTCTCTCTCTCTCTCTCTCTCTCTCTCTCTCTCTCTCTCTCTCTCTCTCTCCCCGCCCCAGAACCAGGCCCTGGAGACAGCGGGCCAGATTCGAAGAGAGTTCACCCAGCTGCACCAGTACCTGAAGGAGGAGGAGGAGAGCAGGCTGGCAGCCCTGAAGCTGGAGGAGGAGAAGAAGACTGCATTACTGGCTGAGAGGACGGACCGTCTGATCAGTGAGATGGCCTTGCTCTCTGACAAGATCACTGACATAGAGAGCAAGATGGAGACTGATGCACTCTCATTCCTAAAGGTCTCTCTCTCTCTCACACACACACACAGTCTGTACTTTCAACAACTTTGAATAATCCAGATATATCAAGATTTTCATAGTAGAAAACTCATGTACTTTTTAATTCTGTTCTTTAAAACTATGTTTTAGATCTACAAAGACGTTCAACACTGGTAAGGGATATCCAAGTGACAGCTAATTAGTTCATTTCCTATTTATTTAGGTCCCACAGCAGTCTTGTAATAACTTAGGCTATTTGTTGTTTTAGGGCCCAGCAGAACCTTACAGACCCAGAGCCTGTGTCCGGGTCTCTGATAGATGTGGCCCAACACCTGGGCAATCTGAAGTTTAAGGTGTGGAAGAAGATGCAGGATAAAGTGACATACAGTGAGTACCCATTAACCGTATCATATTCAGTAAATCATTGCTTAAGGCACGGCACAAGCTACCAGTTATATTGCAAGCCACACTCCGGTGTATAGAGGATCCGAACTTCGGACTTTATTGTTAACAAACAACGTCATGGTCAGATTCAGTAATCCGTATTCAGTAATGTATTGCTTCCTCAATTATGAAGCGATCGACTATAGGCACCGATTTATACTATGAACGAGTTTCGCATGACATTTAAAAATGATTCGATATTACATTCGAAATGATGTTGCATTTGATCGGGAGGTGTGTAGCCACTAACACTGCCATAAGGAAATAGGCTTAGTTAACACTCAAATCAACTAAATGACTGACGAATGGTTCTTAAACATGAACATTACCCTTACCGCATACATACATACACAGGCGAAATTGGTCACGGTTTGAGCAGCCCAACATTTCGATTAGGCCCCTACCTCCTTTTTTGTAATCTGGTTCAATACCTGAGTTTGTAGAATGCGCTGAATCATTTTCTGTCGGTGATGGAAGATGCCCAGTCACCAGAATCTGTGGAAATAGCGAGTCATGTTTCACTGCCATGCAGTGTGAATGCACATAAAAACCAGGCACACAGTAAGGAATAGGTTCAACACAAGATCCAGGTAACATCTTAACTGAGCTTGTACATCTCACTGTCACCTCACCTCTCTCTACCAGCGCCTGTGACCTTGGACGTGAATACAGCTCACGCAGACCTGATCATCTCCGGGGGCCTTTTGGAAGTTCAAGATGGACGTGTGTCCCGGGCGGTACCTGATAACGCTGAGCGCTTTGACAGTTCAGTCAGTGTGCTTGGTTCTGAAAGCTTTAGTTCTGGCACACACAGCTGGGAGGTGGAGGTGGGGCCTAAGAAAGCATGGACTCTGGGTGTGGCCAAAGAGGGCGTGACCAGGAAGGGCAGTGTAACCGTCAGCCCCAATGGTGGGATTTGGGCGGTAGGCCTGTGGAACGGGACGGAGTTCCGTGCGGGGACAGCCCCTCTGGGAACCCCTCTGACCTTGAAGAGAAAACCCCAGAAGGTCAGGGTTCAGCTAGACTACGAGAGAGGGGAGGTGTCGTTCCACGATTCCAGTGACATGTCCCTAATATACAGGTTTAAGGACAGCTTCAAGGAGAGGCTGGTCCCCTACTTCTCTCCCTGTCTGAATTCTGACGGCACCAACCCTGGTTCTCTAAGGATCTGCCCTGAGAACGTGTGTGTCACTGTTGCCCAAACAGCCCCCTCCAAGGAGACTATTCAACCATAATGTACTGTGAGTCCCACACATCCCTATGGAGGATGGTGGGGAAGTGTTTGGCTGTCATTTTGTTCCACTACAATGTGTGCAATGATAGGTTAAGTGATTTCAATGTGATTTTTGTCAACCCTCCTGATTTCCTTTTTAAAAATAAAATCAGTTTCGTTGAACCCTCTGTCTCTGAGAGTGGTATTTGAGCTAACATCAACTTCAACTCACTCAACCAGTCCAGGTCTGCTTGAGGCAGAAAACCACGTGACTTACTGGAAAAGTAATCGGCTGTTTCGAATTCCGCCTCAGATACCAGATTCCCACCCTCAGATAGACTTCCACTTCCCTCGCTAGAGACTTGTCGTTTTCAGATTCCTACCAGAGTGACTTGAACGATGTATGTGCGTGTCTGAGGGAAGGAAGTGAGGAGGGAGGGGGGGGGGGGGGGCTGGGGGGGGGGGTGGCATGGTGAGTCAATCTGCAAAGTGAAACTGTTCCGCAGCCATTTGTTTGTTCCTCACGCAACCGTCGGCACTCAGAGACACTCTTGTCCCAACGATGGCTGCCAAACGATGGCTCCTGGAGGATGACATGTCCTGCCCTGTGTGCTGTGACATATTCTCAGACCCCGTGGTGCTGGAATGTAGCCACAGCTTCTGCAGGTGCTGCCTGGACATCTACTGGAAGGACCTAGCCATCAAACTGTGCCCCGTGTGCAGGCAGATTTCCTCAACCAGCTCCCCGACGACAAACCTGGTTCTCAGAAACATCGTGGAGACCTCCACCAAGGAGAAGATCAAAACCGAGGAGAGGAAGGAATGGAGGGAGAAAGGAAGGAGGGTGTCGACGGTCGAGGCAGAGAGCGGTGGAAGTGGGGAACGTGGAGAGAGGAGGGTGTCGCTGAATGAGGAAGTGGAGGCTCGCTGTGCCCAGCATGGAGAGAAGCTGCTGCTCTTCTGCATGGAGGACAAGGAGCTTCTGTGTGTGGTGTGTCAGACAGCCAGGAAACACAGACCGCACCAGCTGTGCCCTGCGGAGGAGGCTGCCCCGGACCTCAAGGTACAGACTCTCCATGCCATCTCCACCACGCCAGTTGTCAGTTGCCGTGTGTTTGTTTGATAGGATTCTTATCAGTGTAATCAGACACTCCACCAGGCCTGGACCAGTCTGACTGGAATGACAAGGTTACTAGCACAAATTCTATTTGTGGGTCTGTAAAAGCTGCAATGTGGTTGTTGTTTTTTTTTTTACTATATCGACTGAATGTAATATATTTTTGGGTGTGATAGAATGAATTCCGAGCCTGTCTTCCCCCTTTGAAGAAAAAATTGGACACTTTCCAAAGAGTAAAGAAGGAGTGTGAAAGAACAGCTCAGCACATCAAGGTCAGAACTCAAACTTCTTGAGAACAAACCACTTGCTACTTTGGTATAGAGACTGTAAGTTAATACAGTCAATGTTCAGTACGGTTAATGTTTAGTCAGCCATGTAGTAAGTATGTCAGTAATCATTTCCTTTTTCATGACGTTTGAACTCCTAGAACCAAGGAAGTCTAGCAGAGAAGAAGATCAAACAGGATTTTGAGGACCTTCACCACTTCCTGCGGCTGGAGGAAGCGAGTCGACTGTCGGCCCTCGCAGAGGATGTGGACATCAAGTCCTTGATCATGAAGGAGAAGATTGAACACCTGAACAAGAAGATGGCATCGCTCTCCAGCACCATTGAAGAGATTGAAGAGAAGATAAACTCCAGAGATCTTCTTTTCCTGCAGGTAATACACTTTCAGTTTACCAGCACTAACTCTATAATATGTATATATTTTCCATAGAAAACATTATACCTTTTTTTCTTCCTCTAGGCTTACAAGACCACCAAGGAAAGGTATGACTAATCAGTCACATCATTGTGTCTGTGGCATCATATATGATTATCATTAGGAATATTCAATACATGCGCTCCATCTTCAGGTCCAAATGCACTCTGCCTGACCCGGAGCCAGTCTCCAGGTCTCTGGTAGATGTGGTCAAACACCTGGGCAACCTGAAGTTCTCAGTCTGGGAGAAGATGCAGCAGAAAGTCCAGTATTGTTAGTATCAGTACCAATAAAAGACACAAGTAAATAGATCAACACAAGATTAAAGTGATTTTGTGTACACACTTCTGTTGAGATATATTTGTTCCTCTTTCCGTCTGTCCCAATATCTTACAGTCCCAGTGACCCTTGACCCTAACACAGCCGCCCCCTGGGTCTCTCTATCTGATGACCTCACCGGCGTGTGTCACCGCGAAATGCTTTCCATCCCAGACAACCTGGAGCGATTTGACAAGTGTGCGTGCGTCCTGGGGGCCGAGCCTTTCTCATCCGGCCGCCACTGCTGGGAGGTGAACGTAGGGTCCAGGAGCCGCTGGGAACTGGGGGTCCTGAAGGAGAGCGTGTGCAGGAAGGGCTTCCTGACCATGAACCCAGCCCAAGGGTTCTGGGCCCTGGCCTTGAGGGATGGAGGTCAGTACAGCGCCTGCACCACGCCCTGGACCCGGCTCCCCCTCAGGAGAAAGCCCAGCAGGGTGAGAGTGTGTCTGGACTACGACAAAGGAGAGGTGTCCTTCTACGACCCGGCTAACATGTCTCTCCTGTACACGTTTGAAGACAAGTTCACAGAGAGGCTGCTGCCCTACTTCTGTCCCTGTGTGGGCGATGCTGGTCAAGAGGCCAGTCCCCTGAAGATCTGCCCTGCCAGAGTAGCTGTGGTCATTGACATTGGGGAGGAGGACCAAAAGAAAAAGGAAATAAAAGGAAAATAAAATACATGTGAAGCTTTTTCCTGTTTCCTGTATCTCCTGTTATTTTTTTGTTCGCTGCATTAATTAGCTGTATATTAAACAAACTGGATTTTCTATTGAAAGAATGTTATGATGTGTATGTATTGGGAACTGTATTGCTGTGCATACTCAGACTACTGATTAAATCTGACAAATAAAGACTTCATGAAACAAATTAAACCTGACTCATGACATTGCCTAAGGATAACACGCTAAAGAACGCTGTCTGCTTCAGGCCTTGATGGTATCAAACAGTAAACATGACAGTTGGAAAAACGTCACAATACTACCCAATAACTTACATAACCCTGTGGCTTTGTGGGTGTGTATGGGTGTGTGTAAACACAAGAGAGTATAAAAACAAGGGTTATCTCAAAAACCTCAGTCTCTCTGAATCTCACACAGCCAAGTTCACCGTCTACCAAGAGAAGAATGATGAAAGCTTACCTGGTCTTACTACTGCTGCTGCCTCTGCTGTGCACAGGTAGGACACACACATTTATATACTACGTACAAACCCACACACACTTATATACTACATGTACACACACACACACACACACAAAACATGTGCCATCGTATCTACATAGCAGGCAGGAGCATGAACCCGGAGATCTGCTTTCCCTCCTGTGCAGCAGCTCAGCCGTTTAGCATTGAGTGCTATGGGGAGGACTTTCTCATGGTCAGGAACCAGCTGCTCCAGTGCTCTAGTAAAGTAGAGCAGGCCTGCTACACCAGGGAGTAAGCAACCCCCCTTTTACTTCAAAAGTAGCCTGGATAACCTAGTGCAGTGGTGTCAAACTAGTGTTAGAGGACCAAGAGGGTGCAGGTTTTCACTCCAACCAAGCACTGCTGCAATCTGATTTCACTAAGGGGAGAAAATCTTTAGTGAAATGAGGTTGGTGTAGTAGTGCTTAGTTGACACGAAACCTGCACCCTCTCGGCCCACGATGGTTTGACACCACTAAACAAGTACACGTCTTTTGACTAGTTTGTGATGTTTCTGAGGAACAGACTATTAAGATAAGTAATGGTTTCACATGTCCTCTAACCTCCTGTGGATGTTTTTCTCTCCTAGTAACTGGTGAGAAAGGATGTGCCAGACTGGAGTTCTGCGATCGTCCTGGCTGGTCATGTTGCTTCAAGAACAGATGTAATGCCTAGAATCAACACCAGAGGGCGCCTGACACAACTTGTGATTGTTCTGAAATGTTGTAGTGAATGAATCTTCATGTCAAGTGTCATTTTCACAATAAAGTTAAGGAATGTATTTAGTACGAGAGTGTCATGTCCTGTTATTCTTGAAAGGGATGTGTTTGGCGTGTCCCTGTAGAGAGCACATCCCCCATTGAGGAAATACATTGAACTATCAGCAGCGCAGGATCTAGACAAATACGCTTTTAGTGACGCTGTCTGTCTCTGGGGGAAAGTCCAGCTGCTGCAGATGGTTCAGATCAATAGAAACCCAGATAGAACTCAGAGTTCCAGAACCCAAATACATCAACGACTGATTACAGTTGACCCTCTGCCTTGGTTAAAACTATGGAAGTTATTTAACACAATTTTTTTTTTTTTTAATGTCACCTTTATTTAACATTTGACCATCACCAATGTGTGGTAGTAAAACATTGTCGTCTAAAACAGTTTTAAAATGAATCTTCAGTATTTTTCTGTCATTTGACAGGAATGCATGAGAGACAAATTGCTCAAATATTGTGACGTGAAACAACTTTTTCTTCTTTTTGTTGTTGTTGTCATCAGTCATATCAATGCCATTACTTTTCAACATCCCTGTCATCATCATCATGACCACATATTCTCTGGATTCACAACATTTTTGTCATGTCCAACACCGCCTCGCCCAGGGCCCCCCCCCCACACCCCCCCCCCCCCCACACCCCCCCCCCCCCCCCCCCCCCCCTGCTCCATCCCACCACCCCCCACCCCCCCTTTTAGGACACGAGTGTACATTCACAGGATCGCAAGGGGAGAATTTTCAAACCATCCAAAAGAGACACTTGCCTGTTGAACTCGACCTCTCTCCTGACCCCTCTCTATCTCTCTTTGTGTGTGTTTTGGACGCGAGCCCGACTGTAATCAAGCACATGCTTCTGTACAAAACCTTCAGAGCAAAAAAAAGACCAACCCCTAAAAAAAAAACAGAGATGGATGGACGCGTCGGCAAGACACTGAACCATCTGAACAAATCCCCTCCGCTCACAATCCACCTCAAGGCCCCCACAAAACACCCTAGTGTTCCGGCTAGCTTCTCCTTCTAAACACCTATCCCTATAAAACAGAACCTTAACCAGGCAATACCACCCCTTCCACCCTCTCTGACCGGTCCCTCATTGGTGAATATTTCATACGGCAAGGCAATGCATCAAAGAAACATTCAAAAGGACGTTATTTTCTGTATAGGCCTCTCATACGTAGACCGCCACCACCGACACCCACGCACAGGCTGAATGGCTGTGGATGCAGTTGAGTTCGTACAAATTCCGCACCCCCCCCCGTTTACAAAAACAGTGGGCGGAGGGCACTCAGAGACAGCTCACAGTCCCACACTATGACAACCTTCCCCTGGAAAAGACCACATTGAAGATAATCATTCATGACACCACCTGGTCAAGGTAAAGGAAGACTCCCCCTTTGGAGAGACGCTCTGCCTGTGGTTGGAGCTTGAGGAGTCGAGCCCCTCTCTCCCCCCCCCTAGTGGTGAAAACAGAGGCCAGCACGGACATGAAATAGAAACACCTGCATACCATTATATACATATAGTAGCCAGACCTGAATGTACAGAAGCGATGCTTGTGATAGATGAACCTCCGTACATCAACTTCTATCTAGAGATAACTGGAGAGGCTTGAGATGTAAAGAACACTTCTCTCTGCCACAAATAACGTCATGAGGCCTTTAGGTTACTATAAAGAGTTAAAAATTGTTTCACGTCTTTCAACTTTGACTTTCATGCACTCACACACAGGGCATTCTGGGGTAAGCAAGTCCCACTGACACTAAAACTAGACTGAATCACCGGAATAAACTACAGGATGTAACCCATTAAAACGTGTTCTGCCAACCTAAAGCATTCGAAAAAAGGAGAAAAACACAAGCAGTTACTTTGAAGAAGAAGTAAAAGTCATGAACATGACAAAGCATATAAAGATCAAGACGATTTCTGTGGACCAGTTGAAAGCCTGACAGAGGCCCCAACAGTGGTGGAGCATGTCAACGACTTTGAGCCCCTCTTGCCGTGTCTAAGTTACACTACATCTTTACGTCAACGTCCATATCCAATCACTGTCACCTAACCCATCACATAACCCAATGTTACATTTCCCTCTTCCTCCCCCGATCCCACATCTCAGCCCCCCCCTCCGCTTTGTGTAGAATACAGACCAAACAGACTCCCCTTCCAGCCTCGATAACCATGCCTTTTTACAAGATAATTTCCTTCCGGACCAAACCAACATAAAACTTTATCATCCAGAAGACATTCTTGGACTTTACAAATCCTCCCATCATGATCTCCTGTGCAAGTCACCAAACCATTGTTTTGAATTTACAGATAGATTTTACTATAAAAAAAGAAAAAAGATTCCTGTGTATGAATGTAGAAAGGGTGTACTGTTATGAGAAGTAGATCTATCTTCATTTCCATCCTTCCTCATCCACATGAAGGACAGAGGAGCCCATTTCAAGCCAGGCAGCCAGAGGAGAGGACTCCTGCCGCAGAGAATCTCTCTCTTCTCACCCAGCTGGCTGCGTACTCTGAGAGCGTTAGTCAGTCCTGAGTTTCTGCAGAAGGGGAAGAGGAGGGGGGGGGGTGACTATGGGGGAGGGAAGAGATGGGGGGGGGGTGGTTGGAGAGGGGGGTAGCTGGCCACGCCCTCCTCCGGAATGACACAAAGGTGTAAACGGCGGCTCACACACAATTAAGACTTCTCTCCTTTTGCCATTGGCAGTCCATTGAATGGAGTGATGGAGGACAGTTCCGAGGAGAAAAAAAAACGCTCTTTAAAGAGAAAGCAGTCCAAAGTGGAGGTGGCAGGGGGGGGGGGGGGGAGGGGGGGGACTCCAAAAGATGTAGCTCTTATTGATGCATGTAATGCAGGTGTCAAGAGAATTCCGCCCTGTAGCATCATGGGCCCTCAGACACAGGAAGTCATTTATTTTGGTGTTTATTTTGTTGTTGTTGCTGTAACTGCAGAAAGGCTAGAGTGATGAGCAACATGCAACCTCTACCAGAGAGAACTGCTCATTGCCTAGAGAAACAGACTGCATGGGCGTCTTTGATTCACAAAAACATGCATGCACCCAGACACACACACACACACATAAACACACACACACACACACACACACATAAACACACATGCACACACGCACATACCTGATTGAAACTGCAGGCTGATAGTGAACGAGTGTGGTCCTATCTTTTGTCTACGAATTGCTGATTTATTGCAGGTGTACAACTTGGTCACAATGACTGTAGCTAGCAAGTATCTGTTTCCATGACAACACCAGAGCCTAGAGACCATGGGATTAGAAAGAGTGGTACTGAAGATAACTCAGTAGAGCTCAGCTCCTAAATCACAACTGCTGAAGACAAGACATTGACTTCATCGTCTGCCTATCTGCTCATTCTGTCTGTGATCCATCCACCCCATGGGTTAATCTACCGAAGGTCCTGCCATAGAAACAAAACGAGTGTGTGTGTTTGCTTGTGTTATGAATTAGTGTCCACCTGTGGGCTAGTGTTTGTGTCTCTGTATCAGATGTGTCGTCTAACTGTGGAAGCCTAACTCTCCAAGAGATTCCGTACGCTCTAAATCGACCGCACGACCCAAAACAACCACAACATTCTCTCCTCACAAACTACAACACAAAAAAAAGAAAAGAAAAAAAGGATCTAAAAACTGAACGTTTACAAGAGCCGAACGACCGGCTTCCTCTCCCTGACGCCCTCCACGCTTGTCCGGCAAACCGCAGGAAAGAGAAGAGAGCACGAAGAGGAAGTCCAACAGAACTACAGAAACCTGAAGGCATGCGGAGGCCAGCTACGCTCCACCTGAGAGACGCAGTTACAACCAGAGACCACCGGGGGGGAGTGCTGAGCAGGAGCGAGCTGAGCAGAGGCTTTCCTCTTCCTCCCCTCGCTCCCTTAGGAGGGAGGGGTGAAAGGTCGGCCCTCGTCGCTAGGTGTGGCCGTGTCGTCGCTGGGGTCCAGGCTGTCCTTGGCGCTCAGCGTGCTATCGGAGGGGGGCGGGGTGGACTCGGAGCGGGGCGGGGTCAAGTCGGAGGGGGAAGGACTTTCCGGGGAGTTCTCCTGCCGTCCGTTGGCCGTGGGCACGGGGAGCTCGATGGGCATGGCGGGAGGTGTGGCCACGCTGTTTGGAGGAGGGGCGTTGGGAGTCAGGGCGAAGGGGGGCAGGGACAGCTCCGTGGGCGTGGGCGTCTGGGGCACCAGCGGGGTCCCGCGGGGGGTGGAGTTATGGAGGACCTCTCCCAGAGAGAGGGAGGAGTCACTGGGGACCAACGAGGGCGTCTTCTCCACCAGCCGCCACTGCATGATGCTGGTGTCCTTCCCGCCGGTCGACACCAGGTGGCTGTCATTGTGCATGAAGGTCACGTTGGTGACGTGACTGCTGTGGGCGCTGTACTTGTGACTGGGGGCCTAGGGAGAGGACAAGAGGGGTGGAGGTCAGGTGGGTGGGTGGGTGGGTTAGATAGGGTTAACGCCACAACACGGGGCTCTTAGGGAAATTGGAGACAAGAGTGAGATGGTAATTCTAGTTCAGTGGTTCTCAACCCTGGTCCTCAGGGCCCACTGTCCTGCATGTTTTTTATGTTTCCCCCTTCCAACACACCTGATTCAAATGAATTGTCATTATCAGGCTTCTGCTGAGCTTCATAATGATTCATTCATTTGAATCAGGTGTGTTGGAGCAGGGAAACATCGAAAACATGCAGGACTGTGGGGCCTGAGGACCAGGGTTGAGAACCACTGATCTAGTTAAGCAGATAGGACAACATACACCCTTGTGATTCTTCCCTTTGGCACTTGGTTCGCTTCATAATCTGACTACCTTAAATGTTTGGGGCTATCTCGTTTTTACGATCAGTGACCTTTGCCCTAATTTTTGAAGCTCTCTCTAGGAATTTGCTTTGGATAAATGAATGACAATGTAAATGTAATGCTGGTAATGAGGTCCGAGGTTGCAGGTGTTACCTTAGGTCTGGAGCAGGGGTAGGCAAACAGGTGCACTTTGCAGAAGTCATCAGCCAGGGCGATCACCTTCCTGTTGTGGGATCTGATCAGGGCGTTGATGTCTGTGCCGTCTGAACCCTCAGGCCAAACCCCTGGAGGAGAGTCCCCACACACACACACACACACACACACAAGACGTTGGAGGACACACAAGCAAAAACACACCTATACACTCGTGAGGGTCCATGTCACACACATGCCACAAGGGGGCACACCGACTCTAGAAACACACATGGGACACGATACCCTAAAACTCTTCTCCCTTGCTTTTTGAAGTTAGCACACACACACGTACAAATAATAGTGATCACTTCACACACACACGCCATGTCAGTTCCCGCGGGTCCTATCAGTTCCAGTCAGTGTCTGGCCACTGAGCCCCATCGACTACTGGCTGAGAACTGTGGAATCTGAAAGTCAAGAGTGAATTCTTTTTCCAGGCCCATAAAGAGCTGAGCTATGTGGAGTAGTGGGCTGCTGTAGGCTCTCCATTACTGCAGATAGGGACTGGACTGACAGGAGAAGACAAGGAAGGGAAGAAGGAGACAGAGAGGGAGGGAGGGGGGGGGGGAGAGAGGGGGAGAGAGAGAGGGGGGGAGAGAGAAACAAAGACAGAAATATAGAGGGAGAGAGAAAGAGAGAGAGGGAGGGAGAGAGAGAGGGGGGGGAGAAACAAAGACAGAAATATATAGAGAAAGAGAGAGAGGGGGAGAGAGGGATTGAGAGAGGTAGGGAGGGAAAGGGGGAGGGAGAGAAGGAAAGAAAAAGAGAGTGAAGGAGAGATGGGCAAAGAGGGAGACAGTAGCGTTTGGCCCACCAGAGACACTAGTCATGCACTCTGTTCTGGAATCAGAGACCTAAAAGGAAGGACGCTGCTAATTAGAACCCTCGTGTTCCAAAATGTGAATGGCTGCTCAAAATGAGGAGGGGGAGAGAAAGGGAAGGAAGAGGATATAGAGAGGGGGCAGAGAGCGTGATAGAGATACAGAGAAACCAAAAGGGAAAGAGTCATAGGGAAGAGACAGAAACAGAGAGAGAGGGGAGAAAGGGAGAGAGAGAGACAGAGAGAGAAAGGGAGAGAGAGAGACAGAGAGAGAGAAAAAGAGAGACAGAGAGAGAGAGAAAGAGAGAGAGAGAGAGAGAGAAAGAGACAGAGAGAGAGAGAGAGAAAGAGAGAGAGAGAGAGAGAGAGAGAGAGAGAAAGGGGGGAGAGAGAGAGAGAGAGAGAGAGAGAGAGAGAGAGAGAGAGAGAGAGAGAGAGAGAGAGAGAGAGAGGGAGAGAGAGAGAGAGAAGAGAGAGAGAGAGAGAGAGAGGGAGAGAGAGAGGAGAGGGAGAGAGAGCCTGTAGGTATGCGTGTGATTGAGAAACCACAGGATTTGTGCAGTAGGAGGCCGCACAGAGACCTCGTTAGAGACCAGCCATGCACTCAACAATTTATATGACCACATCAAAAGCCAACACACACACACGCACCATACTCAGGATGTGTGTGTGAGCAAAGACCAGAGCTGTATGAAGTGTAGTGCAGTGTAGGCAGAGACTTCAAGGACAGACATTCTATATCAGAATCCCTATAGGACGAGAAAGAACACACACACACACAAACACACACACACACACACACACACACACTCAGTTACTGACCGAAGACGTGGAATCCCAGGACGCAGGTGTAGGTGGCCCACTCGATGTCCTTACACTCAGAGCGGTTTCGGATCAGCTTGCACCCGTTCGGAATGTCCCCTGAGCACAGCACAGCCTCGTAAGATCACGGGGAGGAACCCAGGCACGACCAAACGAATGGGCAGAAACATGGATGGACAGGCCAGCAGTTGCCAACACTTACAGTAAAGGATTTCGTAGTCTCCCCGAGTTGGACATGATGAACTTGTTGTCCGGGGAGAAGTCAAGATGTGTGATGTAGCTGGAATGTCCCTGGAAATGACATAGGGGAGACGAGAGGGAGAGAAAGAGGGAGGGGAGAGGGGAGAGAGAGGAGGGGAGGAAGATAAGGTAGAGGAGACAGAGAGGGCGGGGGGGGAGAGGAGAGACGGGTTGGAGGAGAAAGGAGGACATGGTCAGTTGATGACAGTGCATCAGACCTGTAATCAGTGGCTGTCAGACTGCACGAGAGGAGAGGCTCCTTTGAAAAACCTCCATCTGCACCAGCTGAGGCCTTGCATGCAGGGAGGCAACCCTGTGCATCCCAAACGTGGAATGTAAGCGTGTGTGTATCTGTGTGTGTGTGTGTGTGTATCCTCCCCCACACTCAGGGTCAGGGAGGGATTCTTTTGTTGGTCTCTTTGGGAACTTTGTTTGGTTTCTTATGAGTCTACAGGCTTCCTTCTAACACACCAGGCTCTGGCACACACACACATACACACGCACACACACACACTCACGCACACACACTCACACAAGCACGCACAGTGCTAGTGGTCAGGAGAGTGTATGATCACCTGACCTGCGAGTCAGACGACCCGGCCAGATTTCATGTCAGCAGTCCTATTGGCCGATCGGGAGGAATCCTCATTAGCATATATTTATATTTAGCATGTGTTATTTTATTAATCCTCATTCAGCATATTTTTGTATTTATTTATGTTTAGCATGTCTTAGATATATTTAATATATCGCCTTTGAGTACCTGAGCGCTATATAAATACAATGTATTATTAAATGTATTGTATTATTAATCATATTTATTTTTTGTACTGTCTCACTGACTGGAAGCACTTTTAATCTCGTTGTGCCTGTGACAATGATAATAAAGATCTATCTATCTATCTCAAGGCTCACAAGTGACTGTCGAGAAAAGTTTCTCTTTATTTGTTTTTTAAACAGAAGAGGCCTATAGGCCTAAAAAGAGGGAAAGAGGCAATGGTGTGTGGGGGGGATTTTTGAGTTGGAAGGGAGGTGGGGTGGGCAAGAGAAGGAAGGAAGGAGAGTTTTTTGGGGGGATTTTCAGCCTGTAAGGCAGTTGAATCGGAGGAGTCGCTTCTTCCAGATGGTCATTGGCTTCTTGGCAGTGGAAGAGCCTGAGGTCTCCACCCTGTCCTCTGCGATGTCGTCTGCGATGTTCTGGTTCAGCTGTTGACATCTCCTGACAGCCCACCTCTCGTGACATCGCTCCTCCTCCTTGACCTTCCGAGCCTCCTTTTGCTCTGCACGCTGTGCCTGGTTCCGGTTCCAGTGGTCTTCGAACTTTTGCCGCTGCTCCTCGAATACCATCAGCTTCTCTCTCTTTGCTCTCTCGCGGTCAGCACGAGTGGGGAGTGGGCTGTCACACAGGGAGGCCATGCATCTCACCAGCGGGAGGTAGGGCTCACTCCCTCCTCCTCTGCCTCCCTCTGGTAGGTCCGCTCAATTTTTTGGAGGGTTCGCTTTTTCAATTTATTGTTGAGCCAGTTGAAGGCCTTTTGCTGGAAGTTCAGGTCCTTCTTGTTGTTTGGCTAACGGCTCATTGGTAGCCTCTTCAGGGATCTCAACCGCGCTGAGAAGGCTTTCACTCTGGGTATCCTGGCTGGTTTCCGGCAGATTCTGTCCAAACATCAGACACACCTCTTCCACATCCTCCTCCTCATCCTGGAGAGTGTCTCCATCCTCCTCGGCTTCTGATGTGTGGCTCAGTTGCTCCAAACACTTTTCCACCACTTCACCTCAGCTCTTCTACTGTTGAGAGGCCCCTCTCCCCCGCTGCATGCTTTGCCTGGTTTCCGGTTCCAGCGGTCTTCGATCTTTTGCCGCTGCTTCTCGGTTACCATCAACGTCGCTCTCTCGCGGTCAGCACGAGTGTAAGGGAGTGGGCTGTCACGCATGGAGGCCATGCCTCTCACCAGCAGGAGGTAGGGCTCACTCCCTCCTTTGCCTCCCTCTGGTGGGTCCGCTCAATTTTTGGGAGGGTTGGCTTCTTTACCCTCTTGTTGAGCCAGTCGAAAGCCTTGTGGTTGTTTAGGAAGTTCAGGTCCTTCTTGTTGTCGGCTAATGTCTCCTCGGTAGCCTTTTCAGGGATCTCAACCGCGCTGAGAAGGCTTTCGCTCCGGGTGTTCTGGCTGGTTTCCGGCAGGTTCGGACACAGGTTCAAACACACCTCATCCACATCCTCCTCGACTTCTCCTGTGTGGCCCGAGGTCATCACCCTATCCCCCGTGAAGTGCTTGTCATCTGCGATGTTCTGGTTCAACCATTCACGTTTCCTGGCAGCCCAGCTCTCATATCCCTCTTCCCTCCTTGATCTTCTGAGCCTCCATTCGCACAGCATGCTTTGCCTGGCTCTGGGTGTTCTGGCAGGTTTCAGGCAGGTTGTTTTCATACCTCAGACACACCTCATCCACATCCTCCTCCTCCTTCTCCTCAAGTTTTTCTCTTTCCAGATGTTCTCTCTCCAGGCTTGTTTCGCCACCTCGATAGACCTTTCCTCTTGCCTAATTCTGTCCTCCTCCCATCTTTGTTTCTTCCACTCATCCTCCAAGATCTCCCTCTGCCTCCTTCTCTCTCCCCTTTCGTTCTCCTCCTGCTGTTTTCTCTCCATCTCAAACACGCGTTCTCCGCTCATGTTCCATTTTCCTCAGTTCCTCAAACATCCGCAACTTAGGTGCCATCCCGGAGGCCTCTTTAAGATTAGGTGGAGATTGTCTTTCATTTTCGCTGTATGCTTGTTGTTCTCTTCCATCGTAGGTGAATGTCAAATTCTGCCTCTTGACCAACTAGGCACTGCTTATATAGACTTCAGCACTTTGTGACATCATTAGAACCCTGACCTGAATATTCCACCTCCTCTAAAAATATGGACAATGATGATGATGTCATAAAGTGACAAATAAGCAATGATGATAATGATCAACCCCACATGATATATATGATATATTTATAATATAAATGCATGTACTTCAGTATGTCTATTGAGAAGTATTGGCTTGAATTACACAAATTACACTACACTTGAATCTCATCATCCTAAACTAGACTGTACTCACAATACACAATCACACCAGCACTACGTAGCTGATGGCCCTGAACCCCCCACCCCACCCCCCCCCCCCCCCCCCGCACTCCCAGACCATTTTATAGTCTCAAAAGTCACACAAACATGCCGTTTGTCCGATGTCCGTTAACTCTCTAAACACAAAACAGTATATTGAATCCACATTATCTGCAGACTTCAGGTCTCCAAGTCAATCAATCGTAAATCTTCAGAAGCCATCTTCCCAAATGGTGTATTGTCTTGTAGGGAGGAAGGATCATTCCCCCTTTCTTGTCAATAGCAAACATTTTACATTCAGTAGAACGTAATGAATGTCATTAGACATTTTTCCATTTAGCAGAGCTTTACAGACTGACTGAAATCCAAGAGATTGCAGTAGAAGGGAAAAAGGCATGATGACAGGTATATGTAAGCTATTCATTTAAATAATTGTTTTTTTCATTTTTGTTGTATTTTTTTCCTCTTTCTGTCATCATAAATGACTAAACAACACTAAATGTAAGTGTAGTGAGGGAATATTGCTGAGTAAAATGTAAAAACACTACTGACAAACACTCTGCAATATTCCCACACCACACATTTCAGTCTAATGTCACCATCTATAATCATATTTACAATTATACTTCTGTTTAAATATCTTCAACTAAACCTAAAGAATTAATCCATATACAAGACACTTCGGATTATAAGGCGCAATGTCGTTTTTTGGAGAAAAATAAAGGCTTTTAAGTGCACCCAATAGTTTGAAAAATACGCTACTCAACTATTTCACTACTTCTTTTTTTAAAGTAAAGTATTGTATCATGTTTGTAAACAAACACAATCAAGTACAAAAACATTTGGACACTGACACAATGCTCATCATTCATCCTCTATAAACCACCCCAATGGATTTCAAATAAAACAATCAACATGTGCTTTAAGTGCAGACTTCCACCTTGTATTTGAGCCTATGAACATCCAAATCAGATGAACAGTGTAGGAATTACAACAACTTGTACTTCAACATCAACTTCTAATTGTGTTCAAGTATTTACACAATCGCCTGCTTAGCTGCTCTATGGCCTGGTGTGAAGTACTTCCTAACTCATTCAGATAAAAGCAGATACAATCTCTAAACTTTCAACTGTGGTACTTCTGTTTCAAATCAGTTGCTATGAAGTCCAACAAGCAATCAGTAAAGCAAACCATTATGGAAAAAGACAAATCTAAATTCACAAATCACAGACAAAGCTGAAAACATTACATGAGGCCAAGCAAACTGTTTGGTGCACAACAAACACACTGGTGAGGTCAACTACACCCACAACACCTAAAGAAATACACACTGGTGAACTCAACTACACCAACAACACCTACACAAATACACACTGGTGAGGTCAACTACACCCAGCACAACTAAACAAATACACACTGGTGAACTCAACTACACCAACAACACCTAAACAAATACAACTGTGGTGAATGACAGGACATGTATATATCACTAGTTAACAAAAAAAACCTTCACAAAGTTGCCCATATTAACACCACTCTCCAAGAGGTAAGCATGCCTGTGTCAAAAGACAACACATGAATTCACTACAGAAAATACAAACACAGAAGTACACCATTTGTCAACTTTCAAAACTCAAAGACCACACAAGAATTTACCAAACACTGAAACATCTAAAATAACCTGTACAGTTCTGGAACAGCATCCTGTAATCACATGACACTAACGTCAACAAGAACCACAATGATCGGCCATGTATGTCTGCCAATGGAACTGCTCCTCTTGTGGGTATTGATCATGTGACCACTGACACTAGAAGCAGGATCAAGTCTGAAGTGTTTGAAGCTTCATTATCTGATCATATTCTCAACTCATTCAACAGCACTTTGCTATACAGATGGACAATGACTACAAGCAAACTGTAAAGTGGAATGTTCTGCAATCACCAATCAAACACCTGACCTGTATCTACCTGAGCAGGTGTTTCACTTGATCAACACAAAACTGAAGGCTAACTAAAGCCACAATAACAAGCAGGAGCTGGAGCCAGTTACAGTAAACACCTAGTAGAGGAGACCCAGGGACTAAACCCTGTCTCTGGTCAGATCTATAGGATCCCCATCACCACAGACTAAACCCTGCCTCTAGTCAGGTCTATGATCCACATCACCAGTCTAAACCCTGCCTCTAGTCAGGTCTATGATCCACATCACCAGTCTAAACCCTGCCTCTACTCAGGTCTATGATCCACATCACCAGTCTAAACCCTGCCTCTAGTCAGGTCTATGATCCACATCACCAGTCTAAACCCTGCCTCTGGTCAGATCTATAGGATCCACATCACCAGGGACTAGTGAACTGGTAAACCCTGCATCTAAACCCTGGTCTATGGGTTACAAATTTCAACAGATCAATGAATGCAAAAAAATAAAATAAATACTAAATAAAAGGTGCCTATTAGACCTATTACAAGTCACTATTTATGAATATTTGTTGTTGGTTTTACTTTCAGTCCCTTAAATACAGTGGAGGAGGGGACACATAACAATTGTCCTTCATACACAATTAAACTGATTTGGATGTCAACACCCTTTTATGAAAGCTGAAAATCTGCATTTAAGGCACATCACATTTCTAATCCATTGTGACAGTGTACAGAAACAAAATGATGACACTTTTGTCAATATATAAACATTTAAGGACCTCAGTGTGTGTACATACATATGTATATACATATATACAAATGTATATGTTTAAATATGATATATAACCTACATCTTTATGCCCCCTTTATGCCATCTGTCAGGGTATGTCAAGTTATGAGCACAAGTGTGTGAAGTATTAAACATATACATAACCTACATCTTTTTTGGGACCTATAGATAGCTATATATATTTGATGTGTGTGTATATATTAATATACACATGGAAGTTTTTGGTCTCTCACACACACATCAAAATTTAATTTCATCACTATGCAAGATTTACAAACATAGAATTCACTTTGGCAGAAAGGAGCAAACATACAACATATGTGACATACTGTATACATTATTACTAAAAATGTAATGTCAAATCCAATTCAAATTAGATACAAATAACATAAAACTACAAATAACAATAGCTTTACAGATAGGGGGCGGGGGGGGTATAACTATAATTACATAGTGCAGAGAAGGATGGGTATATATAGTACGGGGGGGGAGTGTATATACACAATAGTGCAAACAGTGGTGCAAAATATCTACAGCTTTGGGCCCCAAAAAAATGTTGGTTATGTATATGATTAATACTTCAAACACTTGTGCTCATAACTTCACATACCCTGACAGATGTACATTTTTTGCAGCCAGTTTTCAGACAGTATAAATGACAACACAAAAACTTCTCTTTCACTCATGGTTAGTGATTGGGTGAAGCCATTCAGTATCAAACAAATGTCTTTACTCTTTTTAAATCATAATGACAACAGAAGCTCCC
The DNA here is from genome assembly GCA_030340665.1 of Neosalanx taihuensis. Lineage (NCBI taxonomy): Eukaryota > Metazoa > Chordata > Actinopteri > Osmeriformes > Salangidae > Neosalanx > Neosalanx taihuensis. The sequence continues at coordinate 6,691,358 of CM059293.1, forward strand.
CAAATGACCCTGATCATAAATGTACACACCCAGCTGATCTCTGCACACACACACACACACACACACACACACACACACACACACACACACACACACACACACACACACACACACACACACACACACACACACACACACACACACACACACACACACACACACACACACACACACACACACACACACACACACACACACACACACACACACACACACACACACACACACACACACACACACACACACACACACACACACACACACACACACACACACACACACACACACACACACACACACACACACACACACACACACACACACACACACACACACACACACACACACACACACACACACACACACACACACACACACACACACACAGGTTAGACTGATGACCAAAGGTCAGTATAAAAGGTCAGGAAGATTCTGTCCTCCTGACAGACACAGACATCTTTCATCCAGAAACTGCACTAACATTTCTGAACTGAGTCATGGGGAAGGAAAAATCAAAGGATCTGCAGGAAATTCTGTCCAATTCTATTTATATAGCACCTTTAAAACAACTGACCCACATGGCTTCACATTAAATACACTAATAAAGCACAACAGACCAGAACACAATACCCACTGGAACATAAGGTGTAAAATAATTCAAATGAGATAAAATAACAACATTTTAATCAAATACCATTGTATCCTGTCTAGCTTGTATTGAATACCAGAGAAAGAGGTTGTGAAAACATCACTGAACTGTATAAAACACGAAAAATATCAAAACGTGTTTCATGAATTAACCAAATCAACCAGCAGTGTTCAAACTCTGATTAACAAATGGAAATGAGGGATTCTGTTTAAACCAAACCAACATCAGATAAACCAACTGAAAATTCAGCCACAACTGCTAAGAAAACTATTCTGCAGAGACCATCTGAGTCACCTGACCTCATCTGAATCACCTGACCTTGTCTGAGTCACCTGACCTCAGTATCATTAAGCCACTCTGGAGGATCTCAAACATGCAGATCATACAAGACAGCTCAACAACTTACAGGACCTGGAGGGTTTTACTCAAGAAACAACAGACAGTTTTACCATCTTACAAAATAAACAGCCTCATCAACAACAACAACAAAACAAAAACCACCACCACAAAACACTGAAGCTGTCAGTCATGTTAAAGGGACCAGTACACAGAGTTAAGAACTGGGGTCTGTCTACACTTCTGATCAGGGTCATCTGGGGAGCTTCTGTTATGATTTAAAAACAGTAAACACATTTGATACTGAAAGGCTTCACCCAACCACTAACCATGAGTGAAAGGAAAGTTTTTGTGTGAAAGGAAAGGAACCATGAGTGAAAGGAAAGTTTTTATATATATTCTCTGAAAAATTGCACACACAGAAAAGTCATTAACATATATTTCCCAACCTTGGTTAACTGATGCTAATCATCTATACAGGAGACTGAACTCGACCTAAACCCTCTTCCTATGGTCGCATGTTCTTTGAGTAAAAACCTTAACTGACTGTTCAGTAAAGCGACGTGGCGCTATTGAACCGCAAAACACGTAAGAAAATTAATTCGCATTAATAATCCAGACGCAATATAACGTTACATTGGCAAAATGGCCACAACCTCAAATTGGTTACATTCGCTTAAAACAACACGATATTGAGCTATTTAACAATAACACACAACTTCATAAACGTGTGAAGCCGCCTTACCTTAGAGGAAATGCTGCCATCATCACAGGGAAATCACGGATCTTCACGGAGCGCGCATTTAAAACGTCATTATTCTATCGGCAAATGTGTTTACAATTAACCGATAACCGTATTAAAACCATTAAAAACAACGCCGATAGTCTACCACGCCGATAATCAATCAAGTCTACCACGCCGATAATCAATCAAGTCTACCACGTAGATAATTGATCAAGTCTACCACGCCGATCATCGATCAAGTCTACCACCCCGATAATCGATCAAGTCTACCACGTCGATAAATACTAAAGTCTACCCCACTGACTATCACTCAACCCTTCCTCAACACAACTTACAACAACTTGTCACCAAATAAATACACGACACAGTGAGGGTGTGTTTTTACAACAAAGATAAGGATGTACAGGTTAGATGAAGAAGGTAGGAAGGTTAGACAGTAGGTAGTAGGGTGGAGGTTGGGGGATGAGGACAGTTGATAGATAGGAAGGTAAGGTGTAGGGTGCTTGTACCTGTTTACATGTTTCTCATTCAGCAGGAAGTGCTCCAACCAACAGATGTTGTTGACCCATCGGAGGCTGAGCACAGGGACGTTGAGATTGGCAGGGAAGCACATGGTGAGGCCTCCTGTTATCTTCACCAGTCAGCTGCAGACACAAACACACATGTTTTTAACAGGAATGCCAACAAGGTTACTTCTACTTTTTCTGTGTTCAAAGGCCATACTTACCATTTGTGCTGTCCATTCTCAAAGTGTTGATGTACTCCGTGATGACCGCAGCCACAGGCCACGCCTCCTGGGTAGTCAGGAAGATGGGGCTCTGACCATGGAGCAGGTGCACTGTGGGTAACGTAGTCCAGTCAATTACACAACTATGTCTAAAACAACTCAAACACAATCCTGTGCCTGTGAGGATGAATGTCACCATGGTAACACTCACAGTGGAGTCACATGATCCTGGTAAGGCTGTGAGGACCGCTGAGACCAGTGTTGTGCCTAGACAGTCCTCCAACCAGGCTGGTTATCTCTTCCATCAGGACCTCCAACCAGGCTGGTTATCTCTTCCATCAGGTCCTCCAACCAGGCTGGTTATCTCTTCCATCAGGTCCTCCAACAAGGCTGGTTATCTCTTCCATCAGGACCTCCAACCAGGCTGGTTATCTCTTCCATCAGGACCTCCAACCAGGCTGGTTATCTCTTCCATCAGGACCTCCAACCAGGCTGGTTATCTCTTCCATCAGGACCTCCAACCAGGCTGGTTATCTCTTCCATCAGGACCTCCAACCAGGCTGGTTATCTCTTCCATCAGGTCCTCCAACCAGGCTGGTTATCTCTTTCATCAGGACCTCCAACCAGGCTGGTTATCTCTTCCATCAGGACCTCCAACCAGGCTGGTTATCTCTTCCATCAGGACCTCCAACCAGGCTGGTTATCTCTTCCATCAGGACCTCCAACCAGGCTGGCCATCTCTTCCATCAGGACCTCCAACCAGGCTGGTTATCTCTTCCATCAGGACCTCCAACCAGGCTGGTTATCTCTTCCATCAGGACCTCCAACCAGGCTGGTTATCTCTTCCATCAGGCTGTCAAATACATGGCTCACCTGCAGACATTTCAACAAGACAACATTCAAGCACTTCATACGTTGGCTGAAATTAAAGAAACGTACATCTGTAGTTTATGGAATCTTACCTTCGGTAAAATCTTGGAGAAGCATTCTCAGAGATTAACCTGAGGAAGGAACACACCTGTGATTATTTTCAGCACACCAGAGGATTTGGCGTTAACTAAGTAACTTCATGTTCAACCCAATACACAAACCCCTGGGTTAAACCTGAAGTGACCTCGTTAACACCAAGTCTTGAATCATAGTCCAGCTCTCTTAAGACACAAACACGACACTTAAAAGTCAAAAACCTTTTTAAGCTATAACAGAACTAGCGTGCGGCCATTTCTACATGTCACGGCTTGTCCAAAAAAATCAAAAGCCTGCTGATAGTTTTACTCGATAATAAATCAATATCAGTTATCTGTTCAATTTTGACTCAGGACTGAACGAATGGTTTTGTAAAATGTCAATAAAGAAAAACAAACTTACGGTTGTGTTGCTCCCAGCTCTTCATGGAGTCCATCCAGTTACCAAGTCACATGGGGCCACAAGTTACTGAAACACACAAACTAAATATTCAGTCTTGATATTATGACTTTAGGATGACAGATTACAGCTGTTTCAGACATGAACATATTCTAACAGACTGAGACATTGTGAGAGCTAGCTGCTACAGGCTAACCAGCTGCTACTTTGCGAGACTGTGTGCCGTTGATACAAAGGAGTTTCCCTCGGGATCAATAAAGTAATCTGAATCTGAATCTGAATCTGAATCTAACTACAGGTTAGCTGCTACACAGGCTAGCTCTGAGCTACTAGCCCTGTCCGCTAACAAACCGGCCTCATAACATCCAGCATTAACAGCTAGTTCATCCAAGACAGCTAACAAGCCATAACAACAATAATATATATAATATATAATATAACAACATATTTATATAATACTTCGTGTACTTACTAAACAGTCTTTGTACGAAGCGACCAAGATAAACCAACGTTAAAACCAGCGGCCTCGTGACACACCTGAATCTAATGTTAAATCAACTGTTACTAAAAGAACGAAGAATATAAAGTTTATATTTACCTGCAGATTCTACAGTTTAAACACTTAGCCGGTAAAACCGTTTTGTAGCTTGGCGACATTATATCCACAGTATAATAAAGTATATTAAAGTAGCTACCAGCTGGATATAAAGTCAAAGTATTCGACTTGTAACCGAGACAAACATTGTAAACAGAGTTTGTGTTTCGCGCCTCTTCATCGCCATAAGGGTATTTAGTTTAAACTTACCACTGAACCTCGGGTGGAGCTTGTTTGCTTTTAAACCAATGGGATTTCACCAAAGCCGTTGACCGCCCATTCAGTGTTACATGGAGTATCAAAACGAAGACACCTCACAGAGGGGCTGGAGGGGGAAGTAATGATCTGATTGGTCGAAACAAATGACAGCTTGTTGAAGGTAGACACGTGCTTTAAGATGGTTGCCTGAAGCAAACAGCTTCCCTTATGTATTTTTTTCACAAACAACATGACTTTTTCGCCATTTGCAAACCAAAAAATGCTGAAAAAGTTATGTTATTTCTCCCCCAATTTATGACCCAAGTTACCCACACCAACACTGTCCAGTTCATCACTTTTATTGGTTTGGAAAGAAGCAAAGTAATATTTCTCAGTTCATCTTAAACATGTTATGTACAAATACAGCTTGCACATGGTTCAGAAAAACGATAAGCTATACCTAAAGCGATCTTAACACACACACGCACACAGACACGCACACGCACACATACACACTCACACACTCACACTCACTCCTGTCCTCCCTCACAGACAACATCAGACCAGCACACTACCACACACCTACTTGCAGACGTACTCAATGTTATATGGTAACACTTATCTTGAAATTGTCCAGAATTTGACTGCTGTTGTCTGTACTTTTTCTATGGGTAACATGGGTTTCAAGAAGACTGTCATCCTCTTCTAACTTCTACATAGATACTCCAAACCTTTCACGACACTTTTCTTCAACAGAAACATCTACTTGGAGGTTAGTGGGTCTGCTCAGTGCTCTGCTGTTGGATACCTGTGTTTCTTTGAGGGTCTAGAAAGGTGCTGGGTAGCACAGATATATTTTTCTGCTGACATGAGACATTATGCCTACATATATAGACCTTAACTTATATATCTGACACATGTTTTGATCTTCGTGTTAAATATCAGAGCATCCAGAAAGTTATACATCTCCACAGTGTTCTTCACATGAAACGATTTTTTTACACATTTTTTTAGACATGTTTTTTTTTACGTAATTACTTTGTCCGTTTAAAAAATATTCACCTTTTTCTTTCTTTGAGGACAATCTGGACACATAAAATAAAAAAAGAAGAGAAAACAAGTATTTTGGTCGTCTAAACCTCCCTCCAAAACCGCATTCATGACATCTCATAGAGACCAATATAATATGCAAAATAAAGCCATGGATTTCAAGCACTGGTTCGATAAGGGTGGTCATGTTCATGCTGTGTGCAGTAGCATAAGTACCCAAAGAGTTCAGAAACACATTGAGTAGGATGGAAACAGGAGTGAAATTGTCAATAACTGGCAATCCATGTTATTATAACTATAGGTGACACTAAATAACACTGCTTTCATAAAGCATGACACAACCACTTACATAACTTCTTTACCCCCCCCTTACATAGCTCAAATATTCTGTTGCACTTGAGTTAAAAAAAATTATATCTCAAATAAATTCAAAAACCTTATACTGTACACTTGGTACCCAACTACACAGATAACAAAAAAAAGAAAATTCAAATATTTATACCTTTTAGAATTCTAAAGTGTGATACCATTCAAATTCTATTCATATACAGAATCACATTTTTTTGTATATATTTTCTTTTTTTACAACAGATCATTGTCATCAATAAATAAAAATAGAATGTTTTAATGTACTCTGAAGTCAAGCTGTTTCTTGAACAGAAAGGCTATTTGACAATACAAGGAAAACACCAAACGCCCTTTAAGATATATATTATCGATTTAAAATGACACTTTACATTTCTTTTCTTATGGGAAAACATTTTCTTTTAAATATTGCAACCAGGATTGGATACATCATTGCAGCTGCCAAACTACCCAGACATCTGAATAAATAGTTAATCTGTTGATCTAATGAACTGTCCAGTGCACAAACTAAAGATGGTCTAATTTAACCTTTACACTTTGACCCTGTTTTACCAGTTATCAGTTCAAATCTGTGCAAACTGACTTCACAAAGTCAGGAGCATAAATACAGCAATTCCCAGAATCCTATGCTGTGCTAACCGTCCAATCACAGGCATGTATACTGCAAACACTTCCTCTCCACGTACAGGAAGTGAAGGTTTTGTCCGTAAGCTGGTAAGCTGTCTCTCTCTCTGGGGTGTTTGGGGTGGAGAGTTTGTGCAGCTGCAGTGACAGGGGAGAACAACACCACGAGCTGGGGGGGGGACCGAGAGGTATATGGGGGGAGGGGGAGGGGGGACACACACAGTCTGGGGGGGTAGAGGGGACACTCTGGGGGGAGAGGATGGGGACCAGGGGCCTCATGTACAAAGGTTGCGTACGCACAAAAACGTGGCGTACGTCCTTTCCCACGCTCACGTTCAGATGTATCAAACGTGAAATGACCGTGGAAATGTGCGGTGCCCCACACCAACTTCATAGCTGTCGTACGCACGTTTCTACAGCTATTGTTCATTTGGCGACACTTAGAGGTGATGCTGGGAAACTGTTAATAATGTGAAAACAGTCATCAGAGTGATGTGCACATCAGAGACACCGTCATGAACAATTTACACACCCAGGCGTTTGTAATCGTATAGGTGAATATAAAAGCATGCGCAAAGTGATGAAGAAAATGGTATTAACAATGGCAGCGTTAGCGTTGTTTAAGGACCTTGCAAATGGTGCAATCCGACGTGAGCAAGCTTTTAGGGAACGCAAGGATTTACTTGCAAACAATAACGGGCTCATAAGTAAAACAGCGAAATGCACATTTGGGCAAGTGTGCATTCATATGTTTTTATTTTATTGAAATTAGAGCTGCAAAGCTTTCTATCAAGCCACTGATTGACTCTTTTCTTCCCTCTACTCATTTTGATTTATCTGATCCAGGGCCGGCTCTACTTAATAAAACGTCTTCACACAAAACGGCATGATTAAGGGTGCCTGGCAGCGCCCTCCAACCGATGGCGCTCTAGGCGACCGCCTATGTCGCCTATGCCAAGAGTCGGCCCTGATCTCATAAAAAGCATGCGCAATGTGAGACACAAGAGGGAAATCTCAGGTCCAGGGCCTATTTACATTAATTTGCATATTTAAATGGGGGCGTGGACAGGGAGGAGTTCGGCACCTCTGCATGTGCGCTCAATTCCACGGTGATTGTGATGTACAAAAGAAACGTGCTTGGATTCATGCCTACGCACACTTTGATACATCTGAATTTATTTGTGCGTACGACAGTTTCTGGGTTTTGGCGTACGCCAAGTTTCAGTAGGAAATCCACGCAAGTCTTTGTACATGAGGCCCCAGGTGTCCACCTGCAGCAGTAAAGATGTTCTGACACGCTACACAAAGACAAAACAGCCTAAAACGATCCACAACTCTAAATAGAAGTTATACAATACTGCTGGATCAGGCCGACCCGATGCCAGGGTTCATACCAGGTGCTGAGGTGTCTGTAGTCAGGAGTGGCTGTAGTCAGGAGTGTCTGTAGTCAGGAGTGTCTGTAGTCAGGAGTCTCTGTAGTCAGGAGTCTCTGTAGTCATGATTGTCTGTAGTCAGGAGTGTCTGTAGTTAGGAGTGGCTGTCGTCAGGAGTGTCTGTAGTTAAGAGTGGCTGTAGTCAGGAGTGTCTGTAGTCAGGAGTGTCTGTAGTCAGGTGGTTGTGGTGTTGACACTGTACTTATCCACGTGTCACTCTTGGCCCGATGAAAGAGGATCTTCAGTGTATTTTGTTCAGTAGTGTTGTTCAGTAGAGCAGGTCAGTTGTCTGCCAAGTATTTTCCTAAGAAAGAGGTAGAAAGAGGTGGTTATGTTTAGTGTTTGATGGGAGCGGTGTTAGAAAGCGACCCTGGACCCCTGCTTCCTGAACTCACCTGCAGCAAACCTCTTCTTGATGAGGGAGAAGCGGTACCCAGGGCCGGCCAGCTGGATGTCACACCCTGAGAGGGTACAGCCCTCGCTGGTGAACTGCACGGCCAGGGGAGACGGCTTGCTAGGACCCTCTGACAGCTGAAACCGGGCCAACAAGGAGCCTACGCCTGCAGAAGGGGCGCTCAACGTAAATACACACACAGACACACACACACACACACACACATGTCCGGCCACAAGGCTGGGGAGCAGCAGATGTTGTGTTTCTGTGGTGTTGTCTTGCTGTTGTGATTGTAAAAGCCTCCTCTGACATGCTGAGGTCTCTTGTGTTTTCTTTACCTCCATTCTCAGATTTCTGGGAGATGTCCGGAATCTTCCAGAGGATTCGATGCTGTTCAGCATTCCTGGAACAACAACATGTCAATGAATCTTTGACTCCCCACATGGTTGGAGACAGACAGGAGAGAGACAGGGGAGAGACAGGGGAGAGACAGACAGGAGAGAGACAGGGGAGAGACAGACAGGAGAGAGACAGGGGAGAGACAGACAGGAGAGAGACAGGGGAGAGACGGAAAGGGGAGAGCTAGTGGAGAGACAGACAGGAGAGAGACAGGGGATAGACAGACAGGAGAGAGCTAGTGGAGAGACAGACAGGAGAGAGCTAGGGGATAGACAGACAGGAGAGAGCTAGTGGAGAGACAGACAGGAGAGAGACAGGAGATAGACAGACAGGAGAGAGACAGGAGATAGACAGACAGGAGAGAGACAGGAGATAGACAGACAGACAGGAGAGAGACAGGAGATAGACAGACAGGAGAGAGACAGGAGATAGACAGACAGGAGAGAGCTAGTGGAGAGACAGACAGGAGAGAGACAGGAGATAGACAGACAGGAGAGAGACAGGGGAGAGACAGACAGGAAAGAGACAGGGGAGAGACAGACAGGAGAGAGACAGGGGAGAGACAGACAGGAGAGAGACAGGGGATAGACAGACAGGAGAGAGACAGGGGATAGACAGACAGGAGAGAGACAGGGGATAGACAGACAGGAGAGAGACAGGAGATAGACAGACAGGAAAGAGACAGGGAGAGACAGACAGGAGAGAGACAGGGGAGAGACAGACAGGGAGAGAGACAGGAGATAGACAGACAGGAGAGAGACAGGAGATAGACAGACAGGAGAGAGACAGGGATAGACAGACAGGAGAGAGACAGGGGAGAGACAGACAGAGAGAGACAGGAGATAGACAGACAGGAGAGAGACAGGAGATAGACAGACAGGAGAGAGACAGGGGATAGACAGACAGGGGAGAGACAGGGGATAGACAGACAGGAGAGAGACAGGGGATAGACAGACAGGGGAGAGACAGGGGATAGACAGACAGGAGAGAGACAGGGATAGACAGACAGGAGAGAGACAGGGGATAGACAGGGAGAGACAGACAGGGGGAGAGACAGGAGAGAGACAGGAGATAGACAGACAGGAGAGAGACAGGGGATAGACAGGGGAGAGACAGGGGATAGACAGACAGGGGAGAGACAGGGGAGAGACAGACAGGAAAGAGACAGGAATAGAGGTGTGTCTCACCAGGCTGCTGGGGGAGGACAGCCTGCAGCTTGGACACGCCTCCGTCCACCGGGATCAGGAACTGGACGTTGTTCAGGGCCGTGGGCGTCGTCATGGCGTCGCCGTTGTATTTGTAGTCGACCCTCAGGTCTGTGTTGCCAGGGTCACACCTCCAGCTCACAGCCAGGTTCAGGGGGTCGACTGGAGGCCCTGAGACGATACCTGACACACACACAAACACACACACAAATCAGCAACAGACACAGCTGATCTTCACAACTCGCTGGTACGAAGGGCGTCCAGGCAGCAAGCTCACCTGGTACCTGATCATGCCAGCTCACCTGGTACCTGATCATGCCAGCTCACCTGGTACCTGACCATGCCAGCTCACCTGGTACCTGACCATGCCAGCTCACCTGGTACCTGACCATGCCAGCTCACCTGGTACCTGACCATGCCAGCTCACCTGGTACCTGACCATGCCAGCTCACCTGGTACCTGACCATGCCAGCTCACCTGGTACCTGACCATGCCAGCTCACCTGGTACCTGACCATGCCAGCTCACCTGGTACCTGATCATGCCAGCTCACCTGGTACCTGACCATGCCAGCTCACCTGGTACCTGACCATGCCAGCTCACCTGGTACCTGACCATGCCAGCTCACCTGGTACCTGACCATGCCAGCTCACCTGGTACCTGACCATGCCAGCTCACCTGGTACCTGACCATGCCAGCTCACCTGGTACTTGAGCATGTCCACGTTGTAGTAGGTGGCCTGTGGTTTCTGGTCGGCCACTTTCTTCAGGTGGGTCATCAGGTTTGGCATGTTTACCCAGAAGTCCTTGGAGTCGGAGCCAGCCTTGGACTGGGCAGCAGGATCACTGCAGGAGCGCGACAGGGAGGGGGGAGGGAGGGGGGAGGGAGGAGGGGGAGTTACACGTGTGTGAGGTGAGGGTTAAGACTGATCTGTGGTGAGCAGGATGGGAGACCACATGTACACAGTGTGTTACAGATCAGTGTGTTACTAAGTGTGTGTGTTACTGGAGGGTGATGTTACATGTATGTCCGGGTTGCATGTTCCTCTCACAGAGCAGATAGAGGTGCGTATGACGTGACAGGTGTGTGTGAGGGTGTGTCAGGTGTGTGTGTGTGAGTGTGTTAGACCTGTGTTTACCAGCAGAGTAGCTGAGGGTTAGGTAACACATGCTCCAGACGGCTGTAGTTAGTTATGCTGAAGGTGAGTACAGCAGGGGCGGGGTTATTGGCAAAGTGCCGTGTGATGCCTGCAGGAAATGACAACACCATCTCCCCTGTGATCTTCACCACACACCTGGGGGGGGGGGACAACAGAGGGGGACAGAGAGATGGAGGGGGGGAGAGAGAGAGAGAGAGAGATAGTGAGAGAGATGGAGAGAGGGAAGAGATGGAGAAACAGTGAGAGGAGGGGGGAGAGAGGGAGAGGGGGACAGAAAAAGAGGTATAGATAAAGAATTAGTCTCTAACAAAAAGGACAGTGTGTGTGTATGTGTGTGTTTGTGTGCGTACTTGTTGGTGTCCGCTCCTTTGAAGAAGGCGTTGACCGTCTCTGTGAAGGCAGCCGCCACAGGAAGTGTGTCCTGGGCCCCCATGGTGAGGGGGCTGGGGCCCCTGGAACAGCCTGGCCAGAAAACACACACATTAACACACACACACACACACAACACACACATATACACACCCTCTCAGTCCCAGAGGGCAGGGAGAGAGTCTTGTTGAAGATTTATATACATTTATCCCTGTCTCTCCCGGTACAGTAGCTAGGTTAGCTATGCTAGTTCTGTTAGCTATGTTAGCATTGTTAGCTTGGCTAGCTATGCTAGCTATGTTAGCTTTGTTAGCTATGTTAGCATTGTTAGCTATGTTAGCTTGGCTAGCTATGCTAGCTATTTTAGCATTGTTAGCTATGTTAGCATTGTTAGCTATGTTAGCATTGTTAGCTTGGCTAGCTATGCTAGCTATGTTAGCTATGTTAGCATTGTTAGCTATGTTAGCATTGCTAGCATTGTTAGCTAGCTATGTTAGCTTGGCTACCTATGCTAGCCATGTTAGCTTTGTTATCTATGCTAGCTATGTTAGCTTTGTTAGTTATGTTAGCTTTGTTAGTTATGTTAGCTATGTCAATAATCCCCTCTCCCAGCAGTGGAGGACAGTTGTGTTCCACACATCATCCTCAGGTTAAAGGTCAGCTTTGCTTCTTTGACACTATAAGCACATGTGTGAACGATGAAATAAAGAGTTTGATGACAGGATCAGCAGAGAACAGGTGACACAGGAAGAGAAACACTCCAACACAAACAAAACAGGAAGGAAAATGGAGATGATGGGCCGAGTAAGCAGATGTTCCTGAGGAGGCGTGAGGAAGACCTCTGTTTTTTAAAGACAGAGAGAGAGGAAGAGAGAGAGGGCGAGAGACAGAGACAGAGAGACAGCTAGAGAGGAAGAGAGAGGGTGAGAGACAGAGACAGACAGAGACAGAGAGACAGCTAGAGAGGAAGAGAGAGGGTGAGACAGACAGAGACAGAGAGAGAGAGAGAGAGAGGAAGAGAGCGAGAGACAGACAGAGAGAGACAGAGAGAGAGGAAGAGAGCGAGAGACAGAGACAGACAGAGACAGAGAGACAGCTAGAGAGGAAGAGAGAGAGAGACAGAGACAGACAGAGACAGAGAGACAGCTAGAGAGGAAAGAGAGAGAGAGAGAGCATGCATCTTCCTGACATACTTCTTAAAGCCAAATTATTTTTTCACAAGATCGAAGAGCCAGAGTTATGAGCGAGCGAAACCCAAGACCAAAAGCCAAAGAGCACATCCAGAAACATCCAGAAACATCCAGAAACAGGTAGAGATAAAAACAAAGAAAAAAAAACGGATGAAGAAAATAAACTAGAAGAGTAGATTAGTGGAGAACATGAAGAAGGTCGACCAGCCGGGAGAAGGAAGGGGGGGACCGCTTGTGATGTGAGAACGAAAAGATGAGAGGGGGGTGGGAGGGTGGGGAGGGGCTCAGGTGTTGGAATGAGGTGCCTGGATGATTAGGAGAGGGAGGGGGAGGTTAGCTTCCACAGATGAGCCTCTTAGTGTGCGGCTGCAGGAAGGCTGTGTTCTGCACACCCAACTTACCTTCAAAGGTTAAATAAAATTTCCCTCTGTCAAACCACACCAAGGAAGGCTGGTCATTTTCTGTGTGGGGAGGGAGGTTGGGGGGAGGAGAAGGAGGAGGAGGAGGGAGAGTGGGTGAGGAGGGTGAGGAGGGGGAGGTAGGGGGAGAGAGAAGGACAGTAGCATGAGTCACATGACAGGTCCATCACGTCACAGCGTGAGGGGCGGGGCGTAGGTGCAAAGGGGGCGTGGCCACAGGACACCAGATGGGACAGGTGTGCATGTTGAGGCTGAGCAGGCCAGGGGCAGGTGAGGGGTGGGGGCGCAGGTGAGGTACTCCAGAAGGGCTGGATGTGTGGGGGTGTGAGGAACCTTGCAGCTTCAGATACTGTGGTGATGATTCACTTTGCAGCTTCAGATACTGTGGTGATGATTCACCTTGCAGCTTCAGATACTGTGGTGATGATTCACCTTGCAGCTTCAGATACTGTGGTGATGATTCACCTTGCAGCTTCAGATTCTGTGGTGATGATTCACCTTGCAGCTTCAGATACTGTGGTGATGATTCACTTTGCAGCTTCAGATTCTGTGGTGATGATTCACCTTGTCTCTACATTATTGTGCAGAGCGATCAGCTACATTTTACATGCACCTTTAAAAACGTATGAAATGCTTCGCATCGTGTTCCAAGACATCGCAGAAACAGGTCAGAAATATCACCATCAGAAACTGTAGCAACAAACTTGGGAAAACTCGCGTCACCGTTAATACTTTCAGCCGTGACTTTACATGCCGCAAATATATCCATGGTTACATTGACAATTGTTTCCATTCTCAACCATCATGGATCTGTTATGAAACAGATCGAGCCAATGTAGTTCCTGTACCAACCAGCAGAGGGCAGTGATGTTGGTGATTGGTGGGTCTGAAGTTTCTTTTTTAAATGTTTCCCTCTGCATAGGTGAGGGACCAGGGGGAGAGGGGGACGGGAACAGGTGTGCTGAAGAGGGGGTGTGGCTGGATGGGGGGGGGGGGGTCGGGGGTCAGGGGTTTTGGGGTGAAGAGGTTTGTTTCAATGGATGGAGTATGAGAGGTCAGGGGTAGAGTGAGTGGACAGGGTCAGAGGTCAGGGGTGGAGTGAGTGGACGGGGGGTTACATCATTTGGGAGGAGTGAGGGAGGGAGGCAGGGTGAGGGAGGGAGGCAGGGTGAGGGACGGAGGGTGAGGAGGTGGTGTGAATACCAAACAGCTGGGTAAGTGGTGCCCCTCAAGAGAGAGAGAGAGAGGGGGGGTTCTCCTTCAAAAGACACTACTCTCTGTGTGTGTGTGTGTGTGTGTGTGTGTGTGTGTGTGTGTGTGTGTGTGTATCTGCTCTTCACCTCAACAGCACACAGATGGGAGGTTGAGACCAGCACTTTGTCCCAAGCAGATCACACAAACACACAGCTAAAGCTGCAGATACAACTGCTCAACTGTTCGGGAGAAAATACACACATACACACACACACACACATATCACACACACCTCACACACACACATCAGGCCAGGTTTTAGGGAACATGGTAGGACTGCAACAGATGCACAGTAAAACAAAACTAAAATACTTGTGTTTTCTTTTTCTAAATTTCTAGTTTTTGGATGTTCACTGTGTGAATGGATGTTCACTGTGCCTTTTAGATTGTTTTTTTTTGTAACAAAACAAATAGAGGAAGAAAGTTCTGCTCTTTGATATTTACAGATCTAACTGCTTTGGCCTCTTTGAACAAAACGGCGACTTGAAAGTAAAAAAAAAAAAATGATCATTGATCATTTGATGAGGATGAACTACGAATCCCAGGACAACATCGTGACCTACATGAAAGTCGCTCAGTGATGATGTCACGTTACCAGGGGCAACAGACGAAGCCCACATGACCCTGTATGACCTGCTGACGTGTAACAGCCAAAAACAGCCTAGTAAACAGGCTTTACAGACCGTCTATACAACAGGGGTCTCCAACCCTGGCCCTCAGGGGCCACTGTCCTGGAGGTTCTAGATGTTTCTCTGCTCCAGCACACCTGATTCTAATGAACGGGTCATTATGAGGCTTCTACAGAGCAGATGGAACGATCCAGTCATTAGAATCAGGTGTGCTGGAGCAGAGAAACATCTAAAACCTTCAGGACAGTGTGGCCCCTGAGGACCAGGGTTGGAGACCCCTGGTCTTAAGACTCGCATGGAGTCTGGAACTTTCCCCGAACCTCCTTGGACAGGTGCCTGCTTGGTACTGTACCTGCCAGCGAGTCAAAGTGCCTCTCAAAGGTGGGCAGTCTGTCTACATAGACATCATCCTCTGACATCACAACAAGCCGCCCAATGGAAATAAGAGACACAAGGAAAACAGAAAAAAACAAAATAGGAACAATAAAAATAAAGACAATGAATAGAAACCAGGAGTGACTAAATCATGAACCAGGTGAGAAATAAATATAATAAAAATGTCACATATCTGAAAACATCAACATAAAGCGATCGATGGATGTTTAAACTTAAGTACAGCACAAAGCGTCAAACACAAACGTTTAAAAACACGAAGCATCGAAGGATTAAAAACCCAAACCTGATCCTCATTCCTGAGGATACCGAGTGTTCTAATCCACAGGCATGGAAGTTACACAGCAGAGAGTGTGTGTGTGTGTGTGTGTGTGTTGTGGACAGTGTGATGAAGTTACAGCAGAGTGTGTGTGAGTTTGGATGTGCGTCAGAGCAGAATGTAAGCTTCCTCGCGGGCAGGACACACACAGCAGCAGCACACACACACACACACACACACACACAGCAGCACGCACACACACACACACACACACACACACACACACACACACACACACACACACACACACACACACACACACACACACACACACACACACACACACACACACACACACACACACACACACAGCAGCAGCAGCAGCAGCAGCACACACACACAGCAGCGCGCGCACACACACACACACACACATTAGCACAGCAGTGGTGTGGATGGAGAATGGGACACACACCTGACACAGACACCAAGAGATCTTTACCAACGGTGGGCGTGGTGGCGGCACTGAGGGAGTTGGTGGAGGAGATGGAGGAGGTGCTCTCTGCCCTCGCCAGGGGGGCCACAGGAGGGGGCTGGCTGTGTGGACTGGGGGGCTGAAGGGACGACTCTGACGAAGGAGGGGGAGGGGGAGAGGAGGGAGGGAGAGGGAGGGAGAGGGGGAGACAGAGACCATGCCAAGTTAAATCTTCTAATGTTGGTAAATGTAACCATCGTCTACTAAGTCACCCTTCATAGATCACATGACCTCCAGCCAGCCACTCACCATATCCCCCACGCTGGGCTTCCCTGGAGGCAGCTTGGGTCTGGAGGACGGCCGGGGCGGGGAGGGGGCGGGGTGGGGCCGCTGGCGGGGGCCGACGAAGGGGTGGAGGGCCGGGCGCGGGGAGGAGGACCCTGAGAGGGCGGAGACAGAACATCATCAGGACGGCTCAACAACTGGCAACACTCTTCATCAAAATCCACCTCGTCTTCGTCAAATCCACCTCGTCTTTCAAGGCCCACGTGCGGTTCTAATACTGGAGAACACGATGGAACAAGAACACTGAGAACCTTTCAGATGTATATCAAAAACTCGCTGGCTGACATCTTATGTGGTGTTTCTATCTTATTTAAGAACGTTCTGTTTAAGGGCCTCATCCTCATATAATCCCTGAGACAGTCAGACTCTGAGCCCCTGAATACGCAGAGCGCTGTGGTGTCTGATGAGATGAGAGGCCCAGCCTGGCTGTTGACTTAACAGGCCAGTGTTCCCACACTGGGGGCCAGGCTCTGCTGGGGCTGTGCTGGGGCTCTGCTGGGGCTGTGCTGGGGCTGTGCTGGGGCTGTGCTGGTGCTCTGCTGGGGCTGTGCTGGTGCTCTGCTGGGGTTCTGCTGGGGTTCTGCTGGGGTTCTGCTGGGGCTCTGCTGGGGTTCTGCTGAGGCTGTGCTGGTGCTGTGCTGGGGCTCTGCTGGGGCTCTGCTGAGGCTGTGCTGGTGCTGTGCTGAGGCTGTGCTGGGGCTCTGCTGGGGCTGTGCTGGTGCTGTGCTGAGGCTCTGCTGGGGCTCTAGTGGGGCTCTGGGTCTGACCAGCCCTCGTCTAAACAGGTCATCCACCAGGATCAAGTGTATAAGTGTAATAAGCTGTTTGAACTCTCTACAGCAGAGTCTGGTTTAACCACTCACCACTAGTTGTTCCCCCAGCCCCTGCCCCTGCCCCTGCCCCTGCTCCTGCCACGGGGCCAGGCGAGGACACCACAGCTCGGTATGTCGGGGGCGGAGGTGGGGGAGGAGTTCCCCGGCTCGTCTGACCAGCGGCGTCTTTGGACGAGGCGGTGGTTTCAACAAGGTCCTCCTTCACAGGGACGTCTTCGGGGGTGTTGGGTTCCTCGTTGGGGAGGACCAGGGGCGGGGGCACGGCGGGGGCGGGGGCAGGGGGAGAGTCTGAGGCTGGTTTAGGAGCCGGGGGGCGGCAGGGGGTGGACTGGGGGAGGGGCAGGGCTAGCAGGAGGAGAGGAAGTCACCTCTGGGGGGGAGGGGAGAGGTGCTGGGTCCTCGGTCATGGGCAGCGCTGTGGTGGCAGCAGGGGGAGGGGCAGGCGACGGGGTGACCTCTGATGGAGGAGGGAGGGGGGCACCACAGGTGGGGTGTCCTCCTGGGGGGAGGGGAGGTTGGGAGAGGGGGGCGGGGTCTTCCTGGGGTGGTGGGGAAGTTGGGAGGGGAGGGGAGCAGGGTCGTCTGGAGGTAGCGGGGACGTGGGGGGCGGGGGAGGTCGGAGGGGCTCGCTGGGTGGAGGCGGCGGTCTGCTGGGGGATTCATCGCTGAAGCAGACCCACTTGTCCGCGGCGACGTCCCCAGGACCCGGAGGCTCCGTGGGGCCAAAGATGGAGTCCAGGTCTGCCATGGAGGACTTGGTTCCTGATCCCTCACCTGTCACATCTAACACACAACAACAGAAGACACACACTATCAACACACTGAAGCCAGCCAAAGAACAACTGAGATGAGATGACAGGGAGAGAGAGAGAGACACGCACAGGGAGAGAGAGGAAGAGAGAGAGAGAGGGACACACACACAGGGAGAGTTAGAGAGAGACAGACAGACCCACACAGGGAAAGAGAGAGACAGAGAGAGAGAGAGAGAGAGACAGAGAGACAGAGAGACAGAGAGAGAGAGTAAAGTGAGTGATTGAGGACACTCGTTAGAACGAGAGTGGCTGATGTCCGGGGGGATGGAGTGAGAGATGAGGGGAGGGGAGGGGGGAGTGGTCTCTTACTGGCGCTGCCGTCTGTGGAGGGGGGCCAGATGGAGGGGGAGGTCGGGACATTCTTGGGCGGAAGTGGAGGCGGAGCTGCAATGACATCAGCAATCAGCACAGCAGTGAGAGAGAG
>CM059293.1:6717500-6855000 GCA_030340665.1 Neosalanx taihuensis
TGACAGCAGAGTTAAGGCCAACACACTTTCATTTCTAAAAACAGATCGTCAGGGTCGACACACCAAACTGCCTCTCTGCTGCCCTCGTCCTCCAACACAAGCTGGATTTTTACGGCTCTTATTGATCCAGAAGCAGAAACAAAGCTTATCTCACATTCTGAAACCCAGACCACACACTCCTTACAGCTCAAGTTACAAGACAACTGTAGTGCAGAAGTCCAAACAACAAGGTAGCTTCTACATTCAGCAGACACTCTCATCCAGAGAGACTTACAGCAAGTACAGGGACACCCCCCCCCCCCCCCGAGGCAAGTAGGGTGAAGTACCTTGCCCAAGGACACAACGTCACATTGGCACAGCCGGGAATCAAACTTGCAACCCTGCGATCACGAGGCAAACACCTTAACCGCCGAGCAACCTGACTCCCCAGCTTCTACAGATATCTGAGGTGTTATGACTGATAAGTCAACCACTTTTAAAGGAAGTAACACCAAAGTTCATGTACTATTATTTCATCCTGATGATTCTGAATACGACCAAGTCAATTTTATCCAAATTAAAACTCTGTCACTGTTTGCAAAGAATCTAAGAAAGAGCTTCATGACGCAAACATGTGAACGTTCCAACCTGAAATATCTTGTTCTTTGAGATTTCTCCTTTCAAAAGACAGAAGTTGTGGAAAGAGTCTTAAGTCTTCATCCTTACCTAAAATAAAGGCCCAGTTGTCCCCCTGCATTGCCAGGCTAGCAGCTCCTCTAGCTAGCTAACAGGCTAACAGGCTAGCAGGTCCTTCTCTCTCTTCTTTCATGGCTCAGTCCAGCTTGTCCATTCAGACAGGATCTCATGACTGCATCTCTCAACCCTCAAGACTGCAGACCTATCTTTAACGCCCCCCCCCCCCACACACACACACACACACATACAACACACACACACACACAGTCAGACATGCATGGTTACACACTCTACCCACAGGAAGGTGCTCTCAATTTCAACCCTGGCAACTCGGCTCATGAATAAGGAAACTCATGTAACAGCAAATAAATTATCAACGCAGGGACAGGAGGGGGGGGGGGGGGACAGGCTGGGGGAGAGAGTGAAAGGCTGGGGGGGGGAGAGACAGGCTGGGGGGAGAGAGACAGGCTGGGGGGAGAGAGACAGGCTGGGGGAGAGAGAGAAAGGCTGGGGGGAGAGACAGGTTGGGGGGGAGAGAGACAGGCTGGGGGAGAGAGACAGGCTGGGGGGGAGAGAGACAGGCTGGGGGGAGAGAGACAGGCTGGGGGGGAGAGAGACAGGCTGGGGGGGAGAGACAGGCTGGGGGAAGAGAGACAGGCTGTGGTGGGGGGAGAGAGACAGGCTGGGGGGAGAGAGACAGGCTGGGGGGAGAGAGACAGGCTGGGGGGAGAGAGACAGGCTGTGGGAGAGAGACAGGCTGGGGGGGAGAGAGACAGGCTGGGGGGGAGAGAGACAGGCTGGGGGGAGAGAGACAGGCTGGGGGGGAGAGAGACAGGCTGGGGGGGGGAGAGACAGGCTGGGGGGGGAGAGACAGGCTGGGGGGAGAGAGACAGGCTGTGGTGGGGGAGAGAGACAGGCTGGGGGGGAGAGAGACAGGCTAGGAGGGGGAGAGACAGGCTGTAATTCTCTAACCGCTCAGCCACCTGACTGCCTCCCCTCCAGGTGTGGAGGGACCTGTGACAGAGGGACTGACTGGAGCCCAACATGAGGAATCTATCCAGACTGACTCTCTAGAACAGGGAGTTCCACTCACACGCTCTGATCCCCTCCTCCCTCTCTCACCACGCCTGGATCTCACCACAGCTCACCCCCCCACAAGCTGCAGCACACACACACGCACACACACCACACACACACACCTGTGTCACGTGGCTGTGTGTGTGTGTGTGTGTGTGTGTGTGTGTATTGTAGTGACCAGGAGAACAGATGACCTGATGGAGATTAAGAACTGTGACTCCAGATCCCCCTGGTGTGTCTAGAACCACACACACCTCCCATCTATATGATAGTGTGTTTTGTATTTAATATTTTGTATTATACTGCTGTATTATATTGCTTATACTGTATTATACTGCTTCTTAAATGTAGGTTATATTTTTAACCTGCTACCCTGTGTGCTGTACTGTACCTTGCTGCTGTTGCAAACTGCAATTACCCTTCTGAGGGACAAATACATAATTTCTTATTATCTTATCTTATTGTCTCTGTTGTAATCTTTAACACAGGACAGGTTTACAGCTTCACAATGAAAGGGGTCATTATTTGTAACATCTCCTTCCAGGCCAAAATCAGATTACCTGTTTTAATATCCTGCCTTCAGTCTGTGTAATTCTACTGTTTGTACTAGACAGCAAGGTCAGAGTAGGTTCAGCAGGGTTAGGAACCTTGATCTGACACTAACCCTCACACACACACACACACACACACACACACACACACACACACACACACACACACACACACACACACACACACACACACACACACACACACACACACACACACACACACACACACACACACACACACACACACACACACACACACAGTCTCACACACACCTCAGAATCGGCCTAAAATCCAATTCTCCGACGTGAGATTGAAAACATACGAGGACATCATCCCCCAACACTGTAACCACAGTGTTCATTAGTACAGCTACTTAGTGAGATGTCTATTTAATGACTTGATGTCTTCCATATGACAGCTAGCGGAAGTGCTAACGTGATTAGCGGTTGGTCTTAAAGACACAGTAATGTCATTGATGGAAAGGCCTCCGGAACCAGAACGCACAAACCCACAATCCCTAACCAGCTCTGCCCCTAACGACAGGATCATGATGGGGTCAAATCTCACAACAAACTGCCTGGGTGTTTATTATCTTTAGCAGGAATCCTAATGTCCCTGCAGGTCGTAGATCCACATTCTGTTAGGATATCTTCATCTCTATCTCTACATCTAAAGGTCTCGTCTTTATCAAAACATCAGAACAGCAGTCTGCAGTTATATAACATTTCACTTTTGATGATCAGATAGTCTTGTAGTTATAAACATTGTCTGAACACATTCTAATACTGATGGTGCTCAGACAACAACAATCACGCAATAACAACAATTGTTACAATAACAACAATCTGACAATGTAGAACTAGGAACACGGCTAGAACACGCAAACAGCCCCCCATCCTCCCTCCCCTCCTCCACCCCCAGCCTCCCCCCAGCCTCCCAGCCTCACTCCCCTCCTCCACCCCCAGCCTCACTCCCCTCCTCCACCCCCAGCCTCCCCCCAGCCTCCCAGCCTCACTCCCCTCCTCCACCCCCATCCTCCCTCCCCTCCCTCCGCCCCCAGCCTCCCCCTCCAGCCTCCCATCCTCCCTCCCCTCCTCCACCCCCAGCCTCCCCCCAGCCTCCCAGCCTCACTCCCCTCCTCCACCCCCAGCCTCACTCCCCTCCTCCACCCCCAGCCTCCCCCCAGCCTCCCAGCCTCACTCCCCTCCTCCACCCCCATCCTCCCTCCCCTCCTCCGCCCCCAGCCTCCCCTCCAGCCTCCCATCCTCCCTCCCCTCCTCCACCCCCAGCCTCCCCCCCAGCCTCCCATCCTCCCTCCCCTCCTCCACCCCCAGCCTCCCCCCAGCCTCACTCCCCTCCTCCACCCCCAGCCTCCCCCCAGCCTCACTCCCCTCCTCCACCCCCAGCCTCCCCCCCAGCCTCCCAGCCTCACTCCCCTCCTCCACCCCCAGCCTCCCCCCAGCTTCCCAGCCTCACTCCCCTCCTCCACCCCCAGCCTCACTCTCCCTCCTCCACCCCCAGCCCCCCCCCCAGCCTCCCAGCCTCCCTACCCTCCTCCACCCCCCCAGCTCCCAGCCTCTCTCCCTCCCTCCACCCCCAGCCTCCCCCCAGCCTCCCTCCCCTCCTCCACCCTGAACTAGGATCATTGAAAGAAGAGCCAGGGTCTGTTTAACAAGCTGTTCTGAAGAGGCAGAGTAAAATAGGCTCTTTATCCCCCACCCCACCCCCCACCCCACCCCCCACCCCCCACTCCACCCCCCACCCCACCCCCCACACAGAATCAGACTAGGCACCGCACACTGCCAGAGGAGGAGAGGCAGGACAGGATATGCATGCTAAGTGAGCAGCATCTTACAGGACAGGAACCCTGGGAGGAAAAAGGAGGGAGGAGGGTGAGGAGGGGGGTGAGGGGTGTGGAGGAGGTGAGAGGGGTGAGGGGGGGGGGGGTGGAGGGGGGCGTGGAGGAGGGGTGAGGAGGGGGTGAGGAGGGGGGTGGGAGGAGGGGTGAGGGGGTGAGGAGGAGGGGTGAGGGGGTGAGGAGGAGGGTGAGGAGAGGTGAGGGGCGTGGAGGAGGTGAAGAGGGGGCGCGTGGAGGAGGTGAGGGGGTGAGGTGAGGGGCGGGGCGAGGAGGGGGCGTGGTCTCCTGTGGTTGATGGTTTAAACAGACTGCTTCCAACACAGCTGAGGTGTGATCATGATCACTGATGAAACAGGAGAGCTGGTTAACATGCTGCTGGGTGCATGGTGACTCACACAGGTGTGTGTGTGTGTGTGTGTGTGTGTGTGTGTGTGTGTGTGTGTGTGTGTGTGTGTGTGTGTGTGTGTGATATGTTGAGGGTCATGAATCAGACTGGGGATGGAGCAGGGAGGTTTAAAATGGCTCCAGTGTTGGAGTGACTCATCCTAGCAGGCTACTAGAAAACACACACACACACACACTGACACACACACACAGCTCTGCCACTGACACACACACAAAACCCTTTCCATTAGCTAGCCTGATTGTATTTGAGATTAGACTAGCTGCTTCACCTGGATCCTGCCATCATGGAGGACTGGAGGAGAGAGGGACAGAGAAGAGAGGAAAGAGGGCGAGACAGAGGTAGAGAGAGAGAGAGGTAGAGACAGAGACAGAGGTAGAGAGAGAGAGAGAGAGAGAGAGAGAGAGAGAGAGAGAGAGAGAGGGAGAGAGGGAGAGAGAGACTGACCTGTCCACTCCTATTTTCAGAGCCAGAGAATGTATGAGTATGAGGTTCTAGATCAGCGGGTTAGAGCATCATGGCCTCCAGCCCCACCCAGTACACTAGTATAGAAGAAGTTCTACTACATAAACAACTGTCACTAGTCATTATTCCCACAACTAATAAACAGGAACTAACAGTACCTAAAGATGGTTACTAGTAACACTGGAATAAGTGATGCAATAGTTACTAGTTGTAAGCAAACAGTTAATATCTCAAAAGGTACTTCATACATTGTATAGAACACAGCTTCATGTTGATCTGGTCTATGGGCTTTAAGGCTTAGTTGTAGCTCGTGTAGTTTCCTTTACAGATGTATCCTGCACGCACACACACACACACACACACACACACACACACACACACACACACACACACACACACACACACACACACACACACACACACACACACACACACACACACACACACACACACACACACACACACACACACACACACACACACACACACACACACACACACACACACACACACACACACACACACACACACACACACACACACACACTAGCAAAAGACTTAAACACAAAGGGGAAATGCAAAAAGGGCAGGTAGCCAGTTCTAAGCCCAGCTTTGTTCTTATACAGTAAAACTCCTCCACAAGCTCCCCTCCCCTCCCCGGCCTCCTCTCAGCTCCGTCAAAAGCCAAATTACAGGTGTGCTGACGCAGCCATTTTGCCCGATGAGACAGGAGGCAGCGTGGTCACCCTGACACACAGACAAGCCTAGCCCAGAGCTGGACCAGCGTAAGCAGGAGATAAGGTATCATTTCCTCTGGAGATACATTGGCAGCGTACAAGGAAGTTAATCATCCCCTTCAAAACGAGGGTAATAAAAAGTCCTCCATATGTAAAAGTATCATTATCAGTGGGGCCCCACTGATAAGGTGGTTTCATCATCTCACGCTGAAAGGTTGGCTGCTTTAGGACACAAACGCACACGAACTGATTGAACCCTGATCGCCGCTCTATTTAAATATACACGTGCGAGCGAGCACACACACACTCGCGGACGAACACACGCGCACGCGAATGTATACGAACTTGTGTTAAAGCACATGCGAAAGCCAAGCCTCCCAGCCAGAATATAATGGCAGTTTGCGAGGAGCTGAAGGTATAAATGCGAACCGTATGTGAATGTGAGATTCGGATCCAATCCCACAAGTTCAGGTTCCTAGCACAACCTCAGACCACCCTGGAGTTAGAGGACACATGGATTCACTGGTGTAGTGTGTGTGTGTGTGTGTGTGTGTGTGTGTGTGTGTGTGTGTGTGTGTGTGTGTGTGTGTGTGTGTGTGTGTGTGTGTGTGAGAGGGTGAACAAGTGCCGCGTGTGTTGCACGCATGTGCATCCATGTGGGAATGGTGTGGGTCGAAGGTTCTTTTGTGTGTTTTACACCAGCGTGCGTGCGTAGGTGGAAGGGAGAACCCTGTGGAACCCTGTGCTGGAGAACAGAGGAACCACAGGAGCTGCAGGAGTTAAACGTTAGAACTGACACCAAGCTGACAAGCTGACACTTGCCTGACTGACTGACAGGCTGATGAATGCAAACACACACACACACACACGCAGACACATCTTCACCCATGTTTAACTGCTGGAATACCAAGCCTTGGAGTCTTCCCAACTGCAGTAACAAAGTGAGGGGGGGGGGGGAGGCAGGAGAGAGAGAAGGGGCGATCTGGAGACCCTGTGTGTGTGCCTGATTGTATGTCACGTTTTTCTGAAAAGCAGCATCTGGACCTGAGAGATGGGGGGGGGGGGATAAAAGAGGGAGGGAAGGAGGGAGTGGGGTGTTGAGATCGCATGGACCACTGAACATCAGAAAAACATCTAAGTAAGACCAGAACATCAGAGAGAGAGAAAGAGGGGGGGGAGAAAGGGAGAGAGAGAGAGAGAGAGAGAGGGGGGGATTTTATCTTTGCCTGAGGATATATACAGTATGTGTGCAAGTCCATGTTCTTCAACATTCACATTCCTCCTGCAGAATTACGCCTGAACTCTCTCAAAGTGCAACCTGTAAATCCTTTTTTCTATACAAAGTCAATATATGACAATTATTCATTTAGCAGACGCTTTTATCCAAGCGACTTCCAAGAGACTTCGGTCACTGATCATAACAATGAGACATTACCCCCAAACATTGCGGGTAGCCAAAACATGAAGGGAAGACATTATAACAAACCAAAGTGAAAGCATTGCAGTCATTATCTAAACCCCATTAAAGGTTGGTTGCAATATAAAATGAATGAAAAAACATGGCCAACGAATTCAAAACCTTTCGGTCCTCCGGTCCCCCCCCCCCCCCCCCCTTCTCCTCCTCTACGGGGCATCACTCCTCAGAGGATCTGCAGCCTTTTGACTCACAGTCTGTTCTGTGGCAGCTCCAAGCCGTGAGCCTGGGCCACAGCACCCCCTATCTGCCCAGCTGCAGTACAACACTTCACAGATCACAGGAGCAGAAGTCCACTGACTGCGTGGTTGTGAGAACACACACGCACACACGCACCTCCCCCAACTGCTTACCTGCTCATAATGTAAATACCTCTTGTCCTCCAGTCTGGCTGCCTAGTTGCCATGGAAAAGTACCAGAGGAAAGTTGGCAGGCAGAAAGGAGGCCTCTCTGCCGCCCCTCTCCCTCCACCTTCCCTCTCTAGCTCCTCTCTCTCCCCTTATTTCCTTTTCTCTCTCTATTCTTTCCTCCCTGCCTCCTTCCGCTCTCTTTCTTCCCCTCTCCCTCTCAACCCACTATTTTTCTCTCTCTTTCTAACCCCTCGCTCTACCCCCTGTCTCTCTAACCCTCCCTCTCTATATCCCACTCTGTCTCTCTAAATCTCTCTCAACCCTCTTATTCCCTCCACACCTGCTCTCTCCATCCCCTCTCTCTCCCTCTGCACCTCAGCCCCACTTCTCTTCCCCCACACAAGCATTCTCTTCCTCTCCTCATCTCTCCCTGCTTCTCACCGACAGTCTGCTCAGCTCTCTCCCTCTCGACACGTACCCTCTCCATCCCTCCACCTCTCCCCCCCCTCACCCTTCCGCCCTGTCCTGAACACCCTTCTGACTCAGCAGTAGCTGCCACGAGCAGCGCGACAGATCCGGGTCATCACTCACTGCGCCAGCGCACCGCAAGACAGAATGAGGTAATGTTCCTGCCCCAGCAGGCTGCAGGGCACCCGCTACAGGAAGTTCACCCACAGCTGGGGCCGCTCATACAGAACGCACACAGAACAGCACCCGATAGGGTTCACACGCCAGCTGACCAATCAGGACGTCCCGCTACCTTTTTCTTGGGCCCCCGAAACTTTCCACAACCAATATCGCAAATTCCCAGTTCTCTGCATGTAGGCTACATGAAATAAAAACACCCAATAACACAACTGGGTGTTTATTCAATGCCTATGCAGGGTAGGCATTCGATATTTATTCAACCTTGAATGCATTCTCGTTATCATTGCATTCGCTTTTCCCAGACTAGATTCCAGGCCAGGATATCACCTTCAACACTCCAATTCTGCTGTCACACTGAGACCTGCTGACTGGATGCTGTCATAGGGGCTGCCCATTCAGCTCTGCAGGGGCACATAAGGAGCAGCAGAGGCAGTGTGTGTGTGTGTGTGTGTGTGTGTGTGTGTGTGTGTGTGTGTGTGTGTGTGTGCGTGCGTGCGTGTGTGTGTGTGTGCGTGGACCTAACTTGGGTGTGCAGGAGGCAGTAAAGGTTAGCTGGTCAGGAGCAGAGGGGGTGGGGGGAGGGTTGTTAGAGGGGAAATGCCCGACACAGCACATTCATGATTTGTAGGTGACAAACAGCTAAAAATAAGCATCTGCAACAGACTCCCAGCAACAGACACAGGACAGAGAATTTAGCGCTGACACGCACATATACACACATACGCACACACACAAGCAGCGTATGGAGTCAGTGGATGCTCATATCCAGGTAGGTTTTTATTGGATTCCTATTTAGAAATGCTAGCCTGTCTCTGCCACGGTTAGACAAACTGGGGGGTCCATACTGTGCTGTTGCCTGGTGGCCCCCTGCAATAAGGACGACCTTCCCATACACACCCAGACACTTCATCAAAGCTAGCGCACACAAATAGTTTGGAGTGACACACACACACACACTCCACTCATCTAACCCCGCCCCACACACTGCTAATCCCCCCCCACCCGCCCGCCACACACGCACTCACCAGAGAATCAATGACACACTAATAAAGCCCCCACCCCTCCCTGCCGTCCCACCCCACCCTGCTGCCCGCCCCTGTGCCAGGCGGGTCTCCACTGGCCCATAAAATGCTGTCTAATCCTGGCCTGATGGCATTTAGAAACGCTTGTTTTGTTTCCCTGTATTACGCATATAAACACCAGCGCAGGGCAAGCTGCCTGTCCCAGACTGCTGAAGCTAGTGTAGCTCCACCCGTCTAGTGCCAGGACCTCAGGAGGTGATACAGAACACACACACACACAGTTGAAAGATTCACAAACATGGTAATCTAGTTAGTGCATTAAAACCAACCACCATGTCACCGATACCGTTGGCGGGTTCAAAAGAAAGCTAGCTCCGCCTCCCCCTTCCTTTGCCCCTCCCCCTCACCTGGCTCGTCCTAATCCCGGCATGTTTATGTGACCTGGAGCTGTGACCCTCATCCAACACACCATCCTGTCCCGCGACCCTCCCAGAGACAGATCCAAGAGAGGATTAGAGCTGCACACCACACACACACACACACACTACACACACTACACACACTACACACTACACACAACACACACACTGCCTAATCCTGATTAGAGCCCCGCTGTGGAGAGACATGCGCCCCAAAAACGCAACCTGCTCCCTCTATCCCCCAAGCCCCTCGTCCTACTTCCTGATCCAACACATCCATCCAACACATCCATCCATCCGAGTTCTGCGTGCCCTGACCCAGCTAGGTTCCACTTCCTAATGCCTGGAGCCCCTAGCAGGTAGAAACAGGAAACCTCAAGCCAGACACGGCCTGACTAATGGGGATCATTAGTATACCGTGTGTGCGTGTGCATGTGTGTCACCTCTCAGGTGACCTGTATTCAGGATGTCAACATCTGACACCACCAGGCCCTATTGCTGCACTTCCTGGTTCCAGCGAGTGATCACAGGAGAGTAGAAGCATTAATGAGCACCAAGTTCCACACAGCACGCACACACACACACACACATTATCACACACACACACACACACGCACACACACGATGCCTGAAATGCCCTGCAGTCGATCTCTGGGAAGAGCTCCAACTTGTAACCCCTTCCTCTATGCCCCTCCTCCTCCTCTTCCTCCCTCCCTCCCTCCCCCTCTCCCTTCCTCCCTCCCCCCTTTGTCAGTGCAGTGCAGACACAGCCAGGCTCTTTCATCAGGGGAGTGTTTACAAACACTAGGTCTCCCCCCCATCCCCTCCCACACACGGTAACAAGACCTGTACCACATGCGCACGCCACTTAAATAAACAAAGAATTGAACACAAGGCTGTATGCCTCCCTCCTTCCCTTCTTCCCTCCCTGCTTCCCTCTTTCCCTGCCTGCCTGCCTGCTCTTCGTGTATGAAATCCACGTCTAGTGTCAGGCTGCCTGTCCTCCACTGCTCCTAGACTCTTTTACCATCAGACTGGAGGGAGAAAGCAAGGGAGAGAAAGATTCAGGGAGAAAGAGAGACAGAGACGGAGAGAGACATTATTTATTTTCATTCCGGCTGTAATGTAATACATTGTTATGGGGTGGAGGGGTGCAGAAGGTTTGGAGGCAACATTCCTGCATCTGGAACTGCTCTGAAGCACGTGCTGTGTGATCCCTGCACTCCCTCTCTCTGGCTGGTCTCTCCCTCTCTCCATGGTCTCTTCCTCATCTCTCCCTCTCTTTGGCTCTCCTCTCTTTGCTCCTCCTAGGGCATCACCAAGGCAACTCAATAAAATGCTCATATGCTCATGCAGCCCAGCAACAGCATGGAGAATATGGATCTGCACCCATCAACAGCACGTCTGCTTTAAAGAAAGCTCAATGCGTTTCTCTGATGAATGTCAGTTCATCTTAGATGTCTTAGATGTCTCTAACTCTCTGTCTCTCTCTCTCTGGCTCTCCCGCTCTCTGACCCTCCCTCATCTCTATCTCCCTCTCTCTTGCTAGATGGTCTCTCCCTCTCTCTAGTTGGTCACTCCCTCTCTCTAGATGGTCTCTCCCTCATCTCTCCCTCTCTCTAGTTGGTCTCTCCCTCTATATGGCATGTATCTCCCTCCTCGTCTCTCCCTCTCTACCTGGTTTCTCCTTTTCTCTTGATGGTCTATCCCTCAACTCTCCTTATCACTGCCACTGGTCTACCTGGTCTCTATTTCTGGTGTCTCCCTCTCTCTACCCGGCCTCTTCCTCAACCTGGAGAGTTCTCTACCTCTTTCCCTCACCCCTGCTGCAATCACTTCCCCTCCGTCGCTTGCTCTTGCTCCCTAAATCTCTCCCAGTCTCTCTGACTCAAGCACCCTCTTTATTTCCCTTGCTCTCCTCCTCTTTCACAGGGAAGGAATTCTGTAACCCGATACTCTGCTTGTCTTTCCTGCAATGATCACAACTCACACTGGCAAGCACACACACACACACACTCACTCTTTCACTATCTTACACACACACACATCAAATCAGTCAGCAATCACAAGACACAGGTCACAGAAAACAGCAATATAATCACACAACCAGCATTCACGCTGAATCACATACAAACATGTGGGCAGACACACACACAGATCAGCGGCAGGGGGTGTGTGCACACTAGCACCTGGTTCCAGGGGGGGCTATTTTTAACCTCTTATTTGACAGTGTGAAGGCTGATACGGTGTGGAAGAGGCACTCCGACGCCACCCCGCAGCCAGGCCCCAACTTCAGCCATTAACAGCCCCTGCAGCACCCAAGCAATGCAACCAGCTCCAAAACACATCGAGTGGCATTTCCTGCCACAGGTCTGTGTTCTGTAGAACGCCCAGACACTTCTCCAGCCGGTCACACAGGCCAGGCCCTTCTGCGCGTACAAGCAGGCCAGCTCGGACTTCAAAGCGACTAACGTCCGTCTGAACTATTCAGATAGTCGCAAAAAAAAAAGCAGCAGTGCAGTGATGTCGGGAAACGGAGCCGACCCACGGTGATTTGGAAAGCTCCTTGTCACAGTACTGCACGGCCCTGAGGGGCTGTCTGCTCAGGAAGATACAGTACAAGCTATCTGCGTTACACGGTGATAAGAGTCTTACAGCACGGCCATGCACAGAGAGCGCTAGACAGCTAGAATAACAGCCCTCACCCTCTTCTAATCTACAGAGCCGTATTATGGCCAAAGATCCCAGACTGGCTACAGTGCTACACTGCAGCCTTCCCCCTCCCCCCCCCCCCTCCCCCTTGTTTGTGTATGCGTGTGTGGCACTGAATCAGCAGTTAGTGTTGAGTGGGGAAGGGGCACTCTGGCATGAAAAGTGGGCACGACTGGTAACGCAACCAAAAACCTATTTGACTGCATGGGCTCTCTATCTTCGCCTCTCTCTCTCTCTCTTTCTCTCATGCACACATACACAGTCTCTCTCTCTCTCTCTCTCTCTCTCTCTCTCTCTCTCTCTCTCTCTCTCTCTGCAGTGCAGTGTTCTATACAATCTGTGCCCTTTAACTTTCACTGCAGAAATATAGGAAGAACTAGGGGGGAAGGAGGAATACCAAACAAAGACAGATTCTCTGTCTCTGACTCTCTCTCGGTTTCTCAGCCAATCAGAAGGCCAGGTGCCAACTTTTACAACATGTAAATAATCATCACAGGACTTGTACACACAAGCAGAGGCTGTGACACGTGAGCAAACACAAGAGGCTTCCAATGACCAGCCTGCCTAGGGCATCACCAAGGCAACTCAATAAAATGCTCATATGCTCATGCAGCCCAGCAACAGCATGGAGAATATGGATCTGCACCCATCAACAGCACGTCTGCTTTAAAGAAAGCTCAATGCGTTTCTCTGATGAATGTCAGTTCATCTTAGATGTTCTTTGGGTGCAATACTGAAAGCTTAGTCAATGTATGAGCCTGAGGTTGGCCCGTTTATCCTCCTCGTTGTAGTTTTTAATTACATAGACGTTACATATTATTGGTTCAGGGACCAAAATCTTGGTTCACACACACACACACACACACGCACGCACGCACGCACGCGCACGCACACACACACACACACACACACACACCATCTTCATGCCGCACTGACAAACAAACCAAATCCTCGTTTGATCATTTCCTGCCTGAGTCTTTGTTTTTGGGGCTGGTTTCACTACAAACGTCATATTAAACGTCAACTGATAGACAGATCAGAGACTCAGCTGTAATATAATCGCCCATATCCGACGCATTGTTACTGTAACCAATTGTTTTTATGTGGTGTGTCAGATCAGTCAAGATGCTTGAGATACCGAGAGCAACAAATACAAAGCAACACAATACTGAACCCATCCAATGACACAATGAAGCCAAACAAGGTTTCAGATCCACACCGACTGCCTGGGATGACAAATGAACGCAACATGGACACGTGTAATGCGGACACCTTATATTACAGCCTTACTATGATCCATCGCAACGCTAAAACCAGCCTCGAACACGTTAACCAGACGGGAGGAAATCCTATTCATAGGGATCCCGAGGTCCAACTCACCCAAACTGCCCGCAAAACCGTCCATTTCTTGCGTGAAATATCCAAGCAGATCGCTGTTTTAAATATCCCCTGGCTGCGGAGACTGGCAATGAGCGGACGGTTTCGGTCTTAGTCGAAGCGATATGTCGGCCTCTACTAGACAGGCTCTTCCCAGACAGTGGAGGAGGGCAGAGAATGGGGCTTATAGAGGCTGCTCCAGCCCGCTGTTTCAGCAGTGATCTCCCTCTTCAATGGTTAGTTAACCAGGGGTAGGGGGCGGGGGGTAGGGAGGGGGTCTGCCGAGTCACGGTAGGTTCACAGTCGGTACGACACCGTGGTGCTTCTCCTCCGGGGGGGCTGCTGATCACGATCTCTCCGCTTGGGGACTCATAGATCGCACTCCTCCACCACGCCGAGGGGAGGGATAGTAGAGCATAACTGCGCTGGATTGCGCGTTTCCGACTCCGCCTGCTTTGGCACGTATTGCCAAATGTCAAGATGTTGAATGCTGACGTCGTCCAAGACCCATAAATGCCACCATACAGCTGATTAGTAAACAGCAGTCTAGCCATGGCTAATTATGAGACCCATTTCCAGTTGTTTCCAGAATATGTAGACTATATGGCAAACAGCCAATGAATGTCATAGAGTAATTAGAACATGGAGGAATCTGTTGAAGGACCCTGACCCACCTGTTAAAGCACACTACTTCCTGTTAACTTTACCAGTAGGGATACCAGTGTAAACATGTATTCATGTAGCAGACACTTTTATCCAAAGCTGAAGCAAAACCTGAAGTCTTTTCAAAGTACCATTACTTATCAGAATTGTAGGGGTTATCTGTGGTTCTCAAGGACTCATTCAGGGCCTTCCCTCCTCATGGCTGCTTTGGTGTTTGTCACAAAAGACAGTTGAAGTGTGGGTCAGTGTCTGTGTCTGTGTGTGAGAGAGAGAGAGAGAGAGAGAGAGAGAGAGAGAGAGAGAGAGAGAGAGAGAGAGAGAGAGAGAGAGAGAGAGAGAGAGGAGAGAGGTCATTGTGAAGGATGAGAGAGCTAATCATCCGGCACAGAGACAAGACTGTTTCCATGGGCTGATAAAGAATTAGTGCTAGCAGCAGCAGTGTGTATTTACGTGTGTGTGTGTGAGAGAGAGTGTGTGTGTGTCTGTGCAGGCAAGCGTGTCTTACCAGCACTGCCGGTAAAGACTCCAGTTGCCAGCTTGTCTCCATGTGAACAAAATTACCCCCCCATCACCCCCCTTGCTAATATCCTGGCAGTGTGTGACCCTCCTCAGACCAGACCCCCCCCCCCCCCCCCCCACAACGCTGAGCAGATCCGCCACAAAGCCTTCTATTATGCTGTGCTCTTGAAGGATGGAAGGGGGGGGGGGGGAGAGAAAGAGACAGGCCTGATCTGTCCTCCTCCCTCTCCAGTCTTTAGGGGATTGGCACACAGGGCTCGTTCCTTTTTTGGGGCCGAACCAAAGTAGAAGCGAGGGAAGTGATTTATCGTATTGTGTTGAAGGGCGCCGATGGCCACCAAATTGACTGGCCACCATGCTCCATGTTACTCACTCCTCATTTCTGATGAGTCGCTCAGTGTATTGTACATCAGCTAGCAAATTTTTTTTTGCTGTGTCATTTTTGTTCGCCAGCCAGGCCCGACGTCCCAAATAGGAATCATGACAGCGGTCTGAATTGTATTGGCTATATAGTTGACAAGAGAAGTAAACAGCACTCATGTCCGTGTCAGTGAAGAGGAACTGCAGCAGGAGGTCATCTAGACGGCTCCCTGTGACGACCAAACTGTGAATGTGTCTTTTTGTTGTGGTGTAGATGGGGTTCACCCTGTCTGTGCTCACTGTTTCCTGTCAGGACCAGATGTTGCATAGAGAGAGAGAGAGAGAGAGAGAGAGGGAGAGAGAGAGAGAGAGAGAGAGAGAGAGAGAGAGAGAGAGAGAGAGAGAGAAAGAGAGAGAGAGAGAGAGGGAGAGAGAGAGAGAGAGGGAGAGAGAGAGAGAGGGAGAGAGAAAAAGAGAGAGGGAGGGAGAGAGACAGACAGAGAGACAGAGGGAGCGAGAGAGTGCGAGAGAGAGCGAGGGAGAGAGAGAGAGTGCGAGAGAGAGAGAAAGCAAGAGAGAGAGAGAGAGGGAGGGAGGGAGAGAGAGAGACAGGCAGACAGAGGGAGCGAGAGAGAGAGAGTGCGAGAGAGAGAGAGAGAGAGAGAGAGAGAGAGGGAGGGAGAGAGAGATTTGGAAACAAGTGAGGGAATTGAAGACCACTAGGGGGCAGAGTTTATTCATTCCTCTATTAAGATAAGGTAAGAAAATCCTTTATTTGTCCCCC
The DNA here is from genome assembly GCA_030340665.1 of Neosalanx taihuensis. Lineage (NCBI taxonomy): Eukaryota > Metazoa > Chordata > Actinopteri > Osmeriformes > Salangidae > Neosalanx > Neosalanx taihuensis. Next base: position 6,733,596 of record CM059293.1, read on the forward strand.
AGAGGGGAAATTACAGTCTACAACAGCAGCAGGATACAGTACAGTGTATGTTATAGTTCATTATCAATGCGTTTTAATTCTTCGGCAGTAATTAATGAGCTACTTCTTCCAACGCATGGCTCATAAAGGCTCCAGTTAGTGAACTGTTATGTCAGTGGCTCTATCTAGTGGATTTTAAGGTCTATTGCATCTCACCCAACCCAACCCATGCACATATCTAGCTAGGTTATTGATATTAGGGAGGCCCTTTTTTTACATCAACAAAATTAATATACCTGCATTGTGAGTCCAGACTATCGGATAAATCTCTCTCTGCAATGTCATAAACATTCGACGGTTGAGGACACCTGTTCAGGTCTGGTGCAATGTCTCAAAGCTGGGGATCATAATCTTCATGAGTCAGTGGATTCATCTAATTGATACTATTTACAGATTAGTGCACATGACCTTGTTGGCGATTAGGTTTTATTTCGACATTGTTATTTCTACATTGAATTCACCTGTAAACTTTTGAAATCTTAAAATCTAAAATAGCTCTTTCTTTAAAACCCAACGAGGAAAATGAAAGCGCCTGTGATTAAGGCAGGTATTTCTATCTCTTCATTTAGATTAGATTAGATCAACCTTTATATGTCCTCCGGGGGGGAAAATTGCAGTTCACAACAGCAGCAGGGTAAAGTACAGCACACAGAGTTGCAGGGTAATAAAACAATAACAATAAGGGGGGTACGATATAGTACAGTATAAAAAATATATATTGTCCAAAAGAAGAGCGCTGTTTCTTTACCATATGCATCTCCACGGGTTAAACTGCTACTGAGGAAACCAGGTGTAAGCAACAAGAATCCCATTCATGGTGAACCATTCCATGCTGTTTTAACAGGCCCTCAGTCCCTCTGCCGAGAGATTTGCGACAGTCTTCCACGTCGCTTGTCTCCCTGTTCTGTGGGAATGTGAAGGGCAGGGTTTGGATGTGTGGATGGGAGAGGTTGCAGGCCTTTACTCTCGTTACACCTCCACCCTGATCCCTTTACTCCACTTCCATGACTCCAGATAACACGTCACCCTCAAGTCCCTCTACAGTTACCCCCCCACCCCCCCTCCGCCCCCCAACACAAACACACCTCTGCTCCTCTTTGATTGGTGCCCCCCAAATAAACACCCTCCCACCCGAACCCCCCCTCTCCCTCCTGCTCCCTGTATCAGGGCGCAGAAAACGCAGGTATCAGAGTAACACAGACACCCCTCGCATCCTTCTCTCCGCCCCTCCCATCCTCCTCTCTGCCCCTCCATCCCTCCTCTCTGCCTCCTCCTCCTCTTACTCCACCGCAGGCTGTTGAGAGACCCACATTAGTGGAACGAGAGATGGAGGTTCCAGATAAACGGCTGAACGGGGGGGACAGAATGGAGTCATTAAAGACGTGTTGATGGAGTGAGGCCCGACCGAGCGAGCGAGGGAGGGGACGGAGGAGGAGAGAGCCGGGGGGGGCCTCATTCACAGCATTACACTTCTGTCGTCCCCCATTTCGTTTACGTATCCCCTTCAGAAGGCTTTTAACCGCACTGTTGGCCGCTTGACGTGAATGAACAGACCGTAGCTCTGTATGCCTCCCCGAACTCACGCTCTCATTCAATACCTAACGTCAACACGGGTACATTCACTCATCCTTGCGCAGTATTAGCCATTAGAGGCGGACCCAGTGCATAAGTTCAAATTGAGCAAACTGGATCTTTAGCAGCAGCCAAGATTGACTCACTGTGTTTTGAAATAGTATTTCGCACACACGCACGCACGCGCACACACACACACACACACACACACACACACACACACACACACACACACTCTTCCTGGCATCACCCTCTCAATGTAAATGCCAATTCAGTGAGACTTTCAACCTCTGAATTACTGCACACACTTGAGAAACCCCCACTGAGGACTCCTTTACACTGTTCCCCTCGATCAGAACACACACACACACACACACACACACACACACACACACACACACACCCTGCAGCCTTCCCCCCAGATGTATTCGCATTTCGTGTAAATATTTATTACAAACACATGCAATGGAACATACCGAACCTAGGCTGAATTATTTCTGCCGCACTCCATAGATGAGAATAGCCAGACTCAGAGGCGGTAATGAGGAATGTCACCAGTAGATGGCGAGCGAAGGCAGGCAGGCCAGTTCAACAAGTCCCTTTGACCGGTCATGTGTCCTGCGGGCTACTGACTAGAGACTGAGGTCTGCAGGTCTCTGTGCTCTGGTCAGTCTGGCTCCAGTCTTTCCTTCCCTCCCACCATGTGGCATTTCCTCGCCGTTTCCCGGCACATCGCCATGCCAGCGGTGAACGCGAACCCCCAACTCACACACAGAGACACAACATTCGATGCCCCCCCCCCCCCCCCCCCCCCCGTCCAGCACAAACATATTCACACAACCACCCCCACCCCCCCCCCAGCTCCCCCCGCCCTCTTTCCACCCATGACATCAGAGGGCTCGTGCTTTTTGTCAGTCGGCCTTTCGAGCGTAACGTGTCCTTTCCCCCTCCTCCTCTTCTGAGTCCTTTGATGCGACCTGCTGGCCCCTCTCCTCCTTCCCCCCTCCGCCCTTCGCCTCCCCCAAAATCTGTCAAACCCAATAGGTCCGAATGTGAGTAAACCCATGCCAGTTTTTTTCTTTTCTTCTCAATAATCTGGAAAATGTAAATGGTCTGCCACAAACATGTCTTGATATGTGAATATGGGCTAACCGCTCCCAGCTGCGCTGAGGGCAGGCACATTGTGGAGTGGCGTTGACAAGAGAGTGAATGCAGCCAAATGAATCATCGGTCCTGTTTATACGTTAAAGATGTGACCCTACCAAAATAATGACAGTACCGGCGGACATTTCATTAGCGTGCCTAGCAGGCTTCAGTCAGGCTGGGCTGAGAGTTTCTCTGTCAGGCTTCCCCCCTGCAGACTATATATAGACCAGCAGTTGTTTTCTGATCGTCAGGTGAGACTTCATACTGTGGTTATGTACTGTGGAGTCGTATCACCTGGTTGTGTGGGCTGTGTGACGTGCTTGGCGGCATGGCTTGTTTCACTAGCTGGGGCTGGTGCTAGGGTGAAGGTTAACGTATGTTAGGTAGGGGTTAGTTGCTTGGGTTGGAGTGGAATACTGTAATCTTGGAAAATGTCTGATTTGAACTCGTTGATGCGCTCACAAACAGAAAGCCTTGGCCTTTCGCATCCCGTCTCCCCACTGACCCCCAAATAGGCTCTCTCTACCCCCCTCCCTCACCCCTGACCTCCGACCCTCCATACCCCCCCACCCACCACCTCTGCAAGCTCAAGCAGCAGGAAATGAAGTGCGGGCCAACGTGTGTGTAGACATGACCCAGGTGTGTTCAGGCTGCAGGGCCAGCTCCCGCTGTACAGCAGGGCTGGACCCACAGGGACGATCACACACACACGCACCCCCCCCCCCACACACACACACACACACACACACACCCTGATCAAAGCCCCTGCTCACCACCGGCCTGCACTGACAAAGTACCCCCTACATAAACAGGAAGACCTGCCTACATGAAAACAGAATCCTTCTCCATTTTTCATCTCTCTTAACAGCCAGCAGCATACTACTGTAACGGCCTGCTGCATTTCCAGGTCCCTGTTAGCGGTGTTGGGTTACTGTTAACAGGGGCGCCGGAAGAATAGAAATGAACAGAGAGAAGATGGAGAAAGAAAGAAAGAAAGCACACAGGATGGACTCACCAGCGCCTGCGCTCTATCAAATGAAAGCATGCGTGCGTGTTCTTGTCTGTGTGTGTGTGTTTGCAACTGTCTGTCCTCGTGTGTGTGTGTGTGTGTGTGTGTGGGTGTGTGTGTGTGTGTGTGTGTGTGTGTGGGTGTGTGTGTGTGTGTGTGTGTGTGTGTGTGTGTGTGTGTGGATGTGTGTGTGTGTGCGCGCTGTTGATCAGGTTTCCACAGACAGAGGGGTAACAACTGCATGATCTCTTCCTTACCATACAATCTAGAGACCTTGGGAAAAGAAGCTATGGGAATTAGGCTGAAATGCGCAAACTATTTGGTTGCTGCACCACAAACAGACATCCTCAGAACCTTCCAGAGAGTTCTGGGGGATAGGGCACATTATCAGAACATGGCGTCCGCTCAAATTCCCTCCGCAAAATCGACGAACGTACAGGAGAAAGCGAGAGATCCCCGCAATCCAAATGCCAGTAAGACAAGCGCTTGGGGGGGTAGGGGGGGTAGGGGGGTTGGTTTAGCCCTGCTTGCCTCGTGAGTGTGTCTGATGGAGACAGCCTTTTGGCTTGGGTACACTACACGTAAGCACAGACTCACACACATACAGTACATACACACACACACACACACACAAAAACCTTTGCTGAAACCTAAGATGCTTGGCTTTGTCAAAGTACAATAAACGTTCCCTGGTTTGGAGGATTTCCACCATGCAGGAAGTCTTCCGGAGCCCCGTGTTTAGGTGTTGAGTCTGGACTGGACCTATTCTGGACAGAACCTGCTGTTCACATTATTGGGCTCCAAGACCCCTGACTCACTCACTGGATCATTGGGCCTCGCTGGCGTAGTGAATCGCTCACATAAAACCGTTGTTTGTTTTGTTCCCCCCCTGTAGCTAGCTTGAGCTCAGAGCTGCATGTGGAATTACGTTTTCTGGAGTGGGTGAAGACTGGATGGAGGATTGCGATGATGGAGGGAAGAGGGGAGGATGAAAACAGTAAGGGATGGAAACAAGTGTGGTAGGGCTGGAGGTCTTGCAAGCCTGTTTATGGAGGGCTCCACATCACAGGATCTCTAGAGCGTATATACCTCCTCTGCAGCCAGATGCCAGCCTAATTCCTACCGTGGTCAAAGATTCCACTCTCCCTCCCCCTGGAACACCCCACTCTGTCTCCCCAGGAGGAACACGAGGCTGGAGGACTGTACCAACCCGATCTGAAAGGGAAGGAGAACGGAACATCAGTCTTACATTCCATCCTTACGTCATCAGCGCAATGAATTATCTCATCAATAGGGTGGTTCAGCCAAACAGTATGGAAGGCTTACGCTGAGTGAAGACAGACACTGTAAATTAAGGAGCTGACAATGCGCCTAATCCTTTCCCCCCACCCTTTCCATCGCAAACACTGGTGGATTTGCACGCGCGTGTGACTTTTATCGTGACAAGAATCGCCAGCAGACATCCCTTGCTCTTCCCCCGGCTCATCACCAGCGGAAAGGACATCTGCTCTCTCGTTCATGCCAGGCATTTTTGTTGCTGCGCTCAAAGGTCTCAGCTGACGGGGGCCCTGGGTTAAAAGGCTGTAAAAGACACAGACACACCAACGGCAGATTGAGTTTCGCGTAAAGAGGATCCCCCTGCATCGAAACGCATTTCCAACGCTGTGCGCCTCCTGCGCTCTCAAGCTGTCGGCATGACGACCCGAGCGTGTGGAGACAAAGAGCGAAAGTGAGAGAGGGATAGGGGGAGAGGGGGGGGATTGGGGGGTGGGAGGGAAAGCAAGAGAGATAGTGCGGAAGGCTGTCAGAGACTGACATTTTAAATACCTGCTTTAAAAACTTTTACACTGGAGATGACAGGGTTTATTAGACCGAGGCAAAGACTACACATCTGACGGGATCTTTAACGTGTCCTCTCTTTTCTCTCGTCTCCTCTGGCCAGGCGCGGTTGGGAGGTGTCAGCGATGTGCACACACTATTGGTCTTCTAGAATTACGTTCGTTCCTCTACGTGTTGAAAAAAAGAATACTCTGGGCGACATCTGTTTGCATATGATGAATATGTAGCCTAGTGAAACCACAGACAGCTGAACTCCCTAAACCTTATCCTGAGGTTGGAATTTACAACATCAGGCATTCCCTGTATGGCCCTCCGGGCATATTCTAGACAGGCACTGGGGCGTTTTGGGGGATGAAACCAACCAGAATAGTGTTTGTGAAAAGAAATATATATATTTCAGTGGCAGGATTAAAAGATTAGGCCCTGTTTTCTGGAGGATTGTTATTTTGGTCTGTAAAGCGACTGCATCTGGAGCCAACCAATCATGTGGGTGTGCTCTGTGGCTTCACAGCGAGGGACGTGAGCCTCGTAAAGCAGCGGCACGCGAAGGTAAACCTCCCCATGGTCCTCCTCGTTCCCAAACCCTCTCATTCACGGGGGTAGAGTTCATTATTTGAGTTGGTGATGTGTTTTCGTTAGGGAAACTTTAATCTCTACTAGTTTGTGGACTTGATCCTATCCGGGGTCGGGGTGTGGCTGTTCATGCGTAGGTTATGGGAAATGCGTGTAAAAGAAAAAGGGTTTGCGTATGATAGTTGCGTGTTATATCGTGTCATTCCTGCGGTTCGGGTCTTGCATGAACTGTGTGATGGCGTGCAGAACGGTAGCCATCCCGTGCAGGCGTGTGCGCTGGTCTCGCTTGTTTATTTTACGTGTGGCTATGTTCATACTGCGTGGTAGTAATTAAGCTCAGTTTACTGCAGTGTGACTGTGAGGTCATGCATAGAGTGACTCCGAGCCAGGAGGGTGACAGTCTTAACAGGTCGACTCGCGATGAGGAAAGAAGCTAACAGGCTAACTCCCTGTGAGCTAGCAGGGATTGGGATTTATGTGTGGCTTTAGCTGTTGTTATTTTGATCATTTAGAAAAAAAGTGCAAGGATGCCCGTGTTTTTAGCCACAACTGTACAAACCTTAGAGTCCCTATGGCAGCACAGATGGATGGGTCCTAGAAGACCTTTCAAACCACTGGACCAGACCCCATTGAGGTATACTTGTGTGTGTGTATGTGTGTGTGTGTGCCTGGTCCCAGCCTACCCAGCCGATGGTTTCCTGCCCTGCACATGTGTTGATCTGGGCTGCTTTCATCCATCACAGTCCAGCAGCAGAACCCGGGCTGTTCTGGCCCAGTCTGGTCCCAGGCCCTGGGAAGACCCAATCCATCACCGACCTGCTTCGCATCAAACCTGCACACAAGTGGAAAGAAATACCCAGCGCCCCCCCTACCCACCCACCCCCCCCCCCCCCGACCCTTCCCCACCCCCGACCGATGACATCACAGCACATCACCGACGATGTAGGTTGTCAGGTCGGAATGGAATGTTGGAGGGGTAGAGGAACCCCCTCCGCCTCACCTACAGCTGAACCCCAGAGCCGCTGATACGCCCCCTATAGCTGGACTTCCTCTGAGGCTGCCGCTCCCATCCCCGGCCCCTCCGCCTTACAGTTGGACTCCCCCCCATCTGTCAGTTGGTTGATCTCTTAATTGATCACCAGAGCTGAACTTTCGATGGTTGTCGTCCATCTGGCGTCTGAGAATGAATGAGGGGGTTTAGAGGCTGAAGTCTGCATACTTTAATGTAGCATCCAGAGGGACCACGTATACAAGTGGCTGCTAGAGACGTTTTGTAAAAATTGGGGCCAAGTATTAGACATTTGGTTCGGATAAAAAAGGTGGGATTGGATAACACAAGCGTGCACGTGAACGCACGTGCACGGGGAGGCGAGCACACACCAACTTCGTGGGCGCAGCTTATTTTCTGCTACATTAAGAAAGCTCCAACAGTGTCTGTCTTGCAGATGGGCTGCATTAGGATCAAACAGGCCACAGCGCTCCTCTATCTGCCTCCTGGCCCAAATGTCCACAGCACATGGCCCAGAAGCAAATCATTTTCCCTTCTGTGGTCGGACCAGAGGGAGGGAAAGAGCGTCTGGGAGAGGAGGATGGGAAGAAAACGCGGAGGAGGGGTGTGGAGAGAGAAAGACTATGTGGTGGTGGGGGGGGGGGGGGCGGTGGGGGGGGGGGGGGTAGTGACTGGCCGGCAAAAGGACATGTCGATCTTCTTCCTTCTGGGAAGACTGAATCTGCTGTGCTCTGTGCTGTTTCCCACCTTGGAACTGGAACACTTTCTATCTCTAACGCAGCTATCAGAAAGGACATAGCCCCCCCCACCCCCCCCCACACTTCCCCCGTTCCCACCAACAAACACACACACACACACGTCCTCCTTTCTTGCCCAAAACACTGTGAGAGAGACCCTTGTTTTAGTCTCTCTTCGAATCTTGATTGCACCGCATTAGAGGAAAATGAGAAAATAAGAACAGCACATTCACAGTAAACAACACTGTCTGACAGGAGCTCCAATTTCTCAAGCGGAGTGGAAGAAAAAAACAAGAACGGGAGAGAAGAGATGGGAAAAACAGTGAACGGGATAACGAGGAGAGAGAGAAAGCAGGAGAGAAGGAAAGGTTTTAAAGAGTCACCTGTGGACATACGTGGACAGGGGTTGTCAGGCCCAGTGGTCTGGTTATCAGAGGAATGCTCCAGGGCTCTGACCTTTTGAAGTTCCCTGCTGGACCAGATCAAGTTTGAGGCTGGCTGTCCACAAAACACCACTTACCCCAATAGCCCGGCAGTCTGTCTCTGTGTCTGGAGGCAACAGAAGAACCCAGAACCATTTTCAACACCACTTTTCTGTAACAATCGTATTCGTTTATTAATGTCTGCAATTTGTGCTGTGGGAATGACTGGGTAGACTAAGATAAAGCTCAAGTTGTGTGTGTGTGTGTGTGTGTGTGTGTGTGTGTGTGTGTGTGTGTGTGTGTGTGTGTGTGTGGAAGCTCGACTACCTGACTGACACGTGATTGAACACCTAATTTAGATGAACCCAGTTAAGCCCTGACTGAACGCAGGAGGATTATGAATTGGATCCAAAAACAAAGGTTTTTTCTTCAAACGTCCAACTCCTGGTCCCTGCTCTGTTGCACACACTGACTTGATAATGGCAGATTAGCCAAACTGACATGATGATTGCAGGATAGCAAATCAGGGTTTGTTTTTTCTCCTCCTCTCGTCTCTTTCACGGCACATCGCACAAGGATATGTATGACAGATGTTCTCTATTGAAACGAACCCAGTGCTGTTCTAGTATATTACCACATGGTTGCTGGATTCCCCAACTGACTCCAAGGTCCGCATGGCAAAAACCTTTACATCTAAGTGTGATCATCTTGTTTTAAGATCAAAATTAGGGGTCCTTCAGGAGGAGTAAATCCACAGTTTTGGATGGTATAATTATATATCTTTTATGAAATGGCTCAATAGCTCCAAAAGTCCTTGGCCACATTTGGCCCTGCAGTATAACAGGTCTCTCACTATTCCAACTACGTTGCTAAATTCTTCACACATTCCTCACTTTCGGACCAGCATCTTTCTCTTCCTCTCATACTGCGTCATGTCCAATAAGCCTAGAGAAGAATGATGGTGGAAGAATTTGGAGAGATAATTAGCAGTTTGATGATTAGAGGGAGGCTTGGGTCAGGGGGCAATATTTAGACAGGCTCTCCTTACTCAGCGATATTAAACTCAATTGAGAGGCCATCTCCAGGCCCCTCTGTTCCCCTCCCTCCCTCCCTCTCACCCTCCCTCCCTCCCTCCCTCTCCTCACCATGCCTGCTACTCCTTGATCCACGTGTCTGATTGCCCCTCTTTCGCAGGACTGGCTCCGTTCTTCGTACGTCGCTTTCGAGATTGAATGACACCTCCAAGAGTTCATCATCTGGCTAATTTGGTTCTACTGGCTAACACCCCTGTTGTTTATAATGAAAGTAGCTGAGTAGATTGAGTTGTCTAATTGCGCCTTCGAACGTTGGGATAGTAGTAACCTTGATCCGAAACGCTGCTATTGGCTGCTCACCAATGCCAAAAGGAGAGCCAAGTTTTCTCCAGAGCCAAAGCTTGCCCGAAGATTACATTTGAAAGATTTAATCAGAATGTATTTAATTAAAAACCTCAAAGCCTGCCTAATGCAGCAGAGCGGGTTGGCCAAAAGTCAGAAAACGTAGCCTACTTGTTGCCGTGACAGCAAGTCCAGGAAGGGTGTCAGAAGAACCAGTCAGTCCAAGATCATGAACAATTGTCAGTAAGCAGGCCTAACTGAGTTAGTGACGTATGAAGAAAAGGGCGGGAGACTGATATGTTTGGAGTCTCCGGGTCACTCAGAGGATGACAGGGTCGGTGGGAGGGCAGGAAGAGAGCTTTCATTGTTGACATGGCCATTTTGGACTTCTGTGATGTTTACGTTCACTATTGCTGGTGAGGTACAGTACAGTATGGATTGATTTTCATTGCTTGGCTTGCTGAGTGCAAAAGATTGAAGGAGGATGAATTCTACTTCCACTGTTCGGTATTTCAATCGACATTACTCCACTCAGTCTCGTCTGAGTTGTTGGAGGGGGCAGGCAGTGTGTTGGCTGACCAACAGAGGGCGCTACACTTAAAAGGCATAGGCAGAAGTATATAGTATTGTAGACAGAGTGGTACAACACTGGCCCAGTCTGGACACACAGCTGCCTTCAACATGGGCTTCATGCTTCTGCTCTTCCTCTGCACTTATTGTTTACTTTGCCGCTATCTCTCGCTAATGCTGTTGGAGTCTCTGATATTAAAGGTTAGCCGACTTAGCGAACATTCCTCCCCCCAGTCCACGGCATTCGAGGAGACGCCACGATTTTCCTTGGCGATTAGAGCTAGTCAGACTCTGACAGCTGCCGGAAGAATACATGAAGGACCTTCTAAGACACCGGACATTGAAACCAACATAACCCAGAGCAGTTGAGAGGCAGGCTGAGGGATATTCATCGGCAAAAAATGATATATGATGGACTTATTTTAAGGGGCGAGTGGGGGGAGGGGGAGGTGGGAGGGGGGGTTGTGTGAACAGAGACCCTGTTTCAAGGCCCCAAACCTTCCGATTGCTAATGGGATTGCTTAAGCTGTGTATAGCCATGGCAGGGACCCTTTCATGTTGCTCCGATGCTCGTGTTGCGACCCAGGTCATGTGCTCGGGCAACAGCACATCAATCTCCTTCCTTTAGGGGGCGTAGAGATCCAGCGATGGAGATGCTATCGAACAGGGCAGGGTTGTGTGAGCTTGTATTTGCCTGCTTTTAAATTCTGCCTGCTTTCCATTTCAGTCAACTGGATGTGAAGAGTGACTAATTCGTTATTTTATATTTTGAAAAAAAGACTCAGCGTTACATGCAAAGGGATGCATGTGTCCTGCCATCATGTGTTTTCTTTCCTGTTTTTATGCTGGAGACCAACATTCCACAATATCTACATACAATATCATATCTACACATGAGTGAAATACAACCAGGGTTAAAAGCTCTGACATGCTCAGGTCCTGGTGAATGTTTGCTGACATGTCTGAGATTGAGTGGATCTACACCAGGGAACACAGAAGAATGAAGCTCTTTGAAGTTTTGAACTAAATAGAGGGTGAACCCTTCAGAAGTTCCAGGACCACAGCGCTCCATCTGCGTCCGTGGGTCAGGAGAAAAACCTGCTTCCTCTCATAGCCAATTACAAGGTTGTCCTGGCAGACCACACCTTTCATCCACTGAGAAACCTCTTCAGAAAGACTTCCAAATCATCCTTCATATTTTCTGGTTAGGCTAACTGTCCATGGTCTGCTGTGTAGCCAGCTCACTGATTCTGGACCTTAGCTGAAAATATCTGATTGGTAAAAGTGGCCTATTGTCTGTCTGTCCAGTGGACAACATTAACATTAACACAAGTCACTGACCACAAGTAACTTCACCCCCGCCCCCCCTCAAGTCCGAATCAGAATACCCCGTACCCTGGTTCACCCCAGGCCTAACCCTGCCACCCTCCTCTGCCCCGGTCTGCCCAGCCTTGACTGCTCTGCCTGTCTGTCTGTCCTCAGCCAGGCAGGACTGCTAGACAGGATGCTGTGGTCTCCTTCAGTGGGGCTACACATACATACACTCTCTCGCTCGCCCGCGCACACACACACGCGCATGCATACACACATTACACACACGTCTGTTATTCCTCCAGCTGTCACCACGGCAACAGTGCTGGACTGTCTCAGGGTTCTGAAAGTTCCGGATGAAAATAAACAAAGTTCAGGAGCAGAGAGAGAGAGAGAGTGAGAAATGAGAGAGAGAGAGAGCTAGAGAGAGAGAGAGGGGTGGAGAGAGAGAGCTTTCACAATACCCCTGTTTCTCATGCACACATTTCTCATCAATCATATGTGGCACTCAGTATTACATTACTTACATTAGTGACCTCGGTGCAACAGAGGCAACATTATTCTAATTGTTAGGAACAATACAATCTCCAAAGCTTTCACTGATCGTAATGAATCAGATCCCAGTGTCCCTGTGAAGAGTGATGCTGTGTGTTTGTCTGGGTTAACCTGCTGCTGATGGCAGGGGAGCACCAGACACAGTCTGCACACCGCCCACAGCTGACAATGCTGGCCTTTGTGGCTCATTTCTGGCTTCAGTACAGGGCAGCAGGAGGTCGTTGGACTGGGTCAGCAGTCCAGTGACCAGCTGGGTCTAGAACCACACCGCCCTGAGTCCTGGAGAGGGAGGCCTGGGATCCATCCAGCTCTGGACAAGGAAGCACATGTGCTTCCCACTGTTGGGTCATGTTGTTTTCCTGTACTGTCTGAAAAGGAGATGTTAATTGAAGAAAATTAGTGGAAACAAGAGCACTGTTGTGTTATGTGTTCAGTTATCTGTGTTTACACACTGTAGAGTGAAATAAACACTCAGTGAGAGAGTGAGAGAGACTTATGGCTCTTCTGCTTTTCATTCCCATTACATCTTCAAACCAATGAACTCGTCACATGCTACACAGAGATATTTATTTCAATGCAGCCAGGCCTTTGAAATCAGCTCAACAAGAAATCTAAACCAGACAACATAATAAACCAGAAAATCGTCACTTCCCGATTACATTTGTTTGTTAACTAAACTCAAAACCAATCTAGAACAACATGGGTTGTTGGGTTATTTTCTTTGGCATTTATGACCCGAAAACAGATTTGATTTCTCTCCGCAGCCCGAACTCCAATAACCATAATCCCTCGTTCACAGTATGTGTGGTTTCTGTAACTCAATCAGGGGTCATTGAAAGGCATTCTCTTCCTCAGTCTCAGGCTCATATGATCTGTAGGAGCAGAGAGACAGAGAAAGAGTGAGAGAGACAGAGAGAGAGAGAGAGAGAGAGAGACAGAGAGACAGAGAGAGAGACACAGAGAGAGAGAGCAAGAGAGAGACAGAGACAGAGACAGAGAGACAGAGAAAGAGTGAGTGAGAGAGAGAGAGAGAGAGAGCGAGAGAGACAGAGAGAGAGCAAGAGAGAGAGACAGAGAGAGAGCAAGAGAGAGATAGAGACAGAGAGACAGAGAAAGAGTGAGAGCGAAACAGAGAGAGCAAGAGAGAGAGAGAGAGAAAGAGAGGGAGAGAAAAAGAGAGAGACGGAGAGAGGGAGCAAAAGAGAGAGAGAGAGCGAGCGAGCATTCTAGGCAGTGTGAGAGAGTGTTTGAATGATGATGGTCTGCTCTTCTGTGCCAGAGGAAACATGACCCAGGCTTGTTAACCTGACCAGTCCAGACCCTTTGATCCCCTCAGAGAATGACCGGTGTCCTGCAGGGTGGAATGTGTATGTGTGTGCAAATGGAATTTCTCACCTTAGCTCAAAGCACCATTTTCTGGTCACTCAGAGGTCAACCCTCCATTGAGATAACCATGGAAAATAGACAAGGGGAGAATCAGTGTCTACAAGTGTGTGTGTGTACAAGTCCATGTGTTCAGTTGATGGGTGTTATTAATCACAAACGCCTGTTTAGATAAGGCTTTCTTCAAGCCAAGTTGTGTATCTGAGAGGTCTGCATGCGTTTGAGTGTGAGACTGTGTGTGTGTATGTGTGTTTGTGTGTGTGTGTTTGTGTGTGTGGATAGCAGCTGACTGCTGTGGAGCAGACCAGGCTCCAGTACTGAGCTGTGCCCCTCCTGCTCAGCAGAATAGACCTGGCTTTGCTGCGAGGGTCTCCAGAATAAATCACCCACCACCCTGAAACAAGCACAACAATGTGACATGTTGGATGACGTGTTCTTTATGCTGTTTGGGGCTGCTTACACTTTGGATCAGCTCACAGCTCTTAACACAATTCTCTGTCGGTGAACATTTGACTGATTTACTTATATAGGATCTTCTTATCTTGCATACCTTGCATCTTGCATCTTTTGTAGTATTTGTATCATTTGTATTATTTGTTTATATGTATCATATCTGTAGTGTATTTTACATTGTATTAATTTTTTATTTTATTAGTATGCCACATATATGTTCTATGTTTGCTCATTCCTGCCAAAGTGAATTCTATGTTTGTTAATCTTGCATAGCGAATAAACCCCCATTCTGATTCTGATTATATACTTATATACTGTATATATAGAGAAAATAAGTAAGTAAGTAAGTCAGTAACCCCATAATCACCCTTCTGCGCAATGGAAATACAATTAACATTGATGTGTACCTTGTGCCCATGAGCGACTCCCACTGGCGATGGTCGGTATCATTCTTGGAATCCCAGCCGAAGGCGTTCTTCACTGTCCAACAGCGTCCGGAGATTCAGCATCGATTCCGGGGTATTTAAACCGTCCATCTTCTCCTCCGCTGTTGATCTTCTTCACGTGTCTTCTGTCCTCCTTCTCTTTCTCCCTCTCTCCTCTCCACTTTCCCTCTCGACCAGATGTCATTTCCTCGCTGATCTTCCTCTGTCTTCCATGAGCAGGGCGGACTGACAGGAAGTCAGGCCCTGGATCAAAGGCTGCTGGGATCAGGGACCAGTTTTCCTGTGGGTGTCAGGGTCAGCGTCTCTGAAACGTCTCTAACCAAGAGATGAGTACTGAGCAGGGTTGGATTGGTCCTCGGGAGAATCTGAGATGTCCCGAAAGTTGGGTCGAAAAAACAGCCGCAGCAGAGAAAAAGCTAATGTTTTTAAATAATACATGGTCAGGGGCCGGGCCATTTTTCCCGCTCTATAAGAAAAAAAAATATGGATTGCCAGTGTTTCTAGTGCTGGATAATCCACCGTAATCCTCTGTGACTTTGTGGCAGGACTCTTAAAAAACTTCACCCAGATCTGATCAGTATCCTAGCAACAGCACGACAAAGATACCACCTGATCATGTGTGGGCTGGCAGCAGCAGAAGCCACAATGGAGGCTGTGAAAGTAAGAGGGGGGGACCTCGCTCACACCAGTGACACTGTCCAGGGAGAATCAGAGGCAAAATGTAGAGCCATGTCGACCATTGAAGAAAAGCAGCCAAGCAACCTTGTGTCAATAATTTGTTTATTTTCATTAGCATTTAACTGGCGTCCCATGGTCTGAGGCCAGAGTATTTCAACACACGCTCACACATCTCACATTCCACAGACGTGCACTCTCACATTCTCACACGCGCACAGGCTCTTACACCCAAGCAGGTTCCCACACAAGAAAAGCACACACACACACAAACTGGAAACACACGCATTACCGGATGTGACACGCAGACCAGATATCATACCAGCACTTACACACACATCCACACACACACACCAACACAACACACACATGGTTAGTATCTCAGCTCGGTATGCATTAGGGTGCACACGTGTGGATGGCCAGGCTGTTTAGTAAACTGAGTTGAGGACTGGAGGAGTGCTAAAGTGCTGACAGGGGGTTTGACAGTGTACAGTACTTCCACTCAGGCCAAAGCGTAGAGGAATGGGTCCATCCTGGAGCCAGAACCAGGCAGGCCAGCTGTGTGTGTGTGTGTGAGTGTGTATGCGTGAGACACAGCCCTCTGGTAACTGGGCCTGACGCAGCGCGAGGCGATAGCTTTCAGAAGCTCGTCCATCACAGCCCAGCTCAGCACACTGGCTTAATCACACCAGCAAAGCTCCTCCGCTCGACCGCCTGCTAGGATCCTGGTGCGGACACATACCTATCACAGCCATTTAGGGCCATCCCTCAGCTCTAACCCGCACAGCTGCTAAGGCGCTGTTAGAACAGCACTCAGGGCCCACAGACAGCACTGAGCTCACCATGCCGACTGCGTTCGTTTCAAACAGGGGATCATTACCGAAAAACACAACTTCTAGATCTGAAGTACCACAAACATGTGTTAGATTAGGCGTGTGCTTGATTTTATGGATGTAACTTCCCAAAAAGGATATGCTCGCTTATAAATATAGTTAAGCCTGAAGCTGATGTTCTTTCAAACACACGGTTTGGAACAGCGCCTTCTGGTCGTTAAAGAAAGATATCGAGAGAGAGAGAGAGAGAGAGAGAGAGAGAGAGAGAGAGAGAGAGAGAGAGAGAGAGAGAAATCAACAGGGAAAGAAAGAATGATAGCAACAGAAATGAGGGGGGGTTTGGTTGCTGCTTGTGTCTGGCGTGCGTCCATGGGAAGGCCAGGGAGGTACCCAGTGAAAGGGACGCTGTAATGGGGAATTTCACGCCTACTGGTGGGGCGGAGAGTCCCCTGAATGAGACCGCCTG
The DNA here is from genome assembly GCA_030340665.1 of Neosalanx taihuensis. NCBI lineage: Eukaryota > Metazoa > Chordata > Actinopteri > Osmeriformes > Salangidae > Neosalanx > Neosalanx taihuensis. Next base: position 6,750,010 of record CM059293.1, read on the forward strand.
TGCGAACACCACCTCCCGCCCAGGGGGGTCACCATAGAGCCCGGGAAGGGGACAGCCGAGTGACATCATTATCATTACTTCTGCTTAGACGAGAAGCTGTTTCCCAATGACGACCGTGTGCATGCTGGTTGAAGAGGATTGCAGATGCCTTGAGGTTGTTGATTTGATGTGAACTGTTTCACCAAATCATTTCATGTCTATGTTTATTTAATAAGATTACTTTCAAGTAATGCGTACGCTCATCATATAAGGCCTTTTGGGCAAATGTGTCATTTCGTCCAACCGAGTGAGTTCCATAGCGCTTCCCACAGGTCTAGGCTGCTATGGAACCTGCTATGTTGTGATTGGCTAATGGTTCCAGCCCATTGCTACATCAGAACTTGCAAGGATCTAGCTTAAAGTGGCGTAGTCAGAAATACAATGACATGAAGTGAAGGTGATCATTTCAAAATCATTCCTAAACTCTGAAGTGAAATGGTCTTGCATTTGAAATGGTCTGACAACACATATCAAAATATGCTCATACTGTCCTGGTACCTTAGTCATGTGCGCTGACAGACAGACAGATAGTCCTGTCCTGACATGCGTACGCCTTCACTGCTGGAGCTGGTGCTAAGATCTTGGCCCAGTGAGAATTCTCCAGGAAGAACAACAGAGGGAGTGTAGTGACGAGTAGCCTCATTCTAGGCGTTTCTCTGGACGTGGATAGGTTTTCCTTTCATGATGAAGCACGCTGGGCCAGATTTCTCCATAGTTAATAACATGCTCGGGCCTTATCTAAAAGAGCTGTGTTTGGTATGCTGAACATACCAATGAGACACATGCAGAACAGAATAGCCTCTGTGTGGAGGTTGATCTGGAGCGGCAGGCTAGCTGTGCTGACTCAGACAGCAGTCATTAGACAGCCGCATTCCTGCGACAGCTCCGCAGAGGCGGAGACCCCTCCCCCTGACCTCCGAGGCCCTACACCATCCACCAACCAGATCCCAGCGCTAGATAAAACATGGCTGGCCCTTCCAGGGTTAATTAAAGACCCGTAGGGAGAGGTTAGCCAGCTACAGAGCCAGCCACTGCCTGACCCTCTGGACGAGATGCCCTGACCTCCCGGACCACATTCCCTTGATAACACGGACAGATAGAGCCACGAGCAGAGAAAGGGAAGTCCAGATACGGGGGAGTGTGGAGACAGGCTGTAGGTGGGAGTCAGAAGGTCAGGGGGGAAGGGAGAAGATAGGGTGGGGAGGGAAGGAGCGGGCCAGGCCACAGTGAGGAGAGACAAGAGTGAAGGGAGACAAGAGGCAGCTCCGAGACATGAGGAAGGTGTCTGCCTCCGCGGACTGTCAACTGCACCCGGAGGCAGTGTTATCAGCGCTGTCACTACAACACAGTGATGAGACGCGCTTTAAGGGGGTTGTAGGTAGCTCAGCAGGACACATGTATGGACTCAGGGTGTGTGTCTCCAGGGACAGAGGTAGGAGCGATAGGAGGGCCAGATGAATGGGTTGGCTTTTGAAAACATGCGATACACGCAAAAGCATCAACGCTAACTCACTTCGTTGGTGGTTGTCTTCCTCTGTCATCGCAACGTCTTTCTCCCCCCCCCCCCCCCCACACACGTACAGACATAAAGAGACACGCACCGTAAACCCTCTGGGGGTGGATCCGGAGCGCCCGTCTCTGTGGGTGGCACGGATGCGGGCGCTGGTTGCCGAGACTCTGCCCCTCATGCCCATGGCGTGCGCTGATTGCTTCCTTGTTGAGGAGAAATCATCCACATCCCTGGCACTGCCCGCTGATAGCATCAGGGTAGATCTGGATCTGGGTTCCCCTTCCTTGCGGACTGTGAGTCTGTGGCATTCCTTTCTCCTAGCCGTGTTCAGGGGTTTATTTATGAGCACACAACATCAACACTATTGTTCCACAGGGCTCCGGCGCTCCTCATAAACCTGTTATGCCTGAACTATTCTGTGTGGAGCAGAACACCCTGAGGTTTCTGTTCAGTTCTTTGCAGTTCTTTCTCTTTCTTTTGCTCTCTGTTTCTCTCTCTCTCTCTGTTTCTCTCTCTGTCTCTATCTTGCTCTCTCCCCTCCCTTTTCTTGTCTTCTCTTTCAGTGTCTAACTCCCACTCCATCTTATTGTTTCGTTCCAGTATAGGGAGTATAGAGATATTTGGTGAGGGGGGGAAAGGAGGGGCTTGTCATGAGAATGTGGCTGTCTGCCAGGTGACCCTGGAATGACCCCATGACTTTAACACACACAGAGAGAGAGAGAGAGAGAGAGAGAGAGAGAGAGAGGGGGAGGGAGAGAGGGAGGGAGGGAGGGAGAAGGAAACAGAGAAGAAAATAACATCAGAGCTTCCATTCTTCTCTCTCATCACCCCCTGTGTGCCACACACTTGTTGAAGTGTTGTAAGCTTGGCGCCTTTTTGGGGGCCATGGGCATTAAGGGATGAAAGAGACAGGCCTGCCATCCTGGCTTCTTTTGTTGCATTGTGGGTCTGTAGTGTGCCTCCCCCCCCACCCTAATCATACACTGGTGGTTCTTGGGGATACTTCATGTCTGGTCCTGGTGCTCATAAACACCCTCACCTAGGGACACACAGTCACACACAAATACACACACACACACATATAAACACAAGTTCTCTAGGCACAGAATGCTTACATCTGAACTCAGGGTTTTAGGATTGGGGTTTCAACCCCAGTTGCATCATCTGAAGGAATCTTTCTCAGCTTCGAGGAGAAGCTTGTTTTCACGTTAAAGGGAAACTTTATCTCAGAAAGAAAAGTACGAACGTACATACCCAAATGACCACTCTGCAGGTCTGACAGGAAAAATGAAAAGGCACAGACACAACTGTGGATTCCATCCTAATATCAGCTTGTTCATCCAGCTTCCTGCCAGTGGTAACCAGGGCAGCTGCTGAATCTCCACCCCAGAAACAGCCTCCTTCTCTGGGGACACCCACTTGCTCCCTTCCTTCTAGAAGCGCTGACAGGCTGCTGTTAACACACATACTAAGGGCTAGCGGGTCCACATTGCTGCTATCTCTCATTCTCTTGACCCTCTGCCAACCAGCTCTCAGGATACCAGCCAGACCACAAACCCTCGGCAGTCACAAACCCACCCTCGGAATTACAGTCAACCGAGGGCCACACGGTTTAACAGCGCTCACACAAGTAGGACCGTTTGTTGTTGTTGTTGAGACGTGTTAGTCAAACGTGCCATGAAACCTGCAGATGTGTCCCCCCCCCCCTCTCTATCAGAGCATCTCAGATCCTCATCCAGACTTCACACCTCTCAGGTGTTCGTCTGTATATCATAAATCCCTTCACAGCCACCAGCTGAAGTCAGTGTGTGTAGCTGTGCAGTCGTTGTGTGATCTGCTGGATGGTTTATGAGGAGATAGTTACTGGAAGTGTAAACCGTGGTTGCCATGAACTCGCTGTAGGACAGCTAAATAGAAACCCACCATAGATTCTACTACATGGCAGTAGAAACAGACCACAGACTCTACTGTGGGACAGCAGGAACAGAGCACAAACTCTCCGCTTGGACTGTAGTAGGGCAGTAGGAATAGACCACAGAATGAGGTGAATGCCTATAGGTGGATGCTATGGTTTAATCTACCAGACAGCATTCCTGGACGTTTAATTTGAAACACTAATCCAAATAATTGTTCATTAAGTGCTGATTCATTGAATACTGTACGTGTGTCAGAGAGAGAAAGAAAAAGGGAGAGAGAGAGAGAGAGATAGAGGGAGAGACAGGGAGACAGGGAGAGAGACAGGGAGAAAAAAAGAACAATGGAAAAACAGCTGCATAGTTCATAATGAAAGAGCAGACAGGGTCTGGGCAGAGAGAGAGTGTGTGTGAGTGAGTGAGTGTGTTGTTCTACCCCTCACGGTGGCTGCTGGCTGCACTTACCCTGTGGGCCCTGGTGGCCCTATTCTGGCCCTGAGCGTTGATAACAGTGGCACTATTGTCCTCAGCTCAGCAGCCTCTCTCAACCTGGCTGGATCTCTGCTTTCCTGTGTCTCTATCCCTGCTCTGTTGAGAGACGACACAATGGCAGCGATTGTTGGTGGTGACTGCCTGAGAACGTCTGAACATGACATCCAATCTGGGCTTCAAGTGGGCTGGAGCTGGGGCTGGGGGGGGGGAGCAGCGGGTGAGGAGAGACCGGAGAAAGTGGTGCTGCGCCCCTGACTGTCTATCATTGTTTCCTCCTGTTTGTCTCCTTCTCCCCCCCCCCCCCCCCCCCACCTACTCCCCTCCCTCCCTCTCTTTCTTTCCCCTCCCTCTGGAAGTTTGGTTGGGCAGGACGTATTGGATGTAGGGAACCGGAGTCAGTTTTCCGAAGGAAGACAGTGATCCACATCAGGCCATGTCCGTGTATCAGCCCTCCTCCAGCTGGGCCGCTGTCTGTCTCTCATTAGTGGCTTGTGACCTCGGACTACTGTGTCTAGCGCACCGAGTTCCAGTTCCCACCCTCAGCCATCATCCCCAGCCCTCATCCCAACCTTAGCCCCAGCCCTCAGGCCCCAGCCCCTGGGGTATCCTTTTCCCTTCTCCTTTTCCCCTTATCCAGACCCAGCTCCCACCCTAACCCTCGCCCTATCCCTAGCCCTTTCCCTAGCCTCCAACCCCATGTCCCCAGTCCCACTCCCAGCCCAGCACCAGCCCCCATGCACTGCCTCAGGAAAGGCCCTAATCCCCCAGGCCAATAAAAGACAGATGCTGCCCCTTATCTCAGGAGATACTTCCCTCGCTCTTCCTGTCCTCTCACACGAAAGGATGCAAATTAGGCTGGCTTCCTTTTCCCCTAGCTCTCTCTTTCCTTCTTTCCTTCCACCCTCTGTAATAACTTTGGACAATTTACTTTTTAAACAAGCTATTTCAGACCTGTTCCTCCGCCTTGGAAACCCCAAAGCAAGTTTATTTAATTTTTCCATCAAAGCAGTGTTTTTTTTTTTTTTTTGCTCAACACACAGCAATCATGTGCAGCGATGCACAAACCCAGTGTATATGCCTTCACACACACACCTGTGACAGTGATCTGTCGCTAAACAAACACACACCATCCATCACACAAACACACCTACCCACACATGCCTGTGGTACAAGTCTATACAGTACTATGTTCTAGCTACCCACAATGCTTGTGTTGTTATGATCAGTGACCCCTGCTCTTTTGTTTAAGCTCTCTCTTGGAAGTCGCTTTGGATAAAAGCGTCTGCTGAATGAAATAAATGTAAGTCTGTGCAGACACACACAGTAGTGTATTTGTCTAATGGCTTTTGATGACTAACTGGTCTGGTGAACACACAAACACGAACACCCACACACAGGCAAACACACAAACGAAGCGTGGAGAGAAATTTAACATAGGCCTTCATATAGAAAACATCTGCTGGTCGACCAGAGGAAAAGCCTGGTCTAGTTTAACAGCTACACCAGAGAGCCCAGACCAGAGAGGACATCATGCATGACAAGCCTCACCTAGTCTGAGTGTGTGTGTGTGTGTGTGTGTGAGTGAGTGCGTGTGTGAGCGTGTGCATGTCTTAGTGAAAAAGACCCAAAGCTGAATATCCCTGTGGTAGATAGCAGCTCTCAGTATTGGAATTCATCTCACTTGTATGTGATCAACTATGTGGTCAGCTGTTTGTTTGAGAGAAGAAGATAACGTGTTTAACGTGTTTACGCCCCAAAAATAGCAAGGCGACTTGAGCATGAACGTGTGTGTCAGAGAGAAAAGAGAGCATGCACAGGGAACAAGTGACGGAGTGTTTTTGAGTTTGGAAAGACCTTTGTGTTCGCTACCTGCACGTACACAAGTGTGCTCAGGACTAAATGCAGACAGATTTGAACCGCATGTCCACACAAGTAGCCTCTGGGGAGGGAGAGATAAAGGCTGGTCCCTCTTAAGGATGCTCCCGACATGCTGCGGCCTTCCGCTCCTCCCGGTTAACAACCTCTCTCTTTGTCCTGACTCAGACTTAGGGTCACCAGGGCAAAGGTCAAGGGTCGCATTGCTTCATCTTCACTAGAGCACTCAGACAAAAGGGCCTCGCACGCACGAACACACACATACGTCATCGTGAACGCGCCTCACACACTTACACCTCAATCACGCTCGCACACACACACACAGACACACACACACAATGGCTTTCTTAAGAGCCAAAGGAACAAGTCTTTCTTGAGTCTTTACTCTATTGAAAGTCTTCACGGTCTGGTCAGGTCCTGCCTGAGGCTCCCAACAGCCCCGGGTTTACCCCGGCCTCTGTGTCCTCTGCCCCCCCCCCCCCCCCCCCCCCCCCGACCCCCCGGCCCCTGTGGCACTGCAGCTGTATGAGGCCAGTGACCCAGGGGAGGAGCAATCTGGACTGCAGGCCCATGCCAGTACCCTGGCCCCCTCTCCACCTCACACTCCAAATACTTCCATGATTGTAAAATTGTGTTTGTTCTCAAAACACACACACACACACTTTCTCCTTTTTTTACGTTTTTCCAATGGAAATACTTCAGGCCTTTCTGGAAGGAAAAGACATTGGTAGAACTCATTGCACTGAGCCAGACTGCAATAGATTCCACGCATCTCACACGCAACAAGGCTTTTATTTTAGTTTTCGTTAAAAAAATAACAATCGCGTTGCTTTGTTTATGTACAAGAATCACCATGAACAACAAACACAAAAATCAGAATGCTTTTGTACATTTAGTTGAATTCATTGTGGATTTATTCGTTTTTTTTTCACAGTGTGCTTTCATTGAAAGCAATAAAACTCTTTGATTTCTTTCTGGTTATTTAAGCATCATCATATTTCCATAGGAAATCAACATGGGGACAGATTGTTTCCTGCCTTATTTACTGGTGATGGGACTTGAGCCAACACAAGCTCTCTAAAATAAATATATGATCAACGCAGTCTTCCACTCACCTAGCTCATAACACAACATTATTTTTGGTCAGAAATGCTAAATCCACAAGCACCAATGCCCATGCCTGTAACACCTTCCATTTTTGGTTAAAAACAAGAAAATTCAGATTTAAAATCGTTTTTTCGGACTTGCTTTTTCAAAGCAGGGAGAGAAATTGAACCCTGATGTATTTTTGGGAGGGAAAAAGTGCTTGATACTTTTGCAATTTTAAAAGATAGGGTAGAATAAGTCCTTTGATTCGTTTTAGGGGGTAAGACATTCATTTAGAATAGGTAGTAATATGGTGCTTGTTGGATTATGGATTTGGATAGAGGTATCCTTGAAATCCTCCAAACAATCATTCACGTATCTCTTTTTGACACCGCCGCAATGCAGTCTGGGATTTGTAGTTTTGAGTCTTTGTACGCTTCGCTCGAGAGGCAACTTCACCATCGCCTGAGCAATAAGCCGATGCACTTAACAACATTCCTTTGAAAAAAACACATCAAATACTTTCTTGTAAAGATGGACGGAGCATTCGAATTCTAACGCGTGGTCAAAGCGCAACATACTGAGTCTTCCAGGTCCACTCTGCTTGTAAAGATAGGCGTGGTTTCGCATCCGGGATCCAGTCCTGTTCTCCCTATCCACCAATGGGATGCTCTCTTACACTGAGTGGAGCAGATGAGCCAATAGGAGGCAGACTGAGTCTCCTCCCCCTACCTTGGTTTCAGCTGCCTACTCTGATGTAGGCAACGCGTCCCTTAGCAGGGCTTAGGCTGGCAGTCCCTGTCTTGAAGTGCACAAGCTGGTGTCCTGAAAGCAGAGACATGTGTCAGCCTACATGCATACGTCCATAAGGGAGCCTCACCTGTTAAGAGTGCAGACAGTGAGGCTAAGGCAGGGGTCTCCAATCCTGGTCCTGGAGGGCCGTTGTCCTGAAGGTTTTAGATGTTTCCCTGCTCCAGCACACCTCCACAGAGCTTGCTAACAACGCTTCATTAGAATCAGGTGTGCTGGAGCAGGGAAACATCTAAAACCTTCAGGACAGCGGTCCTCCAGGACCAGGACTGGAGACCCCTGGGCTAAGGTCTCACTGCTGGGACCAGAGTTTGATTGGAGGTTTGATTCCGAGTAAAAACAGACCATGTCCTCCCTGCCCTCTCCCCTCTACCCAACATATCCTGTTCCTCTACTGTTGTGACTATTTCCCAATAAGGTAGAAATGCCCCAAACACATGTATTTTACCGTACTGTAAGATGTGTTGTAATGTGGGATGGGTTTGTAATGATGACTAATGATTTATCTGGAAGCCATCTTGCAACACAGGAACCTTAAAACTCACATGAACCGCCCACACTCACATTTCGCATCACAACGAACTCTTACCGGTCCAGGTGGTCTGATTGGTCAGAACGAATGCCCGGCACTGGGCGTGGCTTTCACACACACCAATAGCCTCTGCGATGTTGAAGACTGACAGCAGGCATCCTTCGTGTTCGTAGGAGGGCCAGCAGCGGTAGTTCTCCCCTGGGATGGAGGCATCCACCACACGCTTGTAGTCTGGGAGGAGGAGAGAGAGGAGGGGTGGGAGGAGAGGGAGAGGGGGCGCATCGGTCAGTCCTCAAGGTGGAGGAACATACGTGCGAGAGTGACTGAGACCCAGGGAGACAGAGAGATCACAGGGAGGGACACAGAGGGGAGGGAGTGGTCCGGGAGCGTGCGGTAGCCTGGTGGCTGCTACCGGTGGGGCCTGTCCTCTGCACGCGTGCGCGACGAGCCGGCTGATTGTGTACGTTCGGGGGGAGGAGTGGAGGGAGGGGGGTGGGTGGGTGGGGGCTGGGAGAGCAGCATTGTGTGCCTGTCAGCAGCCCCCGCTTTCCCCTAAAGCTGGTGGGGAGCGCGAGGGGAGCACGTTCCCCTGTGATCCTGCCCTTGTCGACCCCCCCCCCCCGTCCCTCCTCCTCCTCCTTCCACGCGCTTCCCTCTCTGCCCCCCCCCCCCCCCCCCCCGCTAACTGTCTGACAAACATGGTAAAGGCCACCCTTCGTGACCTCTCCACAATGCATTCCACGGTTGCCAGGGCTACCGCGACCCAGGGCAGACAGGCTTCACAGAGTGACGGGAGGGGGGGGACGGGGGGGGGGGGGGGGGGACGGTAGATAAATAGGGAGAGAGACGGAAGGCGATGGAAGAGGCTTCCCAAAGAACAAGAAACGCCTAGATCCCCCCTTTCTCCTCCAAGTCTCTCTGTCTCTCGGAGTGACTCACTCCTGCCCCCAGTGTTCTCTTGGGACTTTAAGACCCGTCTTCCTGCGTCTTTCAAAACCTTGGGAATGGCTGAACCTCCACATATTGGAAGAGCTCCATGTAAGAGGATAACACTAGTCAGGTGGCTCAGCGGGTTAAGGCGTTGGCCTCATGATCGGAAGGTTGTGACTTCGTTTCCCGGCTGTGTCTGCGTGACGTTGTGTCCTTGGGCAAGGCACTTCACCCTACTTGCCTCAGGGGGGAATGTCCCTGTATTTGCTGTAAGACGCTCTGGATAAGAGTGTCTGCTAAATGACTGAATGTAAACAAGGCGTTTCGTCCATCCCTCCAGAGCGGCCCCCCCTGACTGCAGCTCCTGCTGTTGGGCTGCCTGCTGTCTCTCTGTTGCCACCGTCATCCTGTGGTTCTCCCGTCCCTGGCTACCATTACACTGTTTAGTCTTGATGCCTGGAAACCACACACCGCCCAAGCCATCCATGTCCGAGTGCGTGTGCGTACGTGCTGCAACTCGTATGTTCCATGAGCAGCGTGGGGACAGTATGTCCGCGGACAATGTGCTCATTGAGCGCACACTATGCCTCCCGCCTCCACACGCACGCACGCACACACAAGCACGCGCACACGCACCAGTCTGTGGGTTTAACTAAGCTTCACAGGTCTGTAACAAAGGCACTGATGAGAAGAAGGGGGCAGCTTCAAAGTGGACCCCCCCCTTGTCAAACCCCCCCCCCCCCCCCCCCCAACCCTATACAAGTCTGTCCGTCTATAGAGCGTGAATCACTGAGCGCCCACTTGCGCGCACACTCTCACGCGCGCACCAGGGGGCTGGTGCTCTAACTCAAACGGGCCCCATAACGATGGCTTTTTGGGTTTGGCGTTAAAGAGCGTTCGTGCTCCTCTTGTATCCTCTGGCTCCCATCGTCTGACCCAGTCCCCCGGCCCCGCTGATTTACAGCAGCAGGGTTACATGGCTGTTTGAAGCTGGGAAAGAGGGATCGCCTTTAAATGGCAGGGAGAGCGGGGTAGGGTGTTCCCTGCGATTTACAGTGTGGAGGGAACACGTACACACACACACACACACTTAATAGGCACGTACACACACATACACTGAATAGACACGTACACGTACACACACACACACACACTGAATAGACACGTACACACACATACACTGAATAGGCACGTACACACACACACACACACACACACACACACACACACACACACACTGAATAGGCACATACACACACACACACACTGAAAAGGCCAGTACACACACACGGTCCAGCCTGCATGCGTGGCAGCAGACAGCCCTTCTCCGGGACGTAGTAAATAACCGCAGCTATTAGAAGCTTTATGGCCGTAATTAATGCTTTATGGAGCTTTCGCTTTCTCTAAATGGTCGACTTAAAAGCTCGCAGCAACGGGGAGAAAACCGAAGAGGAGGCGGAGGGGCGGATTGGGTAATCGTGAAAGAAGAAAAAAGAAAAGAGCACATGATGCCTGTTCGCATTCCACAGGGAAGCCTTCCCTGACCCCACCCATCCCGAATAAGGACCCGACCGTACTCTGCCGCGCTAATGAGGATGGAGGCCGATCGCAGCGGCGGCGAAGGGGAGGGGGGGTGACAGAGAAGCGGACGGCACGGAGACAGACGCCCGCCGCTGCCCGCGTCCTGGAGGAGAGACGCTTGGGTGAGCCTAGCTGTGGCCCTTGGGGGGCTGAGGGTGGGCCGTCACCCAGCGAGCGTCTGCTCTGCGAGGCCGGCGGAGCGGAGCGAGGACTGGAGGAGGAACGAAGGGAGAACGGGAAGGAGGGAGGAGGGGGAAGAGCAGGGAGGAGGGCACTCTTGGAACGTACACGTGAAGGGGGGGGGGGGGGGGGGGATGAGGAGGGAAAAGGTCGAACGGCAAAGGACAGCAAAGCCACTGGAGAGAGAGCGGGAGAGGGAGGAAGTGGGCTCCGTCGCAGTGCATCATGGGATTGCTAGACCTGTCTGCCTTCCCTCTCCCCCGTAGCCTCTCTCTCTCTCTGTTACATAAATTGTAATCTTTTTAATCTCACTCTGTTTGTCCTGACTATGTCTGATGTATCAAAGCCCTCCCTCGCTCCTGGATCATGCACACACACGCACACTCATGCACACACATATACCCACACACTCTCTGTCTCTTTTCAACCCATTGACACATTATCCCCCCCCCCCCCCCCCCCCTCTCTCTCTGTCACAGTCTGAAAACTCTTTCGAGCTCTCTCATACAAATACACTCACAATGGCTTCATGATTAACCTGCATTACTAACCATTATCAACCCTGCTGTTTGTACGCAAGGTCACAACCTGGAGAGCAACATAGCAGTTGACAGAGCAGGACATAAGGTCTAGGCTTATCTAACTTGATTACACTCTCTCAGGCCTCAGCTCTAAGACTCAGGTGGATGGAATTACATTACAGATGTTTTCTCACAGAAACGTATGTAAACAATGGAGTGATTATTGCGTGAGACCTCAAGTAACTGAGTGAGAGTATTTACTTGCGCGTGTGTGCGTGAGTTTGTGCGTGTGAGTCTGTGTGTGTGAGTTTGTGTGTGCGTGAGTGCGTGTGTGTGTGAGTTCTGTTTGTGTGTGTGTACTCACCAGCTCGGTGAGCCTGAGTGTTGTTCTGCAGATAGAACCCGTTTCTGTACTGCTCCAGCACGTTCTCCAGCTGCTCCAGAGTTTCGTCCATCCCCCAGACCAGCTCCCCTGAGACAGCAACAACTCCGGGTTAACGTCCCTCCACAGCCTTGTTTACACGTGACAAAAGCTACACCCCATTGTTACGCTGACATTAAAGCATACCACTGTGAATAAAACAGGGAACTAGCACGCACGCTACGCTAACACCCAGACGAAACATGTGAAGGTCTTTGATCGGGGGGGGGGGGGGGGGGGGGGCCTGGGACAAAGACTGTGTTTGCTTTTGATACACACACACGTATGCGCTGTTATGTTCTTGTATGAGAAGACTGACGGACTAGATATGATCAAATGAGCTGGCTTCTAATCCTACACGACTGACATCGCCCCCCCCCCCCCCCACACACACACACACACACACTGCTGCTCCAAATGTCTGCGCCTTCACGGCTTGTTGTGTCCCAGAGGAACAGATTTCAAACGCTTTGCTGACATACCATCATCCCGATGAGCAGATAGATAAAGGGGCAGATGAGAGAGACAGAGCGAGCAAGCGAGGAGGTGGGGGGGGGGGGGCGGTGAGGGAAGATAACTAGCTCTGGGCTATGCAAGCTTTTTGGGCGGAATTATGCAGCTCTCTCACACAAGCACTCAACAAATCTTGAAAAACAAGATACACAAACACACACTCACCTGTAGAGTTGACTATCTTGTCCAGTAAGGGTCTTAGCGCGGGCGGGGCACTGTGAGGCAGTAGGTATGTGAAGAAAAACCTAAACAAACCCCAGAAAGAGATCGAGTATCCTTTAGTCAACATACACAAATGTCAACCAAAATGTCCAGTCTCTTCTCTCATTATTCCACCTTACCTGTATGCATTGTACAAGTTCCTTTTCTCATTGATGCCAACACAGCGCCCTCTGTTGCAGGGGAGGGTGAAGTTGCGGGCGGGAAACTCCATAACGCAGTCGGAGGGGGAGAAGGGCGAGCAGGGGGCTTCCTCGGTGCTGGCGTCATCCAGGTCTGTGACCTTGAGCTCCCCCGCCACCAGGACAAACTGGCGCGGCCTGAAGTCCAGCAGGGTGACGGATCCCAGAGGAGAGTGGGCCAGGTAGTGGAGCAGACGCACCAGACTCAGACAGATCTGTGGAGGGAAAACAGACACATGTGCACGTGGCTTAGATCCTCAGCTATGTACAGTCAGCCTCATACAGACATTGTGCAGTAGTAGGGGGGGGGGGGGGAGTCATGTGGCTCAGCGGTTAAGGCGTTGGGCTCATGATCAGAAGGCTGTGAGTTTGATTCCCGGCTGTGGCTACGTGACGTTGTGTCCTTGGGCAAGGCACTTCACCCTACTTGCCTCAGGGAGAATGTCCCCGTACTTGCTGTAAGTTATTCTGGATAAAAGCGTCTGATAAATGAATACATGTAAATACAGTTCAGGCAGTTTAAGGAAAGACACAGAATAGCTGAGTCTTATTTCTTTGGTTCTCCTCGTTCTCCAAAACCAAATTCTTAATTCTCTCATCGCGGACCTGATCCATGTTTGTTCAGTAATTGTATGGTTCTCTTTTGGAACACAACATCCTAAGCCCCCCTTAACTCCTCTCTAGCTACTTATAAATCTCCAAGTGAAGCACTTCAGTGTGTTCTGGTGTTCAGGATTGTGCTGTGTGTGTTTGTTTGTGTGTGTGCGTGTGTGTGTGCGTGTGTGTTTGCTCCACCCAAGGATAATCCATTCCTCATTGTTTCCAGGAAACAAGGGTAGCAACTGGGGCCGGGAGGAGCATGTGAAGGGCAGGACTAAGACCCTGACACACAGCCTCCAACCCAAACACCACTGTGTCCTCAGGACCAGGACAGACAGGAGGAGGAAAGACAGAATGAAGGGGTAGAGAAGAGGAGGGGAGGAGGAGGAGGGGCCCAACAGCTCCATCCTCATTCAGGCGAGACAAAAGCTGTTTTTAATGTACTGGGGACCAGGAGAGAGGGGCAGAGGTCAGCCTTAGACCATGCAGTTCTAGGGTATCACTGAAGGAGTGAGAGACAGAGAGAGACAGAGAGAGAGAGGGCGGGGGGAAAGAGCAAGAGGGAGGGAAGAGAGAGAGGTGGGGGGGAGAGAGAGAGCGAGAGGGGGGGGAAGAGAGAGAAGGTAGCAAGAAGGGAGGAGGGGGGGGGTCCAGCCTCATCTTTAAGAAATGGGTAAAACTTATTATTGTTATTATTTTGCTACATATACGTTCTATGTTTGCTCTTTCCTGCCAAAGTCAATTGTATATTCTGTATATTGTGTCCAATTGTGTATGTGATCAACATCCAGCTAAAATTTAAAATAATAACAAATGCACCCCTATGCGTACGTCGTCGTAGCCCAGGAGCACACGCTGCTTATGATAATCATATGTAAATGAGGCTCGGCAAGGGTTGTGGAGGTGATGGGGGGAGGGGTCCGAGGAGGATGTGGGTGTGCCTCGCTCGCTGACAGCGTCTGTAGCCCATGAAAGGCTTCGTCAACGCAGACAGGAAATGGCTATGGACCTAAATGGAGCATTTTAAATTCTGTGGTTTTTCTACTGCGCACGTCCCATGAGTCTATCAACGCCTGAGACGAACTGAAAATATTGCTTTTTCGGGAATCCTTTTGTATTTCGTTCGCATCGCATTGCAAGGGAGGGCAGGGAGGAGGAAGGAGAGGAGGGAGGCGGGGAGGGAGGAGAGGAGAGGAGGTAGGCAGGGAGGGAGGACAGGAGGGTGCAGGGTGGAATAACCAGAAGTTTTGGAGCAAAGAAGCCTCTGTGTCCTGCACATTTAGGTAGTGTTCGTTGGTCACATGGTGAAAGAGGAACACTCTCCCTTCCTTTTTGGCGTCCATATTCCCTCAGTGCATGACAGGACAAGTCACAGAAACAACATCTTCAGTGAAACACAGGTATTCATCTCCAAGGGTCTCTCCAAATCCTTCTTGTCCATTGTGCCAGTTTTCAAAATCACCTGGTCCGTTACGGGGGAACTTAAAGTGATCTGAGAGCCTTTTCTCGTTCCTCAAAAACAAAGGAAAAAGCGACAGAAAAGTTTTAAAAAGTACTTATTTCATGGCCACTTCATGTACTTCCATTGTACACATGCAGAGCATTGGTATTCTCTGGGGAAGCACTCGCAAGCCTTGGAAAATCTTCTGGCTGTCGTTCAAGACTCAGGAAATCAAAGTGGAACGTTACCTCAATGTATATATTTACCAGGCAGATGTAATTTCAGATAGCGGACTAGCCATGCTGTAAACAGCCCCCTCAGTGTTCGGTAGAGGGCCGTCCCACTGATGTGAAGGCAGTGTTGTTGTAACAGAAGGAGACAAATGATAGCGGGCGATGACATGTTGAACGCTGCGGTGTTGTGGAGGACAGCAGTGACACGTACAAGGACGTGTTGAGCTGCACAGGATGTGTCAGTGGGAAACACCAGGGGGGGGGACGCCTTTCAGTGTAGCACTCAGCCCAACCCGGGGTTTATCCTCAGTTACCCCTTTGCTAGCCCTTGTTACCCCGTCTCACCCTGAAGAGTAACTGTCAACTTCGACGAAAACCTTTGAGGGGGTCACATGAGCCGAGTTCCCCTTCGAAAATAAGCAAAGTTCTTCTGATCGTTGCATGAAAAGGAAAGGGGGTGGGGGGGGGGGGGGGGAGTGAGCGTGAGTGAAGAGGAAATGAGTCCGGAGGAAAACCAGGGAGAGAGACGGGATGAAGTTGAAACAGGAAAGCGGAGGAAACGAGGCCTTGCGGCTCGTGTTTGAGCCCCTCAGCGAAGCAGGCGCTCCCCCTCCAACCCGCCCAGAGGAAGTTATAGGAAGCAATTAGAGCGGTGCTTTAGCGATAGCGATGGACCGATAGACAGAGCAGGCCCCTGCAGCCCACATGCCCAAGCTGCAAGACTCTCAGGAAACATACTGGAGCAGAAGGCTCTGGAAACACCATCGCGGTTCCTGTAGCTATACGGTAGCAGGCAAGGCTTGCCTAGCTCCTTGGTTACAGAGAGTCCCTAAAAAGTCCCACCAAAAAAAGGCAAATCGTTCATTTGAGCCACCCCCCCCCCCCATTGACCTTGAATAGAACTCTTCAGAATTCTTTGGACCAGATTTCTGCATTATATCATAACTTGGTTCCAGATTGTATTTGGGTCCTCATTCCAGCTGTTGGTACAAGGAGGTACATGTGTGTGTTTTTAGGCATGCATGCGGGCCAGCATGTGCCCAGTATATGTATCTTCGTGTGTGTGTGTGTGTGTGTGTGTGTGTGTGTGTGTGTGTGTGTGTGTGTGTGTGTGTGTGTGTGTGTGTGTGGGAGTCAAGTGGCTGAGCTGTGCGGGAATCTAGCTAGTAATAGGTTGTGTGGTTCGAATCCTGGCTGTGCCAACTTAACATTGTGTCCTTGAGCAAGGTACTTCACCCTACTTGCCTCAGGGGGGAATGTTCCTGTTCTTGCTGTAAGTCGCTCTGGATAAAGGACTGATTGTAAATGTGTGCGTCTCACCCTGAAGCGTTCCTCCCAGGAGGTCTGGAGCAGCTGGATCATCTCCAGAGGACTGCCCAGCTCTGTGATGGCTGTCACCGTGTCCGGAATGTCATTGCTGTCCTGGTAGCAGTAGCCGTACAGCTGAGGAGAAGCAAGGAAACACACTCATGTTAGGCTAGGAGCACAACCTGACCTCCATGTTGTTTCTGACTGGCTAATCCTCCGTAACGAACCAACTGAAGTGAAAAGAGAAGAGGGGGGTGACAAGAAATGGGCCAAAATATACTGCACGCTTACTTCATGAAAATAACTCAATTCCCAAACCCGCCATCTATGAGTAAGAGCTGAATTCTGGTTTAAATGCGATGTTACAGTTTCGTACAGAACATGAAATGGGGTTTAGGACTAGCTGTTGCTTTTGGACTATTATATTGGTTTGCTCTCCAAGTCGTTGCCGAGGTGACTGTTGAGGCAAGTCTTGATGCTTGCTTGCAGAAACATTTGCTTTAGCTAATTTGTGCCAGAAGAACCAGTTAAAATGAGAGGGCATGAAATTTAATCTTAAAGGATAACAACCAACATAGTTGTAAACCATGCCACCAGGAACTCTGGATCAAAGAGAAGTCACTGACCAAGAAAAGTAGAGAGGGTGGCATTCCAAAGGAACTATCAATCTTCTGCAAGAAAGTATATTTTACATTTATTTTGTGAATATAGGCAGTCCAAAAGTGGAAAAAAATGTCTTCCTGCTCTTTGATCTGTGTTTGTTGGCAGTGTGGGTGCGTCTGAAGAGATGTTTATGGATGTGATGCATGACGGGCGATCTGAGGTGGCCTCGGGTAGTGCCAGCCCTGTGGGTGAGGAGGAACGGCCGGCGGGCAATGCCTGGCCCTGTTCCCCCTGACCCCACCCCTGGGTCCTGCCTGAGGAGTACGTGGGAGTGTCTAAGCCAAAAACACCTCTCAAATCTACATGGAAAAAACAAGCTTACATTTCTGTTTTAGTTGAGAAGCATGGCAGACATTCTTTAAGCCTGAGCAATACAGATCCTCCAATTATTTTACAGTAAGGCTGTTCGTGTGTGATTTATCATATGGAACTTTCTAGAAGATGCGGAAAAACTATTAATAAAACCTTTAAATTCCCTTAATTGACTAATGTGTGAGTGTGTGTGTGTGCAGGGGGAGGGTTTATGTGCGAGTGTGTGTGTGTGCACTGATGTTGATTGTCAGCACATTCTTGTGTGAGCATGACTGCATCAGGGTTGTGTTTTCTTTCCAGGCAGACCCCCTCAGCTGCCCTGGTTTCTCTGAGATAACAGTTGCATGCCAGAATACTGTTTGTGTTTGCATTGGATTTGGTGCCATTTTATCTGGCTTGGGTTCAAAGGTCGTTCACCTTTTTTTTACTTGTTACACTCCTACCGGTTTTACCTATACTTGCATTACCGTCGAAATGGGCTTTGCTGCTGACAGTTTTCCAGTGTTTACAGTACTCGTGTATATTTCAAATAAAACTCAACATATTCAAGACCTGGAGCCTGTGGAACTAGAAAGTGTGTGGGGTGAGGTAAGTGTGAAAACACCCGCAGATATTTTTTTTAGGCCAGTCAACAGTAGTAGTCCTGGCAGCTCTCTGAAAGCTTGGCCGGAGGGGAGAAGTGAGTCAGCTTAGTTGCCGGGGCAATAAGAAAGGGGATGGGGAATGGGGGAGACCCACACACTCAGACCTACAGAGGTACATTACCCAAAGCCAGGGTTGTAACTACATACTGTATATCTGTCTTTTACATACTGGAGTGTATGGTTTTCATCAACTAAAGAATTAGCAGCTGAATTCTGTTTATGGTTGCCAAGCAGACAGGCACATCCCATGCAGTCATGTGAAGGTGTTAACTCTGGAAAACTCAGTTACAGTTACTCAGCCACGATTTGAAAACAGTTGAGGTTTCAATGCAGTATTTATATATGGGACGTTATTAAATTGTAAGTAAGAGTGGGGCCTAGCGGGGCCTGGCCGGCTGGCTAACTGGCTGGCTGGCTGTTAACCCTCAGCCACACTCACTTTAACCCAGGCCAGGATCCTGGACAGGGATCAGACCAGGGGCAGAGACAGCCGTGTTTGTCCAGAGATGAAACCCCCAACATCTGCCAGGGCACAGAGCACACTGCTTCCCCTCTGTCAGCCCCAGGTCACAGGAGGACCACGGGGTGTCTGGCAAACAAGACCTCCTCTCCAACACCCGCATGATACTAACTGGCTCTCTGTTATAGGAGAGGATTGACCGTAAGCTCCAAATGTGTTTTAATTTCCCTCACAAATCAGGTAAGCTGAGGAGTAATGAGCGACAATGTGCATTTATGTGGCAATTTATTCATGCCATGTTGGTGTGTATTTTAAGGATTTCGTTTCTTGGCTTGTGTGTGTGAATGTGTAAGAGTGCATGCCACTAATCAAAAGCTTGTTTTGTGTGTAGCTAGGGTACATACAGTATTGTGTGACGTTAATGGCAGAATTGGTTATGCCTTGTTTTAATCAGAATTTTGGAAGTGGTGCCACTGGCAAAGGGAACAAATGTCATTTTCTCGTTCCATGTGAATTGATCCTTGTACATTAAACAGATTTGAGACTTATGATGCAATAAAAAAAGGGCGGGGCGAGTTTGGGTGCATGAAGGACTTTTAAAAGTTTACAGTTTGGATGATTACACACTCTGTTAATCCCTTTTTCCTATGCGTAATTTGCCTTCATATTCATATACATCAACATAATTGCTACAGAGGGTTTGGGTTGCTAAGAAACCACGAGAATGACTGTGCTCCTTTGATGATTGAGCAAACTACAATAAACAATAAAGTCTTGTATCCTTATTTGGCACAACACACTCACGCTTGATGGCTATTAAATAAGAGAGAAAATAATCACAGAGCTTGTGGATTCCTGCAATATATTTTCCAAACGTCGTCCCACAAAGGAGAAGCGGACAGGGGGAGATGGGTTAACGTCAGGTTTTACAAAACGGAATTTCCTTCTAATACTTTGGAGCGATCTTCGAATTTCCTCTGAAACCACATCAAAGGTTCTCTCGAAGGGTTAACAGGCAGCTCTATCTGACCTGGACATGTCTGCTCTGAAACTCAAAAATAGGGCAGTGGTTACACAAGGGTTAACCCTATGCTAATGGAGTGGGACCATGTATCTCACCACATCAAATGCTGCTGCTATAATTATCCCCTATAAAAACAGAGCATTTAAAAGGAACCGTTTTGAACTGTGTCATGAAGAGAGCTAAATCGTGTGTAAAATCCCACGATTTGGTCATGTTTAAAGGATGCATGAATGTGAGTGCATAGAAAATCTCACAGAATTAAATGAATCCTTGATGGAACCTCTCAATTTCTAGGTCTAGTCCCTGTGATCTAGAAGGATCTATCCTGCTCTTTGTACAGAGCGGGAGGCCAGACACTCAGGCCTCGGGAGCCATGGGTCCAGAGCACAGCTTGATCAGAACCAGGGCCAGGCTTCAGGGGCTCAGGGGCGGCTGTGGACCACATTTGTGTGGCTATCCCTCTTCCACCCCTAGCTTCCTTCCCCTGGAAGTCAGAGGTTAACGTGTTAATCCTGCTCTTAATTGCAACTGCGTCTCCAGCTGACTTCACAGACATACACCCCCCTTCCCCTGTGCTCTCTCTCTCTCTCTCTCTCTCTTTCTCCGCTTCATTCCAGGGTGTCTTGCGGCTGGGATGAGCAACTTTCACATTGGAGGGTGAAGGGGGCGGGGGACAGGGGAAAAGAATGACAAGCTAATGTAAATATAATCCAGAGCTCCTGGCTCTAAACGGCTGAATCCAAACACACTCACAGACGCGTCCATTCCTGCGCACAAACATGGCCGTTTCAGAAAGGCACAACCGCACACACACACACCAGCCTTGTGAAAGATACCTCTTCATCCCCTAACTGCCCCCTTCTCTTTCCTGCCTTCTACCTTTTCCTTACCACACACACACACTCACAGTTCAGACAGCGCCTCTGGTTATCTCCCTCTCTGATCTGTTCGTATTAATCTTGTTCACACTCAAGCTAACAAGGAGCAGGTCAGAGAGAGTGAAACACACCCGCTGGTGGGAGAACACATGTCTAGTCCACCTCTAGTTTCACCTTAGGCATCGGATTCTGAGGGCCACCCTAGTGATGGTTTTCAGAGAGACTAACTTGATGTTAATGACTCTTTCAATGTGTTTGGGATGCATTTTTATTCACCAGCAGCTGCACAGCTTTTAAACTTTGGTTGTTATATCAGATGAGAACATTTGCTTGTGGTTATTTTGACATGTAATGGTTTGTAAACCACACTGTTTTGCCATTGCAAAACAAGAGATTGTGTGTTTTGCGATTGCAAAACAGTTCATAAGGTATATGGTGCATTACTGAAGTTATGGCAGCTCTCTGCTTTCAAGGTCTACTCTGAGGATGTGCTGAGTGATTTTCGACCCGTCTTGGCATATTACGCTTTTTGTGTTATTCTTGAACAAGATCTTTCTACAAATCAACCACTGCCCAGTTTGAAATTTCCTTTTTACTATTTATTTGTTCTGTTGCTACCTTTAATAGCAGATTTGTTCTCGCGCAATAAAAAACATCGAATTTTCACAGGAGTTGGTTTCAAGTTTTCTATTCGTGGAATAGAACTCATATTTATAACATATTTGAGAAGAAACAATACTTTTCTGTCTGATTGTGTAAACATTTACACTGCAGTTGATGTTAGCATGGAATAGTATGAAACCATTCTGGTAAAACCTCTATTTTATATTTCAGAGAATGTCTTAACCTCAAATAAATAAATTAACTTGGTAGTATTCACCTAAAACTAAAAGAAGAAATCCCATTGGACAAACTGTATTTTTTATCCAACCACAAATGCTGGTCTGTACAATTTGCCTGTGCATGGGTATGTGGGTTTCGAGTGTGTCGCTCATGCATGCGTTGAGCAAGCAACTATGCATACGTATGTATGTGAGAAAGCATGCGAGTGTACGAATATGTTTGTGTGTAAAACACGTAGTGGACATAAGGGATAGGTGTATGACCTTTGACCCTGATGACTGTAGTCCTACTTCGACTATCACAAACTAAATGTGAACATAAAAAAGATGTGTATAACACGCTGAGCAGTGATAAAAGATGGGTTTGGATTTTTTTGTTTGGATTTTGACTTTCCATGTATGAAACCCAGTGAGCAAAACTAACTAAAAATAATTACAAAAGCACACACACAAAAAAACTTTTAAATGTGCCACCATCAAAAACAACCATAAACGTTAGGTTGTGTGTATAAATAAAGTTTAACCTGTTGTCTATTTCGAAAGTACTAAATACTTGTTTACCAACTGTTTACTTTACCTACAGTATATCGTAAAAAGAATATTGTAAAAACGAAATGAACCATTTAACAAGTTTCTTTCACGTAAAAGTAGTAAAAATAAGACAATTTAAAAATTGTAGTAAAAAATAAACAAATATAGGCTTCTGTGTTTGGCTTTTATAAGTGCAAAATATTGTTTTATACCATTAATTGCAAAGTGTACAGCATCTGAAATGGAAATAAAGCCACACTGTTCTATTAAGCTACAGGGTTATGGATCCCTCACCTCAGCATTTGGGGCAGGATGACAAATCCATCATGGGTTTTTGTGAATTTTAAAAGATGGGTACATAAAATAAAATTGCACCTACAGTGGAAATAATTTGTTATGTGTATTAAAACAAAATATGTGTTTTCAGTCAGCTATGTCTCTTGTTAAAAGTTGACTATGAGGCCAAAGGGGCCGTTCTCTTGGGAACCTTTATTTGACCGCTGTAAATCTGTGTGCTTTTTGTGTGTACTTATTTTTTAATAATTCAACCACGCCTGATAATCTGGCTGAGAACTATTGCAACAAAGGAAGTTTAGAATAACTGCTACAATGCCTTATTTGAGAATTCCATTGTCCAATTCCATTGGAATTGGTTTAGCCTTTCTATTTTAATTAGAGGGCTGCACAGCAGGGCTCATGCTGAGTATTACAGTAAAAGAATTCAGCTAGTTGCAAAAAGCCTTTCCAGGTCTGCTGTTGGCTCAAGTGCCCACAACACTTTCTTTGGCTATGCACCCTGTGAGTTGATTATAGTCTAGACAATAAAGTATTTTTTAATAACCACAGAGTGTCAGTTTAGGAAACATTTGTGCTCCAATGACCTGTATAGCCCCAAAGAAAATTTAACAAGTAGGCTAAATTAATAATAGGCTGGTCGATAGATCTATAGTCTATAACTTTTTACGCATATGAACAGGCTGTTATTTTAAACATTTAAGTACACACCGAGGTGTATAGAAAGAACAGCTGTATCGTTTTTAGATTAGATAGATTTTAGATATTTACGTGGTGGATATTTAAAAAATATTCCACCGCAGAACTTAAATGAGACTCAGAGGTCGATGAACTCTGGCTGAGTGGCGCAAAGACTCAGCCGCCTGATGTGCAAAACCCCGCTGATAAGCTTCAAATCTGCAAAGTAACAACTCAGCCATCATGTACATTCTATTAAGTTGTACCAAACGCTTAAATCACCAACTTTTTGCGGTGGTTACTCCATGGCTGCAGGTTTTACACGTGTTTTCAACACTTTTTACGCCAACTCCTAAATGTTTGAAGGGTTATTTAGACTACATGTGTTAGTTCTAACACAAGAGCAGTGAATTTTCACACCTGAGCTGATTTGGTCATTAGGGAGGAATGACTGATGTCTTTTGTCTTTCCTTGTTAAACTACTGCAGGACAAGCGGTTGAAAATTAATGGGTAACATTAGGTAAATTTTTTAAATATATATATTTTTTTCCTTGGGGAATATTGAGAAAAAAGATGAACTGATGTTTTCTTCTGACTAAGTGATGACACAAGACATGACATATGGCCATGCTGGGATAATCAAACACCAGATTTGTAATGATTAGAAAATTACCTTTAAAATATTGGGATGTTGCAACCTCTCCATCAGCGTCATCTCTTTCACTATTTTGAAGGAGGCCAGTCTGTAACAGTCTCCGGCTGAGCCGTACTTCTTCACGCAGTTCTCCATATCATGTCCCCCGAAATCCACAGACTTCAGAGCCACAGAGAAGCTGCTGTTCAGGGCTGCTCTGTACACAGCCTTGGTGTAGCCTGATCCAAGGTACTGCACATGAGTCACGTTGTCCATGCTGCTGCAGCCGAGCATCAAAGTATCGTTCATGCTCCTTGAATTCATTGAAAAATCTCTCCGTGATTTCACAGAAAGTCGATTTTGAAAACGGGTCTGTCGGTGATCAAGTCTATCGATGACTTTGACAGGGTCCCAACCGTGCCCTGCAGGCTCCAGATCCATCAGTCTTCTCCTCTCCAGCGGGCGGACTGGGTTTCCAGAGCCCGGCCCATGTGCTTGGCGGTACCGGACAACCTCGTCGAGCCTCTCTTGTATTTGCAGCTGGAGATCGAGGAGGCTTCCCGGGACGGATTCAGCGGCCGTTTCGGTGACTGGTTCGCCGATGTGAAGCTGAAAGTCTCCCGTCACCCGTTGCTGTTTTTCGTGGTAGTACCTATGTGCTCCATTATCGTGGTTCTGGTGGTGCTCAAATCCTGGTATATAGAGCAAATTCATAAGCGTGCCCAGAAAAAAGGACAAGCAAAAGCCTGCCGCGACCATAATCTTTCTGCGCTTCATTATCAGCTTTATTAATAACATTAAAATATCTTTGTCCTCCTCCGCTCCAGCCCCCCGCCTACCAGTCTCGCACCTCTTGCAGGGGTGCACAAGGTCCACAGTGTGCGTCAAAAAGGAAAAAGGTTAGTCCGATGCTGATAATGATGC
Source organism: Neosalanx taihuensis (assembly GCA_030340665.1). Taxonomy (NCBI): domain Eukaryota; kingdom Metazoa; phylum Chordata; class Actinopteri; order Osmeriformes; family Salangidae; genus Neosalanx; species Neosalanx taihuensis. The sequence continues at coordinate 6,774,281 of CM059293.1, forward strand.
TGTGATCACGTCTTCATCTTGAAAGTTATGATCTATGCAGCCACGCAGGATAAGGATCCACACCCCATATAAGGTTGATCATGGTGACACTTGCCTTCGCATGCTGCAAAAGCCCCCCTCTGTAGCCCCCCGTGCGCGCATCAGGCAGGGGTGCTCGCTCAGACTGGAAGAACCCTGATCGACTAAAACAAGAGGCGAATGATTGACAGGTGACGTCGTCATGCAGCGGTGCGATGACTGTAGTTCTGTCATCAGTCCACGAGCACTTCCAATAAGTTGAGGACAGGAGCTGTAAGACTACACTTCCCATGGTGCAAAGGGGGGAAACAAGGAGGACTTGCCAGCAAACCAGCAGCTGTGGGGAGGGTCTCTTGTTTTTTTTCGAGTAACTGCCCACTGAAATGAATGATGAAAACGCATTAGATGATGGACATTCATTAGACAACTACACACACAGCTTTGCTAAGGCATCCTAGCCAGTATTTGTGAAAGTCATTTGTTTTCGTCCTTTTTTCTTCTTATAATTTGATTTAGACTCACTTTGAAACGTTTTAGCACGATAATTTAGGCCTATCACTCAGGCTTTGTTTAGAGAAAATCACAATTGTTAAGTACAAGAAGAAAAGATAAATATTGTCCTTAATGGCTACTTTTAAAGTAAAAGTAGCCTAAGAATAATGGATACTAATGGATAATAATGGTGAAAGATGTTGGACTACACATAAATCAGTTGGGTCTGTCGTTAGCCTAGAATTAACATAAGAACACTTGATGTTTTCAGCAAGTATTTAATTAAGATAACACTTTTGGTTTGTATTAAATCTTCAACCTCTGCATAAATTGATGAAGAAGTCCAGACTGCCTGCTGACTGTTCTGCAAAGCCCTCTGTTTTTTTTGGAAAGAAAAATGTGTACTATAATTATGTCTCTGGGGTCTGAGAAGTAAAACTCTAAATTAGAAGCAGACATTACAAAAAAACTGAGTACAAAAAAACTGATAATAATGGACGCCAAGCTTTGTACCTTTTACGGAATTCAACTTTAGCTAGCACCCCAAAAACAAATCCAGGCATGTTTGACGTTTTAACGAAATGATAGGCACCAACGACCCTTTTTTATTGGACAAAATATTGGTTCACATCGGGGTCTCGTTCTCTGTTCTGAATGATGAAGGACTTTTAAAGTAATGTTATTGAAACATTCGTTCTTTATCATATTACTTAATAACATATTAGTTATTGCTTATGCAGTGATGGCCAAAGTAATAGTGATGTTTTGGGCTTCATTAGTTCAACAAATCACCATGGCGGGCTGCGGTAGTCTGGCTCGAGCCCTGCCTGAGCTCCAGATAGTGTGGGTTGAATGCTTAGTGACATGGGCCATCCATCAAACCTGCATTACCATGCTGTTAGCAACTAATTAACAAATACAATCAAGCTGGAAACTGAACAAACAAAGCGGAGACAGCGGGGCGCAGTGGCCTGGGGTTTGGAGCCAGAGGCTCGGGGGGTTTGGGGGCCAGAGGCTCGGGGATTTATTCAAGCGGGCGCGCGCCCTCACACTCCTTTTAATAGCAGTGGGTAAGAAGAGGACTTCATAAATTGTTTGTTAAGGCACTCTTGGAAAATAAACGTGAACATAAGTACTGCATTGGACCGTGTGTTTGTACTTGAGCAGTGTAACCTATAGTTTAATATCTACACTGAAAATACTTAGGCGTCATGATACCATTTTAAGAGATGACATTGACAAATCGTGTTTAGACCAGAACCTCGGGCCTGTCACTGCAGATTCATCTGGATGGGACTTTTCACTTTTTGTCTATATGGTTTTGAAAGTGTGGAGAGGCTTAGCCCCATCTCCTGGACAACACTTTACGATCATGATGGTTATAATCAATTCAAGACCACGTGGAATGAGAATAAACTGGTATATAACATTTTACCAAATAGAAAATCAACATTACACTGGATAGTCATGCGTATATCCTCAAATCTGGCGTTAAACTAATTGTTCGCTTTGTCTATTTGGGTGTTTTTTACTTTTACGCACAACGATTGGTTTTGTTATCTCTGCATGTATTTTTACATATTTTTTTTCTTGAGTTCGTTTCAATTTTTTACATTCCATGAGTAGTGGAAATAATAAATCTGCTCTCCTTTTGCTAGAATAAAATTATAATGAAACATTGCATTACATTAATTTGAATATGTCAGATTTTTAACAGTGAATTGTGAGGGGGTTTACTTCACTTATCAGTGGGGCAAATGTTTGATATGTCCGAGTGCAAACGACACCGCGGAGGTTTATGTGCATGGCCAGGCTGGGGGGGGGTGGGGGGGGGGCGGGAGGGGGGGCCTCCGCGGGAGGTGAAGCCAAGTGCACCCTGGGGGTACCTAACACGCATTAATCCCATTTAAAATACGTTCATTTTCTTGAGGATAATTTCGAGACAATGAGCAAACAGTTGTGTTCTTGAAGCCGAGTTTTCCATTTAAACGACAGTTTACATGAGAATCCACCCAGAGGGGAGTGGTGGCGGACTGGCTCGCGGCGGAGGGATTAGGCTGCCGCAGCGCAGGAATGTTCAGCCTCTGCTGGTCCTTTGTGATTGGCTGAACCTACAGCCCGCATTTGACCCGGTTAATCCTTTTACAGTCTATATTCTGTGGGTGATAATTATACGCCATGGGTTAATGTAATCCTCCATTAATTAGGGGTTTTGGAGCATAGGTTGGCCATTGTGTATATGGGCCTAAAGGTCAACTGAAAGGATGCGTGTATCCATCCTGTGCAATTTGTGGCCCTGGAAATATGGGAAGAGAAAGTTGAGAGAAATGCTATTCAGTTGTTGTAAACCTCATAAAAGTTTAAGCCATTCACATTTGGAGGTATTGAAAGTCAATAAATGGTCATTCAGTCAATAAACGGTTATTCAGATAACAGTCAGTCACTAAACCGATCACGGGCTATTTATGAAAACATGACTCATCACTTCCATCTATGCAGTTTACTTCTGTGAAATATCAAAATTACTTTGTTTTTTTTATACATCCTCATGGAAATGGCTTTCTTACTGCATTATAACACATGCTGAAGTCCTTAGCTTGGACACTGTGTTTGCTGTGTCTGTATATTATCTGTGTAATAAATGGAAGCCCTGTATGGAGTGTATCCACTGTCTAGACACAGACCAGGGACGTAGATGGGCAGCGTGTCTGATTTTCATTATCCTCTCCTCATCTCTTTGGCTCAGCAGACAGGAGCATTGCTAGAGACGCTGAAGGCAATAAGCAGTGTGTTTTCTTCCTCGTATAAAATACATTTGAGGAGTTCAACCCGTGGTCTCCTTCGCAGAAAGCAAAGCAGAGGGCGAGAGAAAAGAGAGAGAACTAGAGAGGGAGCGAGCGAATGGGAGAGAGAGCCACTGGCCAACCCTCCGTCACACTCAGTAAGTTTATGATCCTCACGCTACAGTGTGAATGTGACCTTGAAACAAGCATGTGCATTGGAGGGGAATATTAGGAGGCTAACCTGAATACAAAACCCCAGGACTGTGTGTGTGTGTGTTGGTGTGTGTGTGTGGGTGTGTGAACAGCCCATTGCTATCAGGCAGATGTTAAATGCAATGCAGGTGAGAGCAGATACTTGAGTTTGCTAAGTTAGACTGAGCAAATGTGTGTGTTTGATAAACACAGCTACTCAGGACACACACGTTGCTTACCTTGGGGGTAGTTTTTAGTGCAGTCACATGATCCAGGAGACATTGGCACACCAACATCTACACAGAAACACACACATCAGCCATCGATCCACACTTTACAATAAAGTACTAATAAATCGAATTAGCATTTCAATTGCATTATTGAACACATAGACAGTTAAATCAGGTTGTGATTGGAGGAAGCTGCCAGCACTGCATCTTATGAGATGGGGTAAAGAGCAGTGGTGTAAAAACTAGTGCCATCGAGGGCCAAGAGGGTGCAGGTTTTCGTGTCAACCAAGCGCTACACCAGCTTATTTCACTAAGTAGAGAAACTCGTGAAATCAGCTGGATCAGAGACTGACCTCTTGGCCCTCGACGGCACTAGTTTGACACCACTGTCATAGAGGATTTGAGGGGCCAGAGAAGGGCTGGTGCGTGCGAAGCATGCCAGTCATGCCTGAGAATGCTGACACAAGTACGCAATTCCTCCTCGCTGTGTTTCACATCCCCATGTCATGAGCTCTGTAGCACACAGCACCACATTCCACATCGCCTAGAGACTCCGAAATATCAGCAGGTTCCTCTGGAGAAGGTCAGACGTCCGTCTGACCACATGGTCTGAGCAGAGTGGACAAATCTCACAGTGGCTTCATTCATCGACATACTCTGACCACTGACAATATCAAGAGTAATATGCACCAAAGTACAATTATGATGACAGCAACAAAGTTTACAGCGGGGTATTTTAGACTTAACTACATCAGTATATATACACTTCTACCATTGGACAAATTCAAAGGCCTGTCGGGGAGTTTTAGTCTGAAGTTTGAAGAAAACAAATCATAGCTGAAGTTAAAAGTAGCTTTGTAGCTTGAGTTAGCAGTGGGTTAAAGCTTAAATTAGCGATGACTTTATCACTATGTATCTGGTCCTATAGGATGAGCCTGCTCTCCTCTCTCCAGGTCAACATTCCTCTCCTCGCTACGAGACTGCGGGGGCGGGGCCACAGCTGCTTCCAATCATGCGGCCCTAATAAAAGAGGCGGTCAGGTCGGCCCAGGTCACTGTATCTGCACTTCGCCATCGCTCCAAACTGGCGCTGGCGCAGAAAATTGGATGAACACCCCTCCCACCCTCGCCCCCCCCCCCCCCCTTCCCTTTACCAGTGGGGCGGGGTTGGGGGTTGGGAGGGGTGGAGAAGGGAGGGGGGCATCCTGTGGTTTTGGGAGAGTGATCTGGAGAGGAAGCTGCAGATGTTGGAGATCCCTGAGGAAGATAATGCCGTTTCCTCAGAGCTGAACTCTCTCTCTCCAGCTCCATTCCTCATTTTTTAGATCACACGCTCGACCCTGATAAAGAGCTGTCATCCTACCATGTGAGCTGTCCCACTTTATCGGCCAGGGTAATTGCTTGTTTGTTTTAAGGTATTGGTCGGACATTTATAAAACCACTAAGTCCTTAACTGATTGCCTGCTTTTTTTGTCATATCTTTTCCCCGAGGTAACTCGATGTTAAAGTGCAGTTTTCGTTTTTTTAATCTCCTGTCCTCGGCTACTTGGTCTTTGGATTCTAAATATTTGTCCCTTTCCAGATTGCAGTTTGATACAATCTGGAAAGAGCTCATACTTATTTTTGAAAGGTGCTGTAACTTTACATTTTACTAAGCCCTAGTAAAAGTTACCCTTTAACTCCCAGTCCATAACATGATATTGAAACCTCCATTAAGCAGTAGCGGACAAACAAAACAAACAAACAGCGGCCGTCCTTGACGACTAAGATATCCCCGCCATGCTCCTAACCGCACAGCTTGTAAACGCCTGTTGACAGAACTTGTGTTTACGCTCCACTGATAGACCCGGCATATAAAAGTAGAACACCAAGGCTAAACCATTGTGGGTGGGGGGGAACATTTGTTTAAAGTGTTAACCAGTTGTTAGAGTTGAAAGACTGGGCTCAGGGCTGGCCGAGGCGTGAGATAGCAGCGTACGAGATTGATGGAGGAGAGGTGCAAGGGTCAAACCAAGACACCACCATCTGGCCTTAGCTTAGATAACTGTCCTATCCTCACTGCCCCACAAGCACGCGAACACAACGCGCACACACACACACATGCACAACCACACACGTACACGCAGGTACGCACACGCATACACACCCGCCCCCCAGCAGACACCCCGTCTCCCCTTTAGAAAGTGATCCGATCCTGGTTGTTGAGAGATGGACATGGCTGCACTTTAGACCGTCAGATGGGTCTGATGTTCATGTCGGCAAGGCAAGAGGACCCAGGGGACTCCGTAATCCGAGGACCGAAGCCTTGGGGGGTGGGGGGAAGTTGGGGGTGGGGAAGGGAATTCGATCCGTGGGTAGTTTCTCTGCGTTGGAGCGTCCGTGGTCCAGAGAGCGTGGAGAGGCCGAGAAGCCACAATGGAGCTGTTCAGTTGCTGAGGGTTCCAGATCAGGGACCAGCGAGAGAGACGCCTATTGTCACCTAACATAGAGAGAGAAGGGGGGGGTGGGGAGGTTATTAACAGCAGACAGAGAAAGCAATAACTACGGACTCCATCTTAAAGACTGTCAGCCTGGCACACTAACAGCAACATGGCCCCTGCTGCTGCTGCTGTGTGTAGACCTAAGGCAGGCAGATGGCCCCTCAAACCAGAGCCTGACAGAGGAGCACTGTGTGTCTCAGTGCGTGTGCGTGCGGGGCGGGGCGGGGGGGGGGGGGGTGGGGGTCAGCTGGAGAACGCAGGTGCTCTGTGGCGGCAGACTGATCCGCAAATCCCCTCCTCCCCCCTCCTCCCCCCCCCCTCCTCCCCCCCCTCCTCCCCTCCATCTCTGCACCATGCTGTCCTTTAGACTCCTTTGTCTGGCCCATTATGAACTCCTGCAGGAATGTCTCTCATTAAGACCTGCTCACACGAGTGTGGCTGGCCAGGGGCTCGGTTCCACTTCGTGGTAGAGAGCAGGGGGCTGTTCTGAATCTGTTCTCTGTCGCTGAGACCGCAGTGCGGCCGCAGGTCGGCTGGTCAGGCAGGCGCTGTTAGCATTCCATCTCAGCATCGAGACACAGACGCACTGCTTTGTAGACGTCTCGTGGGTTGTGTACGGTTTCATCACAAGCTAGCGCTGGGAGTACAGTGGTATTTAGGAATGATTTGCTGGACCTGATGTTAGTTTCCTCCAGGATCACAATGACTCTTATTGAGAGGCAACATTGCTCCTGTTGGTTAGTTGTAACCCATGTAAAATGATTGTACTCGCTGTGACATTCGCTGTGTATTGTTGCCTGCTTTCCTACAGGTACACTCTTGCGCTTTTGAGGTTCATGTTATTGAATTATAACAGTTGAACTGCATGCTCTTATGGTTCTGGCCTGTGGCACTTATTTGGTTTCTCACAATGTATGCTTCATGTTCTGGCAACCCGCAATGTTTCTTAAGTTCTGTCTTGAAAGTCGCTTCGGATAAAAGGGTCTGCTAAATGAATGTAAATGTAACTCTGTCTTCACCTTCCCAAGCAAAATGGCGGACATTCCCGCAGACTGTGCCTGCCTATGCTGCTGTCTGCAAAAACACTCCTCGCTCTGGACTCACTAGAAGACTTGCTCCACTGACAACACATCTGGCTTCAACATGGCTCCCAAATCAGGTTAAGCAAGTGTAGTGTGAGCCGTGAGGGGCACACAGCACCAGGCACGGCCCCGCTCACTATTCCTAAAACACGGCCCGTCTCCATCTCGCCATTCCACCGGCGAGAACCTAAAACGCTGGTCTCAGTTTACAGGTCAGAGACAGAAGGGTCAGAGAGGTGGAGGGACAGAGATAGAGGGCCCCATCCTGCAACCTCACTGGGTCTGGTGTGCCCATCAGGGGCGCCGGGCCGGAGAGGCCATGTGAGAGAGAGAGAGACCCCCTGCTGGGAAGCTCATCTTCTGAAGGTTGACACCTAAGACTACGGAATGCTATGGATGTGCTCTACACTTGGTTGCTATACTGTGACAACACAAGAGCCGGAGCTTCATTTAAGTTTCAAACAAGACTGAGCTCATTTTTGCCTGCTAGTTTAACATTCCATGGATTACACACCCATATATCTCACATAAATTGATTACCGGTAAGTGAACTATAATTAACTGACCACTGAATAGCTGGCATAGCAAGGCATTGCAAGAGATCTATGGATAGCCATCTGATTTCCATCAGTAGTCCAAGAGCGTAGAGGGGTTGACAGATGTCATAAAGAAGAGACAGTTTAGGGAAGTGACTAAGGAGAGGAGGAAGGAGATAGTGTGCACGCTGTGTGGAGCGGGGCAGGGGGGGGGGGGGGACAGAGATGGATGTGGCACAGCTGGGGCAGAGGGTAGCTGGGGGAGCGTGGAGGCGGAAGGAGGGGGGGGGAGCGGTGGGTCTCCCTGTCGCCTTCAGCCTGGGCCCCAGGGGAGTGAAATTACATGCCCTGTCTGAGCACACTGCTTCCAGGGAGCTTCCAGGGAGGAAGGGTGTGGGGGGGTGGGGGTGGGGGGAGGGATGGTGGGCGGATGGGTGGGCATGATGGATGACTGGTGCTCCATGGGGAGTTTCCTCCTCTGTCCCCTTCTGGCTTACCCTGATGTCTTCGGGTCTCTTGGACTTTACTGCTGTGTCTGCCAGCTTCTCCTGGTGTCCCCTGTCCTTTCCTGTTTCCTGTTTGTCTCTCCTGGTCTCTTCTGGATCCACAGGTGTATGACAGCCAACGCACACTCACATGCCTTTAAGAAAGAACATGTGGCTTTGCACACATACACCCACACCCCCCCCCACACACATACACACAAACATATACTGTATATACTGTGTAGTACTTAACTTTTTTCAGTTTTATGAGGTACAAAACAGTTGGTAATCATTTTTAATGACAGGAAAAGTTCCTTTTTATCTCATGTGTGTAACACACTGAATAAAAGACAAAAGGACATATAATACAGTTGAGTTCTTGTAGCTCATGGCTCAAAGCCAGGCTCCGTTTTGGATGGGGTCCAGCCCAATCATGGATAGCTGGTCCACATTACAGCAGGCTATCTTCAGCTTGCCCTTCTGTACCTAGACGTTCTCCTACACTGACAGAAGGTGAACATGAAGCTCCCCAGAGGTGGGACAGAGGAATCCCCCGTCCTGAAGGTTTCCCTCCCACACTTGTGGTCTGCATTAGGACTCTGATTGGTGGTTCATCCCTGGTTAAGTTCAGCCTCAGAGATAACGATGCATGAAGTGTCTCCAGGAGGCAAATATGACCATCCCTGAAAACGACACCGTGATTGGTTCAATAAAAGTTGAATCTGGGCCAAAGTACAGCAGACTGAGGATGTGTGCGTGTGTGTGTCCGGGTACTACACATACAGTACGTGCAAGAACGTGTTTGTGAATACACGTGTGTGTTTGCGTAGTCCGCCATGCCCGAGCGCATTTTAGCATGTCGCGGTGCGTGTGTTTGTATTAAGACTCCTCACAGTGGGTGGTAGAATTCTGGTTATCTTTCCATTCTAGCAAGTGTTGTGTCTGGGTCTGGATTAGCCACTCTGCTTGGCCTGTTACTGCATCATGGTGGTCTAATGCTGCACTCACAAAGCACCCACAGTCGTCTGAACAGCAGGTATGTTGACAAGTTCTACGTATACACAGAGAATGTCGGCCATATGTATCTGTGTATCCCCGATGATGAATTAACAACACCAACCATGTATACAGTGAGGTTGTCTATAAGGAGCCAAGACCATCCAGATCATTTACAGTAAACTAAGCATTCACTTTGACTCCGGGAAGGTTTCAGGTCACAGGGAGCTCACTGTGCCCTCTAAGAGAAGGCGTTACGGATGAGGTACTAACAGACAGTGAGCTGGGGTGTTTATCCTGAATTCTCTCTGGTACTGTGGAATGGAGGCTGAGCCTCTCAGCGTTTCAGCAGAGAGCAGTAAAGGGTTTTCTTCTGGTCTTCAGGGGCAGAGCCTCTGTCAGCGCACACGCAAAACACTCCCATGGAGACACACACACCACACCCATGCACATGCACACATTCAGACACACACACACACTCACACAGACCCATGTGCACACGCACACACGCACACACTCACACACATACACACTCACACACACATATATACTTACTCACTCACACACACACATTCACTCTCACACACACACACACACACACACACACACACACACTCACTCATACACACTCACACACTCACACACACACACTCACGCACTCACACACACACTCACGCACTCACACACACACACACACACACACACACACACACACACACACACACACACACACACACACACACACACACACACACTCACTCATACACACTCACACACTCACACACACACACTCACGCACTCACACACACACTCACTCAAACACACACACACACACACACACACACACACACACTCACTCATACACACTCACACACTCACACACACACTCACACACGTGTGCTGCAGGCTGCCACCCAGAGGAACCCAAACAAACAGGTCCTCTGGTCGTCTCCTTCCTGTGAGCGCTGGTTCTGGTGTGGATCTAGGTCTGCTTCACCATCCATCAACATGACTCTGAGGTCGGCCCTGGCAGGTTAAAGATCAACACAGTACTCTGATTAGGGGTCACTTGCAATGTAGAATGGCATATATCACCCAAAAGAGATCGATGGGCTGTGGAACAGGTTTGTTTCCTGTTAGAATGGGGCTTCGGAATGTTTTTGGCCATAGATCAAGGTCGTCCTGGTAACTAGCGGAATGGGGTTCCAGCAGTTGCAACACCTTACGATGGAGCAGTACGTGTTTGCCCTAAAAGCCCTGTCAAGCTCCCGCTGTTTCACAAGTCCACAGTGTGAGAGCATCAGATTTATGGACCCACAGACTGTTTGATGTCTGGCAAGCAGAGTAAAGTCATCTTTCCCATCATGATTTATTCGACTGTCTACAGGATCTGGATCTTTTGAAAAACTGCTGACTCAAAACCTGTCGGCTAGTGAAATAATAAGGCGTGTAATTCCAATGTTGTGTGTCAGAAGTCAGTGGGTTAAACGCCTTTCTGATTCACGATGGGCCATACCTTTGTAGTGATGTCTGAATGTCTGTAGGTGTGTGTGTGTGTTTGTGTGTGTGTGTGCGAGCCCGTGTGTGTGTGTGTGTGTGTGTGTAAGTGTTTGTTTGTGTAAGTGTGCGTGTAAATGCTTGTGTACAAGGTGTTGTGAAAGGTGAATACACAGTAGCTAAGTAGACCCCTTCAGTGTCGCCGCTGCGCCTGTATGGACCTGAAGCCCCCCTCGAGTACAGGAAGCTGTTCACTTGATCTGTGTAAACAACATACAGTAATTTCCCGTCGCACACTTTCCCCTCCCCTCTCACCCTCTTTTTCTCTCTCTGTCACTCCTGCTCAAAATCAGATCCACATCGGGATCCAATCCGACGAAATTGCTGTCTCTGTCTGCGCCTCTAAGAAGGTTCCGGCACCGCCAAACATCTGGAGACAAACGCGCGCAACATATTGCATTTCGCCACTTTTCTTTTAAAATCTTTTATAAGCCAGCCTACAGAGCCAGCCTACAGAGCCAGCCTACAGAGCCAGCCTACAGAGCCAGCCTACAGAGGCTTATTTCCCCCCGGTTTTAGGGTCAGGCCTAGTTCCTTGCTGTGTTACCAGTTTTGTGGGGTATTCAAGCATAGTTTACATCAAGGGGGATTAGTAAACGTTGTGATGAGCAGACATGTGTCACCCTAAGCAGTTAGCCATGTCATAACAGCCCGGGCATACTCCGTACATACCCCTCCAACACAATCCCCTTTATTGCCCCAGTGTGTTTGCCCAGGAGCATTTGTCAAACACTATATCATTTTTATGTGCGCTGCTAAGACTAGTGACATGCAAACAGAGAAGACAACCCAAAGCAAACAGACATCAATCTGGCAGCCAAGACACTGGGCTCTGTCTGTGTTTGTGTAGCCGTGCCGAGCAGCTCGCACACGCACACACACGCATACGCGGACGCATATGTATACAAGCCCATTAGAAAAACACACACTGATCAGCAAACACGCTCACCCGCGTACACTGTAGACAAGACACAGACAGGAACCATCCAAGTGGGCATCGTCTACAAGATCACCCACTGAATCGCAAATGTAATAAAAAAAAGCCCAAATTGATTTAATGTTGTTACCGTGTGAGGGACACACACACCAGCACGTAACAGGAACACGCGAAACACACCCGTGACCCCTTAAACCACATGAACGCACACACACACATGCAGGGAGAGATGCACTCGATTTCACTCTCAAATCATGTGGTTGTCTTGACAAGTGTGTCTAAAGGGTCTGACAGGGACTGCAGAGGAGTTCAGCAGGATCAGCGTGGGGGAAGTGTGTGTGTGTATGTGTGTGTGTGTGTGTGTGTGTGTGAGTGAGTAATAGCTATGATCTTAGTACCTCCCTGAATCGACCATGACAACGCCAAGCTTGATCCTATCAAAAACAGCACATGGAACGAAGACAATGATCAACTCAGGGAAAAGACTGTCATTCGTCATTATTGCTCATGAACCACGTAACGTAGGCTCTGTTCAGCATAAGGAGCATGGATGGTGGTTCCTGGATTGTGGTTGTCTATTGACTTGGCATGATACTGTCCATCAGATTCTAACTTCAGCTGGGGAAATACTCACAGTCCGCTGGTCCAAACCCCCTGGTCTTGTTTGAACGGCTCCCTCACATCCCAACATAGCGTGTCAGCAAGGCCGGCCTCACGGCTCCCTCGGGACTGGGTTGGTGTTTACCAGGGTCGTCCAGGGGTCAGGCCAGACCTGGGCTTCCAGGAAGTGCGACTATCAGGGGCCCCGGGACCCCTGCTGTCTGTTTGGGCTTGAGGGGTCGAGGGTCAGCGCCCCACGCAACAGAAAAAGCCCTCCTGCATTGACTGACAGGTATTCCGAGGTTCAGTATAAGAGGGGCCTGGTGTTCTTGCAGGGGTCCTGCTCTATCCATCAGTCAGCCCCTCTGCCTCACTCTCTCTCTCTGTCTGTCTGACAGACACATTAACGCACTGGTGGGAGCAGGTATGTGTGCAAGTGTGTGTGTCTGCACAAGACGACAAAAGACTCATGTGGCTCAGCGGGTTAAGGCGTTGGGGCTTCTGATCAGAAGGTTGCGAGTTTGATTCCCGCCTGTGGCCTGTGCCTTGGGCAAGGCCCTTCACCCTACCTGCCTCAGGGGGAATTTCCCTGTAGTTGCTGTAAGTCGCTCTGGATAAGATAAGAGCGTCTGCTAAATAACTACATGTAAAAGACGCTTTTCTGTGGGTGAGAGTGTGTGCACCGACTGCAGGCCTCACAAAAGCTCTTCCATTTTTTTACAAGTCTAACTTTCAGGTGTTTGCCTCTGGGAAGGGTAACCTTTACCCTCAGCTCTGCTGGAGCAACTACGGCTGCATTACAGTTAGCTTAGCCTGAGTTTAAAGGAGCTATAGGTCAAACCATTAAAAACGGTGTCTGGTTCGACAAGAGATCACTACTTATTAGCTCATGGCTGGTGTACAGTGCCCAAAGACCTGACCTTATTAGCCATGTTTGGTCTCCACATCTCAAATAGTGGGAACATAAGTCAAATCACTCCCAGCCTAAGTCCCAAACATTGTTGTCTTTGTTTCCTCGAAGCGTTGTCACAACGTTCAGGATAGGTTGCGTGAACGTTGCCAGCTGGTTTTTCGTTAGGGCCAGGGAGCCCCTAGCTGTTTCCAACAGGGGCTTCGCTGACGGGCCGCTCCTGTGGAGCTCGCCGGCCGTGTGTCTTTCACCTGGTGCCTGAAGGCTCTCTCTCTCCTCACTCCTGGTAAAGCGATCACCGTTAGCGCTGGCTAGGCCAGCTCTTGCTAAGTAGACAGCTGTAAATAGGACAGTGACAGGGGGAAGCTGACACCCCCCACCGCCCCCTCTGCCGAGAAAAAACGCAACTTCATCCTGACACACAAGTCAACGTACAGGCTGATAACAGCCGCGTAGATCAATCACCGACACTGCATGCGCATGCGCACCGACGGTGCCACGGGCTTTCACTGTGCGCGGAGAAACCCAAACGTACATTGGATTTTCTGATCACTGTGCTTCGTATCAGTGATGTGGTCAACCATGATACGGCATCAGCCATTCCCACTCTCATAGTCAGAGCACAAACACTAGTGTCCTGTACAAAGTGTAGATATACTGTACATACACACATGCAGACACACACACACACACACACACACACAGTCAGTTTATTTCACTTTTCAATCTCTGATCTAAACAGATTGCCTACACAATAACAGCACTGTTGCGGTGCTGTGACTGTGTAGCGGCCTGTTGATCCCACTCTGCTCGAGTCCTTTTCAGAACACACAGCGGTCGGTGATTACGGAGGATTGTTGAAAAGTCATTTATTTTTGTAACAAAATTGGCCAAATTCAACGTTTTCACGCCACTGAAAAAAAAGAAAGCTCTGATTTAGAACCGCTGAAAGCCATCGCAACTAGCGGTCTTTGTTCGCTTCCAAACAGGCTGTTTGAATTACAACATTTCAGAGTCTTAATTGGTGCCGCGCTGGTCTGGTTGGCGCTGCAAAATGAAATGAGCGCCGTGTTCCGCTGGACTGGGACCTGAGTGTTCTTCTCCTTGTAGTGTGTTTTCATTCTCACACACAATGAATTGGCTTCTCATTGGAACCAGCTGAGTGGTCACAGTAGAAGCGGCGCTGCAGCTCTAAGAAGTGCAGGAGATGCTCTTGGAGTGGGCTCTGTCTTACTTCATCATGACGTAATGCGAAGAGACATTGTGTGTATTGTGTGTGTATTGTGTGGGTTTGGAGGGTTGTCTCGCATTTGTGTAGCAATGTCCAGTGTTTTGGTTTGGATAGGAATGTTCTGGAGTGATCGTGTCTACAATGATGAGATGAGACGGTTGAGTTGTGTCTGTGGGTGTGATAGAGATGAGAGGGGGAGAGAGAGAAAGAAAGAGAGAGAGAGAGAGAGAGAGAGAGAGAGAGAGAGAGAGAGAGAGAGAGAAAGAGAGAAAGAGAGAGAGAGAGAGAGAGAAAGAGAGAGAGAGAGAGAGAGAGAGAGAGAGAGAAAGAGAGAAAGAGAGAGAGAGAAGAGAGAGAGAGGAGAGAGAGAGAGAGAGAGAGAGAGAGAGAAAGAGAGAGAGAGAGAGAGAGAGAGAGGAGAGAGAGAGAGAAAGAGAGAGAGAGAGAGAGAGAGAGAGAGAGAGAGAGAGAGGTCCGTCTCCACCATGGTTCAGTTTGACGTAGTGCTGTTAGATTTCTGAGGGAAGACGTTTCTCCTCAGAGTCCCAGACTGTTTTTCCCTCCGTCTGTCCCCTCTTCCTCTGTCCAGAGTCGGTCTGAGTCAGTCTTCCTGTTGAAAATCCCTCCGATATTAAACCATTATTGAATTAAAGCCTGTCTGGTCTTGGCCCAAAACCCTGCCTGGCCAGCTATCTGAAACACACCAGCGATACAGATGCTTCAGAGAACACTGCTGTCCTCGTACAGAAAACACGCAGAGGCTCTTTTTCATGGAGTTTGTCTGAAAAGTATTACTGTGGGTTAATCAGTGTCAGATGGATGGATTTGGACGATGATGCACTTAAAGTGCCAGCCACGTCAGACTGGATTCATGGGATTAGTGGAGTTTGATTCTCACACCTGATGGGGTTGAGACAGATCTGGCTTTGATTGTAAGGCCTGTCGAAAATGCTGGTGTGTTGGAATGCTTTGTTTTTTGGGGAGAGGGTTGGAAGATGGAGGCTGGGAGGGGGTTGGAAGATGGAGGCTGGGAGGGGGTTGGAAGATGGAGACTGGGAGAGGGTCCTACCTTGCTGGTCCCCCTGGACGTTTCTCTGATAGCAGCCTCACTTCTGGACTTTTTCTGGAGCTGGACTGAGTGGGACTCCCTGCCAAAATCCTGTTTGGGCTGTCAGCTAGCAAGAACACCACACGCACAGCTAGGATAGGAGTTAGCTGCTACGCTGAGCAGCTTTATTACAGCTCTCTAAAAAAGCTCTAAAAAAAAGGTCACTGTCTTTAACACCTGAGGGATCAGATATCCGTCACCTGATTGGTGGAAAGGTGTTGAATTCTGGCATTGTTTAATGTTGGTTAAGGTTTCACGACAAGATGAAAGAGGAAGAGTAAATCATAAGTTAAACAGGAGAGGGTGACCAGCTGGTGTGTCGACCTTCCTTCAGCTGCACGCTCTAAATCACCGCCCAGCCGTCAGTTCTCTGTCTCAGTGTTTACCTCTCTGTCTGACGATGAGCAGCGCGGCCGTGTTGATCTGCATCCTCGAGTGGTCCGAAGGTCGGGGATATCTGGAAGCGAAACACACAGTTTACAGCGAGAACGCTAACCGTTTATAACACGGGGTCCTTTTCCTGTCACATGTTTTGACCTCTTCCTCTACTCTTTCCTGTGTTTCTTCCTGGCATGACGTGTATCTGCTTCATTCTCCATCCTTCTGTGTTGTGTATGACGGCTGTTAACACCTTATACTTTTTATTGTGTTCATTCACCACACATTTCATCCAAGGCAATGAACAGGGGGGATTTTAACCTGTGACCCCTACAGTTCTCTACCCCCGAGCCTTGCCCACCCCAGATAGCTTCAGTTGCTTTGGTCACCTGACTGCCTCTATAAACCTGTCTCATATCTGTATTAGTTGGCATGCTCTTTCAAAGAAGCAGGTCTGTACAGCAGCGTTAAGACAATAAAAAACATGACTTGTTTTCTGACTCATCATCTGGTGAAGATGATTGACTGGCTCATCATCTCTGGTTGTCCTCTGCTTGTCTCACCAACCTCCACTCTCTGTCCTGATGGCTCAGGCCATTTTCAGGGTTTGTCTGTGTGTGCGTGAGTGTGTGTGCATGGGGATGTGCGTGTGAGTCTTTGTGTGCACCCTGTGTATGTTTGTGTGTGATAAGCAAAACTTCAACCTGTATCCTTTCCAAAACCATGTCCTTGCTCTCAGAGGTCAGAGGGCACTCCATTACCATGGAGACTGCATGTTTGGGTAAACAAAGCTGGCTCCTGTCCAGCACTGTGATCCTTGACCTCGTGACCCTAATGCCTCTGCTCAACCTCCTCCATAGAGAACCACATAACTGGCATTTCTCTGATCCCGGTGACTCTGAGTCTGCTCTGGTTGTTCTGACAATGCACCAGTATGTGATGATGAAGCGATAAAGGTTATGATGTCCTTTTACTTCAGACACTGACAAACTAAAAATAATGAATAATGGTTTCCAGGTTCAATATGGACGTTCATGCAGGACAGTCCCCCAGCATGTGTATCTACGTAGATCTCAGTGTCTCCTGGTGCTGGTTAGTCTGAGACTGGCTACCAGCTGTATCATTGCCCCCCTATCAAGGAAGCAAACCAAATCAAGCTTCCATGTAGTTCTCAATGCACAGTCCTTGTAACTGTGTGTCTCTGTCTTTCAGTCCCTAAGGGGACTAGCTGCTGATAATAACAAAGGTAAGGATCCATGCTACAGAGCGCAGAGTGCATTTTGCTAATGATCACAATCACAATAGCATTAGATTGTAATCCATTAAAAAACGTACACCCAGACCTTGGAGGAGAGGGTTTACTCTTAATAGAATAATCGTTGTTGCTTGTTGCAGTAATAGCTGTCCACTTAAAAGGTTGTTACTTCTGCAAGCAATTGAACAAATAGCTTCCACACGCTCTGAACAACCTTAACACGGTGCGTAAGGGTGAACTGACTAGAGAGAGAGAGAGAGAGAGAGAGAGAGAGAGAGAAAGAGAGAGAGAGAGAGAGAGAGAAAGAGAGCGAGAGAGAGAGAGAGAGAGAGAGAGAGAGAGAGAGAGAGAGAGAGAAAGAGAGCGAGGAGAGAGAGAGAGAGAGAGAGAGAGGAGAGAGAGAGAGAGAGAGAGAGCGAGAGAGAGAGAGAGAGAGAGAGAGAGAAAGAAAGAAAGAGAGGTGGGGCAATGTATAATCATGTACCTGTGGAGAGACTCTTCAAATGAATTTGATGGCTATTATAATTCAACCTTTTGCTGACTCCCCCAACCCATACCTGGAAGATCAGATCATTGATGTCATTGGTCCAAATTTTACTACAGTTCAGATGTTGGAGCATCGTCAACATCGAGGGCTATCACCAAAATTCTCATCATCATTCTAAACCCAACACAACCTCCAGCAAGCATCTGTCCACGCAGAATTAAACTATCTATTTTCTTCTGAAACCTTTCTTTTCGGGGGATTTATCTGCGGTTAGATACCCGTCGAACGCAATATCCACCGGCAATGGAGAAAGACAGCAATAGACTTTGCAGGATGGGATGCATTGTTTGGTTGCCAACATACTAAAACGCTTTTTAAAATGATGTTAGTCACAGTATCACATCCACCTCCAATATTGAGGTGTTCCGTTTGAAAGCCAAAGCGGCAGGGAGCCACTGCAGAAGGGTTAAAGAGCCGTATCAGGCTCCAGAGCCGCGGGTTTGCCGACCCCTGGTCCAGGCTGAAAAGCAACACGTCATGATTGAATTACGTGTGTTTGGAGGTTAGTCAAAGAGGTGGAACGACTGCCTGAGGGGTCCTCCTCTCCCTCCAGACGAGAGGTGACCCAGCTAATGCCTGATTCTATGCTACTAATCTCGCCGGCTGTTTTCACTCTGCTCCCAGGGCAGCAAGCTTAGTTCTGCTAGCATGGAGGTGAATACAGCACGACTGACCTGGGGCTACACTCTGGCTAAATCTCCTACTACAAACTTTGGAAGGCCAGCTTGTTGCTAACATCATATATTAGCTTAGCTTTAGGGAAGGGGGAGAATGCGTGTGTATGTGAAGGAGCTCTTACCCTTTCCACATAGTTGGCCTTCAGTAGCTGCTGTTTGGACGTCACATACCGTATTTGACCCAGAGGAAAGCTTTTTGCGTTCAAAAGCTTTAGAGCTCCTGTTTCCAGTAGAATTGCAACATTTTGAACGGCCAGGGAATAGCATTTAGGTCAGTGAATGTCATAGCTGAGCATAGTTTAAGGTTGTTTTCCAGAGATAATACAATAGGGGAAAACATTTTATGATGTTTAAGTGAGGAACACTCTGACACACACACACGCACAGACACACACATACACACACACACGCACAGACACACAGACACACACACTCACACACGCAGAGAAACACACACACACACACAGACACACGTCTCCAGTCACCATGTCTCCTCCAGCATCAACAGCACCATCTGTTGAGCTCATCTAAAGACTTCTCTGCTCCTCTCTTGTGGTCTGTCTAACCCCTGGGCTTTCAACATGGCTGCCAAGTTATACCATGACTCTCATCAGAGGCATCTTGCCTCCCTTTATGATCCACTTAGAGGCAGGCTTTCAGCGGTGACTACCTGATGGAAACATTACGAGACTCCCCTGGAGGTCAACACTTGGGCTTGTCGCAAACAACACCTTCCTTTCTTCCTCCCCTTTTCCCTCCGTTTTCTTACCACTCCTCAGATGACTCCTCTAATCTAATCCTCCAAGCCGTTTCGGACTCGTCTGTCTTTTCCGTCTCTCGTACCGTCTTTGAACACGTCAGACAACGACGGCCGGGCAGGCGAAGACCACACCGCGACTCCCTCCGGGCACCTGAGGGAGAGTTCCAATAAGACAGGCAGCAACCCGAAGATTCAATCCGCCACACCCGAAACATCCTGCCCGGACAAATCATGTCAAGTCATTCACGTGCTTAGTCATCTATTTGTCATATATCTGTTCGCGAATCCTTGACTTTTCAAGTAATCCTTCGAAAAAATGTTCACTTGCTGGTGTGGTCGTTGAACTTGCACGCCATGATGGTCTCTCCCAGTTATCTGTGGAGGGGCAGTTCTATGGGCATATGTGAAACCCTCTGTGACATTGCTTGTAAAAAAGGCTCTACAAATAAATGTTGATTTGATTTGATCTCTTTGTGTCTCTCGCTTTCTTTTTTTGTTCTCTCTGTCTAGCTCTTCTGGCTGTGGGTGGGATGGTGGCGTTAATAGAGGTAGTGTGTGGGGTCTCACAGTGAATGCTGTGTTCTGCCAGGGTCACTCCAGATCAATGACCAGCCCATTTGGACCCACTCCTCTCCGGTTTCACTGAAACCTGACCTCTAGTCTGTATCCGTGTGGATGTGTGTGTGTGTGTGTGTGGATATGTGTGTGTGCGTGTGTTGTCTTACGTGCATGTCTGTGTGTGTGTCTTACGTGCATGTCTGTGTGTGTGTGTCTGCGTCCGTTCATCTCTTGTGCTCCGCACTCGTCTCGCTGTCCTGCCGGGGCCTGGGCTGTAATTACAGCCATTAAAAGCTCAAGGTACTATCAAACGCTGCACCGCTTTACAGCTTCATAAACACTCTATTATGTGGTATCCACCTGTGGTTGGGGCCACGTTGCAGAGGGGGCTGAAGACTGGAGGCATCTGGTATCTGCGTTCCCCAGACCCAACCGGTCCTTTTTAACCTCCAGGGCCCATGACCTCCTTAGGTCCTAGCTGAGAGGCTGGCTGTGGTGACCTTTGACCCCCATCCGTTGGTCAGTTGGACTATGTAAGACCGAAAGGAGTCACTCTAAAATCGTTCTGTGTGTATTGCCAATGGTCTTCAGAGAGAGGGAGGGTTAGAGGGAACTAAATAATACAGAGAGGGAGAGAGCGAGGAGAGAAGTGGAGAGAAGTGGATGTCAGGGGTAAAGCTGGTGTAAAGGTATGTGTGTAATTGTTTCAGAGGCCAATGGTGGTGATGGTGATAGATATTGTTGATGGTTTGGACAATAAAGGGGGCTCTAAACTAGAGTCCAGCTGTCTTACCTTCTACTGTTTTCCCATGTCCTGGTTCCAGACCCCCCTCTCCTGGTTGCTCGGTCCAGGCTAGAGGGCCCCTGCGGCGTGGTGAGTTTCCGGACGGATGGCCCCAGCTGGTTGTGGTTTCCAGAAGAAAGTCCAGGTCCAGGCAGGGCAAGCTAACCCCTGCTGCTGTGGCTAGCTGAAGAGTCCCAGGACCCTAATGAGCAGGGGAGGGGAGGGGGGAGGAGAGGAGAGAGAGAGGGGCCTCTATTGTGATGTGTAGGAGAAAACATGTAGGGACTGCAGCCCAAACTAGATGATTTACGATCTCTCAAAAGTAGGATGACTAAGGGTTAGAGAGCGTAATTAGGCTTATGAGACGCAACAGATTGGGTTGAAATGGAGGACTGAGAGAGTTATGAAACTGGCCAGGCTTATCATAGACCATATGAGAGAGAGAGAGAGAGAGAGAGAGAGAGAGAGAGAGAGAGAGAGAGAGAGAGAGAGAAAGAGAGAGAGAGAGAGAGAGAGAGAAAGAGAGAGAGAGAGAGAGAGAGAAAGAGAGAGAGAGAGAGAGAGAGAGAGAAAGAGAGAGAGAGAGAGAGAGGATACAAGAGTGTGCAGTGTGTGAGAAGGGGGTGGGAGTCATCTCATAAAGAGCTGCAAGGAGGTAGGAAGTTGATTTTTCGAGGAGGGGCGGGGCTTCAGCAAAAGAGATCAAGCAGACCGGATACACCGGCTCCGTCAGCACCAGACCACATCTGGTTAAACCCCCCAACCCCACCCCACCCCAACCCCCCCCCCCCCCCCCCCCCCCCGCCCCCCAGCAACCAGATGTGCTGCTAGCCCCGCATTAACGAGGCTCCTCCCCCGAACCCAGCAGTCTCCAGAGGGCACCACCCTCAACCACCCCCCCCCCCGCCAAAGGAGGTGTAGCCAAAGAATAGGAGTCATTGAGAGACTACTGCAAAAAAAAGAAAGGGAGAGAGATGGAGGGAGAGACACGAGAGAGAGAGGGAGAGAGAACCCCCTCTCTACTGGGCTGTAAAATCTCCTTCCTCCTCTGCAGGCCTGTAATTAAAGCCAAATGAGATTTTTGTTGCTGCCTATTAGTTTTTTATTCCTCACCACAAACAGCGAGGAGGTCCCTCTCTCTCTCTGTCTCTCTGTCTCTCTGTCTCTCTCTTTCGCCCTCTCCCTCCCTTTCTCTCCCTCTATTCCTCTCTGCCCCTTTCCTTTTCTGACTCTTTCCATCGCTCTCCCCCTAATTCGTTCCCCTTCCCTCCTCTCTTTCCCCCACTCCCTCTTACTCTCTCTCTTTCCTTACCTTCTGCAACCCTCCATTCACACTTTAAAGTACCGACATCATCATTTTTTACTCTTCAAACAAACTTCTTTTAATGTGAGAAAATGTCTCTTCCAAGTCCTTTATACTAGTAGGCAGCGGTTTGCGTGTTTAAAATTCCATACCATATTAGATTTCACACTTGGGTTCCAGAGCCTGTCCTATGGAATTCTGTGTGCTCATTGGGTTGCCACTGGATTTGAGGTAATGTGCTTAGGATCGTTCCTTTGGTTTGTGTTGTTGGTGTCTGTGTGTGTGTGTGTGTGTTTACATGCTGTAGTGTTTGCGTGTTGCAGGAGGTGTAGCAGGCCAGAGCTTGTTAAAGGCCTGTCTTTTGGCTTTGGGTTTTAAATGGTCTGAGTCGGGGCACACTGATGACTCTCATATGGACTGACACACACACACACACACACACACGCATACACAGTATGGTATGTACACATTTCCACACATAAGCAGGAACACTCCACATAGGAATTTTTAGCAGCTTGAGATTTACGATGGGGATTTTTAAGGGGCACAGATCAGTGCTGTCCCCCATTACAGCTCTGCGCCATCCTGCTGTCCCCAAATAGACTTCAGCTGCAGCAAGGTCCAGGTTCTCTCAGGAGCGTGGTGACACACTGAGCAGGGTGAAACTGGCCTCCATCAGGGCTCAACTAGGAGGGCCGTTCCATAAGAAGCAGGCCAAAACTGCCCTCCACTGAGGTGCAGTCATGGGTTTGGTCACAGATATCGGCAAAAAACTTGACTTTTCAGTCATACATCTTCCAAGTTGCCTTGATACCTTGATGGTAGAAGTACTACCATTTACGTTTATTCATTTAGCAGCATTTTATCTAAAGCGACTTACAAGAGAGAGCTTTACAAAAGAGCATCGGTCACTAAGCATAGCAACGTCATAGACCCCAAATATAGCAGTTTTATAGATTATGAAACATTGAGAGAACCAATAAGTGCCAAGGGAAGAGCTACAATAACTTTTAGCCAAACAAATTAATAAAGTTTGTAAAGTGTGATTAGGCCTGTAAAAACACCTTAGCCCAGGTCAGGGCAGTCAAGTCAATCTGACTTTCCACACTCCTCTCTGCCAAGGCACATTACAACCGCCTCAGTATTATCCACCACCGGTGCAACACCCACTCTAACGCGTCTGTAAAAGCTTGTGTTCCATAGAGAAGAGGGAGAGCGGGAGAGATCCAGGGCCGCACAGGCCCACAGAGAGGGGGGCCACAGAGAGGGGGGCCACAGAGAGGGGGGCCACAGAGAGGGGGCCCACAGAGAGGGGGCCCACAGAGAGGGGGGCCACAGAGAGGGGGCCCACAGAGAGGGGGGCCACAGAGAGGGGGCCCACAGAGAGGGGGGCCACAGAGAGGGGGGCCACAGAGAGGGGGCCACAGAGAGGGGGCCCACAGAGAGGGGGCCCACAGAGAGGGGGGCCACAGAGAGGGGGGCCCACAGAGAGGGGGCCCACAGAGAGGGGGCCCACAGAGAGGGGGGCCACAGAGAGGGCCAGAGAGGAGGAGAATTAGCAGGAAGGGGGATAGTGTTAGAGGTGACACAGCAACAAGTTTAAAAATCTGTTCAATAATGTACACTGTGATACACTGCACAAAGGCCAGGTCAGTCAGGAAACCATGTAGAGGTGTACAGTACATTAGTGCTCTGTCATCCAGCTTGCTGGCCTCTACCCCTCCATGACTTCCAGCCTCCCAGCTTTCCAGCCTCCCAGCCCCCCAGCCTCCCAGTCCTCTCCTCAGTAGCCACACTCCCACAGTTCAGCTGACAGGCCAAGCCATGTGATTTATAGAAAGCGCAGTAGTAAAAACAATCTTATTGAAACTCTGAATGTTTGCTGAAGAAGAAGGGGCGAAAAAAGAAAGAAAAAAAATATGAATTTATAGGATCATTAAGGTTCATAGCTCCAGGCATGGAGCCAATACCCCACTCTGTGCTTTCCTCTCCCCATCCCTGCCCCCTCAACACCCGGTCCCCTCAGCCTTCTGGACCTTACTGCCTCAACCCCCTATCCCCTTCACGCCCTGGTCCCGGCCCAATCAACCCCTTATCTCCTCAGTGCCCACCACCACTTTATCTTTTTGACACGTTATCTCACCCCTCTCCCTGCCCTCTCTCTGTATTTAACTCTCTCTGGCCGTTCCATGGTATCACTCCCTTCCCTGTGCCTTCTGAAGTCTTCTTGAATATTTTGCTTGAATGCACACCACACAAGCGCAGTACCAGACTTTCCTCTGCGGGAAAAGACATTTCGACTGGTGTGTAATCGTAGTTACAGCTCTACCTGTATAGTGCATGCTGGCACGTATTACACATCATTCAGTGTGACAAGCCGAGGTTCATAATGGAGGCTTCTGTAGAAGAGCTGTAAATATCAGTGGATCCATGGGAAACGCGTTGATGTTAAATCTCACGAAGCACTTTTAAATTGAATCATCGTTTTCCACGTACATGGGCTAAATTATATTACAGAGGCTGTAAATCCAGCAGTGGAGGAAGCGAGCGGGTGCTGAGAACCCCAGAATGAAAGGGATTTTTATTTGAACCGCAATGAGACTCCCGTTTTTTCACGGGGACCCTTGGCGGGTCTGGTTACAATGGGGTTCTGTGGAGCGTGCTCCGATAACACAAGCTCCTACGGTATATTTCACCCAGACAGGCTCTCGATCCCTGCTGTATATCACACCACGCTAATGAGCCCGCGACAAAGCTGCCTCAGAGCCAAACGACAGTCAGAACGGTCCCTCTTACCGAGAGCGAATAGAGAGGTCACAGATAAGGGGGAGACAAATAAGCAACACAATGGAAAGGCCGACATTGGAGTACGCGTGTGTAAACACGTCAACAAAAGCGACTAAACAGTCCTGAAGTCTGTGATGTCTATCTCTGAAACCAGAGACTAGGGGGAACAGTCTCGTAGGGTGTGGCCCTGGGATCGTACTGACCTCCGTTTCATTCCCAGGATCGAGACTGGCGCTTTAGAGAAAAGATAAAATAAACTGGAACCACTGATAGAACGACGGACCCCGGCAAGGCTCATGCACACACACACAGAAGAGGAGCATCGGCCAACACAAATATACTCTCACGGTCATGCCATAGGCTGTCGAGGGCCCCTCCTCGCTCGATGCACACAACAAACACGCAAGATCAGCCTGGAAATGGAGCATGAGGAGGTGTGCTCCATGTTCACACACAGTGGAAAAGATCTCTTCAGCATGAGCTTTCACGTTCGCCATATGGCTCTAAACCGCACCAATCCATCGCTCCTTGCCCTCCCTCTCTGTTTAGCCCCTCCTTCGCTCAGAGTTTCCATCAGATTTGTGCTGAGGGAAGCACTTTCGCAAACCTCAGTTTGCAAAGGAGATAGGGAAAGACAAGGAGAAGGAGTTTCTGGAGAAAACCAGAGGAGATCTGATGAAAGGGTGAAAATAACTTTGGGTTTGAAAG
This sequence comes from Neosalanx taihuensis, assembly GCA_030340665.1. Lineage (NCBI taxonomy): Eukaryota > Metazoa > Chordata > Actinopteri > Osmeriformes > Salangidae > Neosalanx > Neosalanx taihuensis. The sequence continues at coordinate 6,799,674 of CM059293.1, forward strand.
ATTACGTGACGGAGATAGACTACAAAGAGAGAGGGAAAGAGAGAGAGAGAGAGAGAGAGAGAGAGAAAGATGGAGAGAGATGGAGAGAGAGAGATGGTGCCCTGGAATTGAGGGAAAGTTTGTGAGTGAGAAAGAAAATGAGATTATCTAGCGAGGCCACATGAAAGTCAAGTGCTTTTTTTCCGTCTTGTGCAGTGAGACTAGGCGAGGATTTATATCCTATTTGTGTTTTCGGGGGAAGAATTAAGATTCCTGAGAAAGCCATGTTCACCCCACCGCCCACATCCCTCTCAGACTCTCTCTCTCTGCTCTCTGCTAGGACTCAACTGGAACCACATCAGGTCCTGACACACACATACAAACACGCAAACGAAAACACGCAGAACACATTTTAGCACCTTCCTCAATTTCCATGCTCTGCATGTGCAGTGTATTGATGGTATAGTCGTTCAGACTAGGACTTGGACAGATGCCACCCTTCCCTGTGTCCCTCCGCCTTACTGCTCTCCACTCCATTATCCACGCATCGGCCTCCTATGTGAAGGGAAAGTCGTCCAAATCCCGCACACGTGTGTCACATATGACTGTGATGTCATGGTTTCATCAGAAGAGCTCTGCTTCTCATTTGCAGACACACTTCTGCTGAACAGCTCCTGGGGGCCTGGGTGAGAGGGACCTGGGTGAGAGGGACCTGGGTGAGAGGGACCTGGGTGAGAGGGATCTGGGTGAGAGAGACCTGGGTGAGAGGGGCCTGGGTGAGAGGGGTCTGGGTGAGAGGGGCCTGGGTGAGAGGGACCTGGGTGAGAGGAACCTGGGTGAGAGGGATCTGGGTGAGAGAGACCTGGGTGAGAGGGGCCTGGGTGAGAGGGGCCTGGGTGAGAGGGATCTGGGTGAGAGGGATCTGGGTGAGAGGGGCCTGGGTGAGAGAGACCTGGGTGAGAGAGACCTGGGTGAGAGGGGCCTGGGTGAGAGGGGCCTGGGTGAGAGGGACCTGGGTGAGAGGGATCTGAGGGAGAGAGACCTGGGTGAGAGGGACCTGGGTGAGAGTGACCTGGGTGAGAGGGATCTGGGTGAGAGAGACCTGGGTGAGAGGGACCTGGGTGAGAGGGATCTGGGTGAGAGAGACCTGGGGAGAGAGGCCTGGGTGAGAGGGACCTGGGTGAGAGGGGCCTGGGTAAGAGGGGCCTGGGTGAGAGGGATCTGGGTGAGAGTGACCTGGGTCAGAGAGACCTGGGTGAGAGGGGCCTGGGTGAGAGGGGCCTGGGTGAGAGGGACCTGGGTGAGAGGGATCTGGGTGAGAGGGATCTGGGTGAGAGGGATCTGGGTGAGAGGGGCCTGGGTGAGAGGGACCTGGGTGAGAGGGATCTGGGTGAGAGGGATCTGGGTGAGAGGGATCTGGGTGAGAGGGATCTGGGTGAGAGGGGCCTGGGTGAGAGGGGCCTGGGTGAGAGGGATCTGGGTGAGAGGGACCTGGGTGAGAGTAACCTGGGTGAGAGGGGCCTGGGTGAGAGGGGCCTGGGTGAGAGGGGCCTGGGTGACAGTGGGAACAAGAGGGAAAGAGAAAAGAAGGAACACAAGATATTATGCATGGATGTGAATGCATTGACTGGTGGATGTGTGTTTGTGTGTACTGGCTGGTGCGTGATCGGCCACAAACACCTAGATGCATGAAGATGAGGAGAAGATGGAGAAATGCCCAGGGTTAGGAAACACAACCTAAACCTGGCTGGGGTCCCAGGCTTAGGTGAAAAGCATTTGTACTCCATCTACCCACACAGCCCTGTCTGAGTGCCCACCCAGACTCTGGCTCAGGCGAGGTGCTTGCGGTTGGAAAGGATTGGATTACTTTGCCCTGGCAAAGCTCAAACCTGGCAGACCCTTGCTGAGGCATCTCTCACTCGAAGATTGATTCTTTCCATTTCTTCACCTATAGGAACCGCACACTTTGCACTGTCTCCACTTTGTCTAAATTGTTTGTGCTTCTGCTCTCGCACCAATTGACGTTGCTGCCGCTGCTCTTACTGAATTGCTTGGCGATCTTTGTCTCGGATTCTGCCGTTTTTTTCCCCGTATGCCTGGATTTGCATAGTGCGGTACATACAGTAAATCATACATGTTGTTCACTTCACTTTCTCTGGCTCACAATTTATTTTTGTATTCCTCCTGACTCTCTCCATTACTCACTCTCCTCTTTTCCTCCCTATAACTCATCTCTTTCCCCATCTTTTCGAACTCTCCTGTCTGCTTCTTTCCTTCTCCCCCCCCCCACCCATCTCACTCTCTAATTCCTTTCTGCCCTCCCATCTTCTCTCCCTTTCTTATTTTCCTTGGCAGATGAGAGGAGGCCATGACATCTGCTGATGATCTAATCCCACTCTCTCCCGCCAAAACCAAAGAAATCAAAGAACAACATTCCAAATTACTTTTATTTTTCACTATTTTGTTCATCTTGAAACCAGAAGAGGCCCGAGCCGCTTTCCAAACGCTCTGTTATTCGCTTAATTATTTTTTAATAATCCCTGCTTTGTTTTGACTGCTGGCCTCCATTTTGAGGGAGAGGTTTGGCTGGTGATTCAGTGTGTGTCTGTTTGCGTGTGTGCAGTTCTGTGTGTGTACTTGTGTGGGCGTGTGTGTGTCACATCTTCAGTCGCGTAGAACGAACATAGACCCCACACAAACACTGTGTGTGTGCATCTGTATGTTCACAGTAACATGCATTTGTTTGATAGGGCCCCCCACCTCCTTCTGTTATTTCCACACCTCCTCTATCTTCCACATGTTCTGCACCTCCTCCACCTCCTCTATCTTCTAGATGTTCTGCACCTCCTCTATCTTCTAGATGTTCTGCACCTCCTCCACCTCCTCCATCTTCTAGATGTTCTGCACCTCATCCATCTCCTCCACCTTCCACATGTTCTGCACCTCCTCCACCTCCTCTATCTTCTAGATGTCCTGCACCTCCTCCATCTCCTCCACCTCCTCTATCTTCTTCATGTCCTGCACCTCCTCCACCTCCTCTATCTTCTATATGTCCTCCATCTCCTCCACCTCCTCTATCTTCTAGATGTCCTGCACCTCCTCCATCTCCTCCACCTCCTCTATCTTCTTCATGTCCTGCACCTCCTTCACCTCCTCTATCTTCTACATGTCCTCCATCTCCTCCACGTCCTCTATCTTCTAGATGTCCTGCACCTCCTCCATCTCCTCCATCTCCTCTATCTTCTTCATGTCCTGCACCTCCTCCATCTCCTCCATCTCCTCTATCTTCTTCACGTCCTGCACCTCCTCCATCTCCTCCACCTCATCTATCTTCTTCATGTCCTGCACCTCCTCCACCTCCTCTATCTTCTACATGTCCTGCACCTCCTCCACCTCCTCTATCTTCTAGATGTCCTGCACCTCCTCCAGGTACTCTACCTACCTCTCCCTCCTCCTTTACTTCCTCCTCCTTTACATCCTCTTCCTCCACACCCTCATCCTCTTCCTACTTCCGCTCCATGTCCTCCTCCACCTCTCTGACCTCCTCCTGCACCACCTCCTCCTCCTGCCTCCCCTTCTCCTTCTGCTAGTCCTCACTCCTTTTCCTCCACATCTCCTCCTCCAACAAGAGCGCCATTGTGCAGACCGCCGGGCGGTGTGAGCGGCTGGGCAGAGGGGTGAGAGGTGACCCCCCTCCCCAACACACACACACACCTACACACTCCTACACACACCTACATAGACACACACACCTCCGCCGGCATTGCCACCACACACCCTTTTATCCCTCCCACATTCTGTCAGTTGAGCAACAGAGCCTGAATCAGAGCGGTCCAGAGGGAATCTGTCTGTTTGCTTTTCTGGGATCAGTTAAAATCATGCATGTAATAAGGAGAAAATGTCTTTTAAGCCTGGCTGTAGGAAACGATACCTGCCGAGCGGCACTATTATCTCTTATTAAACACAGACCGCTGGGAGCAGGGGAGGACAGTGCAGGGCATGGAGAGGGTGTGTGTCTGTGTGTGTTTATGTGTGTGTTTGTGCGAGTGTGTGTGTGCAGATGAAACACAGAGGCCCCAGCCATTCATTCTAACCTGTCGTTCTCCATCCCCTTTTCCAATTTGCCCCCAGTCCCTCTCAGTCTGCTTGTTGGTCTGACATAAATTGTCTTGCCATCCATTTGAAACACAAAGCTGAATGTGATACTTTCTTTAACTTTTCATTCCATCATCTAAACAAAACGAAATATAAGAGAAAAAAAAATCGGGGAAGAATTTGGGGAAGAATTCAAATAAATATACAGCGACCATGTCCACATGGGTCAAGCCACAGCCTAAGTACCGCACATCAGTGCAACAGGCATCCGCTTGGCCACCTCTTCCAGGGTCCTTCCCCACCGGGTAGACAAGGTGATTATTGAGCCCATATAAGATAACGAGCCTACGGTGTGTAATAACCTCTCGCTCACTCTGATTGACAGGTTAATGCCGTTGCCCCTGACGAGGGATTAGACCAATGGAGGCTTTGTGCTGCTCAGAATGACTTCAGTGTGACACATGGGAACGCTAATAAAGACAGACACACTGATCTCTGTTCAGACTCCCCACTCCGAGACAGGACTTTAATATAGATGGACTGATCTGTGATCAGGTTAGAGTGACTTTGACAGGCTCTTAATGAAGAAGAGCTGGACATAATGTCCTTGTATTGATTGATGGCAACATAAGCAGGGACAGACTGTAGCTAGCTTTTAACATACATCAGCCTTAGCATGATTTGTGGAAGTACGGTGGTTTGGGTAATTTTCATGTTTATTCAACACCCTTTGTGTAATTTATGAACCTTAAATATGATTTATAAAGAGGGCCATACATCCAATTGAGTCTGAAAAATATACATCGACAACAATGGCCCTTTCAAAGTCGGCGAATGTTTCGAATCGATTGCATAAGCGCGGTGTGGTTTGCGTTTGGCGTGGGTGCATGTGACTGTGCGTTTCAGGAATGTGTCTCCCCCCCACCCCGCCCACCCCCTCCCCCTCAGATAAGAATTGTCCCTCTGCTGCTTATTAGTGTCTAACGGAGACCGGAGGTCACCTCGTGGATGCTCTCACATCCTCGGACAGCGTCCTGGCCGAGGAAGAACCCCCCCCCCCCATCACAATGCAGCCTGTGTTCCCTCACCTAGACGTGCGTCGATGTCCCCCCTCGCCCCGGCCTGCAGTCTCATCAGGCAGTCAGACCAAGCAGACAGCGATCCTCATTACCGTGCCCTGTCCAACAGCCTAATGAGTGTGTGTGTGTGTGTGTTATATAAAGGTCCCTGTGCTGACACAGTGCCGTGAGGATCGGCCAGGAAAAGCAGTGTGAAGCGCTGGTCGGTGGAAATGATTTATTTGACTACGCTGAGCTGAACGGATCTTGACATGCTGGAACTCCCAGCTCTGGCTGATTAAAGACAGAGAGAGGGGGAGGTTTTCCCTTGCCACACACACACACACCACGCACACTTTACCACACACACACACACACTCACTCCCATCAGATACACTCTATTAACAGCACTACTCTATATACATTCTGTTCGTCTCGTATATACAGAATTCTCTGATAATACAAAGGCAGGCATGTGCACCTTCCTCTCCTACACACACCCCACGTACTCTATCTACTCAAACTCAGTTCATGGAGTGGGAAAGACCCACCACTCAGATTAAACATCAATGTGAAGGGATGAAGCCATGTTCAAATCCTCAACACCAGACTCAGCATGGGCGTCTTGCTGTACTTCTGACTCATACAGGCCTTGACTGCAAACCAAATCGCATAAAGGAATTAACGCTGAAAGGGATGCATCATCTGAAAAGGTGCAACGGCGCCACTCTATGGATGGGAATGTTGATGGATGGGTGTCAAGGGTCGGGGTTCAGGGGTCAGTTGCAGGAGCCGCGGGGTGCCATGTGGTGCTGATATGCCCCCTGCCAGGGGCTAGAATAGACAGTTGACCAGAGCAACGCTCACACAGCTGCTGGGAGCCGAGTCCTCTCAGCTCTGCTCTGACCCGGGGCCAGGCGCACCGCAGGGCCTATAACACCACAACCCAGTGACTAGGACTGTGTGTGTGTGTGTGTGTGTGTGCGTGCGTGTGTGTGTGTGTGTGTGTGTGTGTGTGTGTGTGTGGGTGGGTGGGTGGGTGGGTGTGTGTGTGTGTGTGTGTGTGTGTGTGTGTGTGTGTGTGTGTGGGTGGGTGGGTGGGTGGGTGGGTGGGTGGGTGTGTGTGTGTGTGTGTGTGTGTGTGTGTGTGTGTGCGTGCGTGGGTGTGTGTGTGTGTGTGTGTGTGTGGGTGGGTGGGTGGGTGGGTGGGTGTGTGTGTGTGTGTGTGTGTGTGTGTGTGTGTGTGTGTGTGTGTGTGTGGAAAGCAGCAGATATGGGACACAGGCTCATGGGCATGAGTGTGACATGACTGTGGCTGTTCACCAATATGGACACCACTGATTAAGTAAAATACCACCCACCTATCCCCCTCTACCCCTGGCCACTCCCCCCCTCTCCCTCCCACTGTCTCTCTACCTCAGTTCCCCCCTGACTGCTTGTGGAATTTTGGAGTTCAGACAAAGAATATAACTCAGAACCCAAAGGTGGCTCCATTTCCAGCAGCCTCCTTTGGCAGAATACAGCCCTTTCAGCAGGAGCTCCTTGTCATTTCTCTGTTAAACCCCATTCTTCCATTTCTCAGGAAGAGGGAAGTTCACTGTGGCTGGAGCAAGTGCTCTGGAGACAGCTCAAGTGCTGCTACGTCTTTTCCAATTCCGAGTCAGCAGAGGATAAAGAGCCATGCTGGACTTTTCAGAACTGTCACATGATTTTATCACAACTTCCTGTTGTCTGTCCCCTGGCTGACCTGTAGGGGGCACCAAACCTCCAGGGAAGCAGCGATCCCTCCCAGCCTCCCCCCACTTCCCCAGCCCTGCCTGGCCTCTTCTCAGCCCCATGCAGGCCGCACCACCCCAGGCACCAGATCAGGGGAAACTCAAAGTGACAGATCTCTCTCACAATGAGGGGGAATGTATTGTCTGCGGGTCTCGAGGGTGGTGTTCCTTAAAAGGCCTCCATATTTCACTTCCCCAAAGCTGGAGGAGGCAGCCAAGTATGGATGGGAGTGTGCAAGATGGAAGTTGTCAGGGGGGTTCGGTTCACAGTCCTTTGAAGCGCGCTCAGCCCAGCCCAGTCAGCGATGCTGACACTGGAACAGATCTCATTGGCTGGTGCCGTGGAGATCAGACAGACACCATGCTGACCAACGTCTGACCAGGGAGAAGAAAAAAAACATGTGTGTGTATCTGTCTGTGTATGTGTGTGTGTCTGTGTGTTCTAACTGAAGCGATTCTTGGCCAGTCAGTGTGCTTTTAAGTGCTTTGCGTAGCGTGTTTGTGTTGTGTATGCGTGCGCGTTTGAGCGAGTGTGTCTGCAGGGAGATGTTATTGCAGCTGGATGAGAATAGCAGGAGACAGCAGTGAGGTCGAGGCTCCAGATCAACAGCACAGTAATTGGAGAGGAAAAGCTGCAACCAAGGCCCTGTCTTAAGCCTGCACACACACGCACACACCTCACATACACGTACACAACCGCATACAGTACGCATGGGTTCGAACACATGCACACCAATTCGCATGAGCACCCACACAGGGAAACAAGCTCACACAAGCAAACACCATCACTCATACATACGACACACAAACACCATCACTCATACATACGACACACAAACACCATCACTCATACATACACACAAACACACATTTTGTGCCTCGCCAGTTTTGTCTGGCTTCCACAGCGGGAACAGTAAGAGGACTATGTTATATTTGTGTTTTATATTTCCTCTCCGTTCACAGAGCCCTAGGCAGTGTTGTTCCACTGCACACGGCTTGAGTGTGTCCGGCCATGATTTATCACTGTCTGATTTTATGGGCTTCAGCTCGGTCACGATAATGGTTTATTTGACAGACAGAAACTTGACGGTGTTTGTCGGTGTGTGTGTGTGTGGCGCGCGTGCATGCGTGTAGCGCGTCCTACTGTAAGTGCGTCTCAGACCAGGAAGTGCTAAGTGTGTCTCAGAGGTCCCCTGACTGTGGTCTGACTATCCTGAAGCATCTCCTGGGTAAGAGGTCAAATAGCAACATTTATTTCATTTCCTGTTCTGACACTTGACACGGACAACACACACCAGGCCTGTTGCAGCGGCTCTGGTTGGCTTTCGTTTGTATTTCCACCCGAGATGAGAACGAGAAGGACATTTTCGCGTATTTTCGCAACGTCACTAACAAACTGCCTCCCTCCCTCCCCTTTGCTCTAGGATTCTCTAACCTCTTCTCCTCATCTTCTTTCTCTCTCTGTCTGCGGTATCCCCGCCCCCCAGTTTTAATGGAGCAGTCTGTGTTCCCGGCTCACCTCCAGCCTAAACAGAATCCCATGCTTGGTCAAGCTGTTGGGCCGGAAAGACTTTCTGCGTGCACGACCATTGTGAGCGCAATAAATATGACAGTAGAAATGTCCTCTATGGAGTTGAAGGGTCTTTTCTCATTTTTATCGGCTGGCCTTAATGTGGTTTGCTCACAGTCCTCCGAGCGAACCACTCTTCCAATTCAGTTAGCCTCATCAAACCTGTGAGGGGCCAGAGGCAGGGATGGTTGATCTTTCTGCAGAGCAGAAAAATTCCGTCTTTAAGTACGGCACCGAGTTTTTTTTAAGCGTCAATTTTTTTTAAAGGATTCAATATGAAGCATTACTAGAGGAGACATCCATGTTGTTCCTTTCACTTTTTCATACAATCAAACTGTTATTCCGTTGGGTCAACACCCGTCACTCATGTTGATACGAGTTGGCTGTCTCAGAGCGTCTGTTTCCATGAAGTTCTGGGTCTGCGGCTGGATCCTTTCAACAGGATGAAAACGTATGAGTGTGTTTCTACTCTGAACCTAGACACCCCCCCCCCCTCCTCCTCCTCCTCTCTCTCAATATCTCTATGGATCTGGGAATCGTTGTTGAAGCTTCGTCCAGTCGTACTATTAACATACCACGCACACGCACACGCACACACGCACGCTCTTATTTCCGTCCACGTGAAGAACTGACATCTGAATCATGAACGCGTTGGCTGTTCGTTTGTTTTTCCTTCGGACAAATTTTCTCAAATCGTCGCAATTCTATTGATTGAATAATGGGCCTCTTCCCTCAATCAGTCTGTCAGTCTGAGCCTCTGTGCGTGTGAAGCTTGCGTGTGTGTTCGGTGTGAGCGTTCTAACTCAAGTAGTTAACCAGCCCACAGATTGTCCATGAAGACTCCACCAGAGGAACCAGGATAAGGCGTCTCCTCGCGGCCCTGCCCTCCCCATCTTCCCCTGGATAGACACATGGTCCTCCACCCTACAGGAACTCAACCACCAGGAGCATCATTTAGCAAAGGATGATCCGTCGTTTGGGAACCTAACTACACTCAGTAAGGGGACTTGGATCACATCTTCACATTGTGAAAGTGGAGGAAGGAGAAAGACAGGGATATGAATGAAGAGAGCACAGGCTGGCACAGTAGCAGACACAGAGGAGGAGGAGAAGAGGAGAGGAGGAGGAGTAGCAGGCATTCCATAGCCTGTTTCAGCGACCTCAACTACCAGCCTATAAAAATAAATCACACATCTGCTTTCAATGAGACCGTGACATATTAATGGTTTTATGCTTGTTATGAAATTCTTGTACCACTCTCCTTCTTCTGTGTCACCCCCCCTTCCCCCCCCGCCCCGTTCAGGAGGAGCAGAGCATGTGCGCACACATCCTCCTCCCCTGCCTCCTCTCCTCCTCCCCTCAGACTTTCTCCCCCGCGGGCTTTTCTCTTATCGCTTCATCATCACGCTCTCCATTATGGAAAAACAAGCTCCGTCTGTTCGTGGGGGGGGTGGGGGTGGGGGGGTGGGGGGGGGACGCACCTGAAAGGCCGGTCCCTCTTCTTCTCGGTGTGCAGGAGAAGAGATTGTTCATGTGCCAGGGTGCTCGGCTCAGCTGTAAGCACGCCTCCTCCACCCTCCTCACCGTCCAGTGGCGAGGGACGACTGGAAGGTGATTCATCCTGGGTTCCTGCTCACGGTGCCTGCTGGCTCAGTCTGGAGGAAGACGCTGATAGAGATCATGAAAAACAAAGGGAGTCAGAGGAGAGTGCTAGACTCTTGGCTCATAAGCATCTCAGGATGTGAAAACAGATGATTCCAGATAAAAAGAAGGATTATTAGCGAACACATTCCTACAGTTCTCTCTTTCCTCCCTTGCCCATACACAAACACACACACAGGCACACACACACACAGGCACACACACACACTTCCTTTGCAGGGGCAGCAGGCCTGTCTCTGACATGTGGCTTCATTTAATGAACCATCAAAACCAGAAGAGACCACAGGCCTTTGAACCGTGTGGGAATCCTCATCCACATCCCAATGAGCCAGACAATGTTACTGCCCAGACCTCAGACAGGAAATGGCATGGGAGCCACAAGGTGAGGCAAAACGCTCCAAAAACTCTTTATGTTCAACTCAAGTCCAAGATCTTGAGCTCATCACTCATAGAAAAACTTTGAGCTAAGATTTCTGCAAAGAACAATCGTACCACTAGGTGCCACTAGTGTTGAAATACGATGGCACCAAACTGGCAGATAGTGGTAACAGATGCCCATAATGACTCCTTCAACTGGCAAAAGATACAAGTAGATGGCACAAAAAACAACGGACTTTACAGTATGTGTAGTCCAACTTTGACCAGAGTTATCTAGAGCAGAGGGCTTTGCATGGTGCAGCTGGTGTTGATTATGTGAAGCTCTGATTCTAGATAAGGTGAAACACCTACTTGATCCTCAGATCCGTGGAGATGGGCCGATGTTCTGCACCGCTCTTTCTTCCTCAAATGAGTTATTCTGGGAGTTTTTCCTCATCTTCATTCTGTGACTTTGCCTGTACAAAGAGATGTACAAATGCATTCAATTCCATGGATCGCACTTGTTGAAATCCCTAAATAGAAAATGCAAAATTGAATGAAGTAAAACAATACTGAAGATCTACATCATTCATTTAAAGTTAATACTTTACTAAGATCATGGCTAGGCTTGGTAAATGATACATTTTAGTGTGCTTTCAGCATGCATTCACTTCCCTGCCATGTGTACTGATGCACCAAACTTTGTATTTAATGTCGACCGTCTAAGTCCCACAGTGCCACCCACAGGTTTGGTTCAAAACAAAAGACCTTGGAGTCAGTCTGACCTGCTGGTTCAATGTTTTGTCTGTTTCCTATCTCTCTTTTATTCAAGAAACTCACGAAAGGTTTCCTGGCTGCGCCAATCCCAGCGAGCCCCTCTGACTTCATTCTGGTGCTGAATCAGTACCAGGTGCAGAGGACCCTGCAGAAGAGGGCTCTGGCCTTACTTGGTGAGAGGATGGATCATTTGCCTCATCACCATATTTTGGGGGGGGTATTTCACGTGTTTATGATCCATGAAGTATTTGAATAAGTAATATGTAAGTAATGAATAAGTTATAACAGACATATTATTACTACATAAATTGCCCTCCTGCTCTGCCTGTCAGGGTGTGGTGGCAACATTGTACTCATCAACTAGGACCAAGTACTCAGTTATCATTATGGTTAAGTTTTGGGGGATCGATAATAAAAGTGTCATGTATACGTAATATAACCATACCACACCACAAAACAAATCTGGATCTATACTACAACCGCCAAGGTTTCAACCTCAGCATGGGTTTATACAGGTTCCTCCAGGCCGTGAGACCAGGATGTTCTCATTGAGTGACTGCTGAGTGTAATTGGCTATAATACACACCCTGTCATTGATTGGCAAGTGTGTTGCCGGGGCAGAATCATTGCGTGCCACACTGTGTGTGACTCCCGGCCCCTGTAAACGGATCGTACTGTAAATCACCTAAGGCTCTTTCTAATCTAGTCACGTGTGTCCACGACACTCTAAGAATAGAAGGGCTCACTCTTGCTGATTCATATATTCACAAAATCACTTTCACTACATTTCACTTCAACCCGACACTCACCTCTGACATCTGTGGATCGCCTGGCCCCATGGCCTCTTGCTGTCACAGAATAGGTCATGGAGCAAATCACACGGTTACACAGGAAGACAATCTCAGACATTTTGTCATTCCGATATTTTGGAACTTTCTGACAGTGCATCTTTTTGGGGAATTGAAAATGAACAGCTAAGCATATTATCTGTAAGCATATTACCGTATCTAAATACAGGTATCAGCCACTGGTTAATCCAGCTGAGCCACCTCGAATCATTTCACAACATAGCTCCGCTTGACTTGTAAGTAAGTAAACAGTATAAACATTTACAGTTTAATTTCATTAAGTGCAACCATTAAATACATAAATACCCAGGTAAGGTATGTTTTTGAGTATGTTACATTATAGAGGTCGTCATAAGATATCATACAACGAGAGCATTAAACTCCTCGTCATTATCGGTATTTACTATAATATTACATTGTGTGGGCTCTATGGTGTGCCTCCTTGGTGGAGTTGAGGCGGTCTGGGTGTTATGGTAACAGGCAGCATCCTTCAAGGTCAAAGCTGAAAGGTCAGGGTGAAGGGTTTGCCACTGGTCAAACTTGCTAGTGGAACCGATGTCCAGATGGGAGAAGTGTGAGTATTGATGCAGTAAGAGTATGATGGAGGTGTGAGAGCTTAACCGACGTTGACAGCTTAGCACACGGTTCAACTGCGGTACGAAGTTCATGGGTAGGTCAGATCCAGTGTGTGTGCATGAGGGACAGGTACGAGGTAACAGGGACACCAACCAGTGTACCCGAATTGGAGGCTGTAGGAAGGAGTTTTCCGTCTAAAAAAATTGGAAACCGTCCGTGCATCACTTGACGACAGTCTAAGTCCAGGCTGGCTAGCGGATCACTAACGATGGCCGAGTTCATTACATACAATAAAGTGTTGATTATGCTTGTTATCAACACTTGTTCCGTAAACAACACGTGCTATTGTTCCAAGAACATCTAGTAATACAACTCAACAAATTATGTTGTTTCCTATAGTTCCACCTTTAGAGTAGTGCAATCCAATCTGGGCTTGCTTGTTATTTGTCTAATGAGGGCAACGTTACTTAGTCTATCAGCCTGCGTCACATATAATTAAACTAGCAACAGGGGTCTTGCCTATTAGAACAGATTAAAACCATATTAAATTAGGAATAATGGGCCCTTGACACATGATCTGCCTTTCACTTGTTCTAAGTTTCTGCTCAGTAAGAAACAATTCTGGAATAAGATACAAAACGAACATCTATGACAATATGTAACAACCTTATGGTTCTTCCTGCTCTGAAACCTGAACATTGTTTCACAAGGAGCCTTTGATTAGGCTAAAACTAAGATGATATTTATGATTTTTCAATTATGCAAGAGGGAAGGAGTGAGGTGGCTGAGTAGTTAGGGCGTCAGACTGGTGATCAGAAGGTTGCCTGTTCAATTTTTCTGCTAAATTAGGTATTAATTTCCCAATTGAGGCACCATGATGTTGTGTCCTTGGGCAAGGCACTACTTGCCATGGGGGAATGTCCCCATATGTGCTGTAAATTGCCCTGGATAATGTCTGCTAAATGTAAATATAATACAAATGTTTCTAAATAAGCACACTTTTCAACATTAAATTATTAGTTGCACTCTCGTGACAATACATAACCATTGGCACTCACAATACTCAAACGAAAAGAAAACTTTGTATTCCTTATTGAAGTTTCTCTCTCTCTGACAGTGGACCTACAGCTCAATGAGCTGGTGCTACTACTCCAACAAACTTAAAAACAAGATAACCGGACCTTAACCTTAATCCATCACCGAACAACAGTGGATGACAAGTATTTGAGAAGTAATGTGTATGGAGCTTTGGAAAGATATGACTGTAGTGTAGGTATTGATTGGATAACCAATTGCAGGTAGCTTGTCAAAGCAGTACACTCTCATCTAGTAAACACAGTGATCCTAAATTCACCAAATGCTTCACACCTGAGAAGAAAAAGTGCAAACCTCTTCCGTCAGAAGGCTATCTATCCCTCAGGCCTCTCCCCATCTCAGGCGAGTTGAGCACAGGCAGGTAATGGAGGAAGCTGATGCTTAAACAGCAAACCAATTACATGATAAGACAACAGATTAGTGCCCACGGCTCATCTGCTGCAAATGAGATCAGAACTGATAAGCGGGATTTAGGATGACGTTTAGGTTTGGTGGCTCGATCACTCAGCTACTCGCCTGGCCACCTCCTTTTGCAGGAAAAAACTATCCGGAATAGCTGTGTAGCTTGTCCTGTCCTTTTTGTGTGGATTGTGGGTGATTTATTTTACATTTTTTAATGGTGGCAGGGCCACCAAGCATTATGGACTGTCCTAATTCCAGGTTTGTCAAAATGGGTATGAAGAGGGAAATCTTTGCTGAATCCCATTCTGTGGCTCCTTTCTGGAACGGATTACAATTCTGAGACTCTCCACTGGAACATCGTTGCCTGAGGTCAACTGAATTAGAACAGTTAGCCAACTGTACCAAATAAGGGAAGTTTTTAAAAAACTTTAACAGGAAGGCACCAAGTCCTGATCATATATTCCATAAGAAAGTTTTGTTTGTGGAATAGAAAGCATTAAGAGGTAAGAATGGTGCTGTTGAAGGTGAAGTTTGACTTGGCCAAGCGGGTGAAGCTAGCCCAGGTCCTATGGCTCATGTACTGGCTGTCCGTCATGGCTGGGATCCTGATCTTCAGCCTCGGACTCTTCTTCAAGATCGAGCTTCGGAAGAGGAGCGAAATGATGGACAACAACGAGAGCCATTTTGTTCCCAACCTGCTGATTCTGGTTGGCCTCATGGCCTGCGGTCTTAACGCCTTCGGAGGCAAGGTGTGCCACGACTCTCTGGATCCCACCAAGTTCCCAAAGTGGAAGCCGATGGTGAAACCCTACCTGTGCTTCTGCGTCGTCTTCAACGGCATCCTCTTCATCACAGCGCTGCTGTGCTTCCTGATGCAGTTTTCCATCTACTTTGCCCTGGCTGAGGGCTTGAGGAACGGGATACGCTTCTACAAGGATACCGACACACCTGGACGCTGCTTCATGAAGAGGACTCTGGACATGACCCAGATCGAGTTCCGCTGCTGTGGTAACAACAACTTCAGGGACTGGTTCGAGGTGCAGTGGATCAGTAACCGGTATCTGGACTTCAGCAACGATGAAATCAAAGAGTGAGTATTGAAAACGTCAGAGAATGATATTGTGTTTGTTTGTTGTTAGATTGATCCTCTGCCAGAACTGATAGACCGATTGGGCTCGTTAGTCAACTGTTTTTCCAGTTGAAATGGAGGGTTGCAGGTGTATTCAGTACAAGGTTTTAGGCTCTTACTCACATTCAGATGTGTGGGATGTATGTGAATCTAATCCAAAGGGATGTATGTAAAAATATCAAATTCAAATAAACAGGTGTAAGTGGGTTTATGAGGTGACCAGTGCAAGTGTAGTTAAGTTCATGTGCCAGCATCTTTTAAATCCATAATCCACCTGGATCTAATTTCTAAGTCTCTCACAGCTTACTGTCCACCTGAAGTATGAAAACACGCCACGTCAAAGACAGTAATATACTTTGACACTAAATGCTATGGCAAAGCTAACGGCTAACAACTGTAAGTTATCACACATACTATTAGTCACTGTTGTGACTGTTATTCACAAGATGCAAGTAAGACAATATACTTGTATATTGTACAGTAAAAAATAAATAAATAAAGCATAGTTTCTGGAAGTGTTTTCAAGGAAGTTAAACATGAACATTGCTCTCCCTGTCCTTCAGCAATGATCCCATCAAGAGGAGACTTCTAACAAACCTGGTCAAACTCGGCCTTGTCAATCTCATTCAGAAGCCCCTCCCATCCTGTCATCTCTTTCTCTGTCAACAAAGTTAAAGCTTGAGCTTATGACCCAAACCATACTGCCAAACAGTCATTAACAGGCTAGTCTGATAGCTTCAGTCTTACTGTGATTTTAATCTGGGATTTCTAAGAACCACATACTTGTACCATGTCACCTACAGAGACAGTTGACCGTGTGAACTGGCCCTCTGGCTTGACTCGGACAGAGTAGACAGCCAGACTGACATAAGGGGGCTGTCATTTGGGTTTGCGCAACACAACATACATGAGTCAGTCCCCAACCCTGACGTGTGTCTCCGGTCCCGTTCCACAGCCGCGTCCTCAGCAACGTGGAGGGCAAGTTCCTGATGGACAGTGTCCCGTTCAGCTGCTGTAACCCTGGTTCCCCCCGGCCTTGCATCCAGCACCATCTGACCAACAACTCAGCCCACTACGACTACGATCACCGCATTGAGGAGCTCAACATCTGGACTCGTGGCTGCCGCGAGGCCCTGGTCTCCTACTACGGAGGCATGATGAACAGCATCGGGGCTGTGGTGCTGCTGTTTATCGGCCTGGAGGTAAGGAGGCGCCGACGCAGGAGTTTGACGCCCTGTAAATCGAACCAGCTTCTTTCATCCGAGTTTAGAAGGTGCGCTGAAAGCGTCATCCATTAGCTTCTTGGTAGGGATCTCATCATGGTCTTAGAGGTGCGTGTGATGGTGAGCATTAGGGACGTTCAGCTGGACCGATAGGCCCACAGCTGACGAGCACAGCACCTTGGCTCCGTAATCTAGACACGAGACAGCCAAAGCCAGCTGTCACCATCCCCACTGGCTTCCTGGCCAACAGGCGCTAAAACATGGCACGACGTGGCCTCTGGTAACCCTCTCCAACAGACTTAAAGCGAAGGGACTCCCATCTGAATCCATCAAACAGAGGAGCCATGCTTCTGCTGGTTCATCACACAGACACAGCAGGGACACAGAGGCATACTTGGTATCCACACATCCTACAAACGAATCACTAAAACGAATGACGTACGACTCAAATATTTGAAACGTCTCGTGTGACACAATTTTTTACCCCCTATTAAGTAAGACTTCTTCAGATATCTTTCCTAGAGTACAATCTGTGATCAATAAGCTTGAACCTTCTGTCTGATATTGAGTGTGGTTGCGTAACCATGGTGTGATGTGGAGTGTTGGCCAGGGCAAGACAGGATCAGGGTTTCTGAGAGGGGTTAATCTGGCCAGAGAGCAACAGGTACGTAGGCCAGCTCGTGCTTCCTGGAACCTTGATGAACGCCCTGCCAACAAAACAGTGGAGCCTAAGCAGGAGAAATGATTCTATCTGGGTCAGATAAACAACCCACTGTGAACCAGATCAACACTGAGAGTGGATCAACAGCAATTTATAGACAACCTCTGAAAAGCGCTGTAGCCAACGTTTCTAGCCGTTTACAAGCAGGTTAGTTGGCACAGCGATGTGACGTCTCCGGTTGTTGTGCTCTTTAAGTCTGCAGTGATGGTGGGGCTGCAGTACCTGACCACCTCCCTGGAAAACCTGGCCGAACCCGAAAACCCGGAGAGCGAGAGTGAGGGATACCTCCTGGAGAAGGGCGTGAAGGAGACCCTGGCCGAGGTGATGAAGAAGATCACGTCTCTGGGCAAGGGGAACCAGGTGGAGGGGGGAGAGGAGGAGGGCGTGGCCACCGTAAGCTGAGAGGATCCTACCTCTGGGGACAGAGGCCTCTCCCCTTCGCCGGGAGCTCAAGGAGAAAGAGTGAGAGAGGATGGAGGAAGATCTTCTCGGTTCCAAAAAAACACCTGCGCACACACTATCAAATACACAATAAACACACAGACACATAACGCTCTACAGATTGTACAAAGACGCATGCAGACACAAATATCCACATATGCACACTTTGAAAAAGTGAACAAGTTAACCAACTCATCACGTAAAGTGGAAAAAAAATGAGAAAAAAAGTCCTATAATGTCCATATTATTATGTAAATATGTTGATCAGAGTCTATTTTTAAAAAAGATTGAAAATATCTGTACATATTGATTTGGGTTTTGGAATACAGAAAAACAAATAATTCCCTCCCCAACCCAAAGAAATAATCCCCTCCACACACATGATGGGTCAGACCCTGAAACCATCAAGCCTAATTCAGTTATATCTATCCTCATGTGTTATAGTTTATCTCCTTTATTCTAGAAACATAACACAACCTTTGTTGAGAGGACATGTAACCCTATAGCAACACAGTGACACCTGTCTTTGGTTAAACATCTTACCAATCTACTCAAAATGATGTCATCTTTTTCCCCATCAATCAAAAAGTCATGTGCGTCAGGATAGGGACAGTGAGGGACAGATGTGACGCTTTTTACATGGCAGCTTTTATCAGGCAGCTGCTGAACTGGGAATTCAGGCTGAATCTCCCAGTCCCGTCCCACCCTGTCCCCCTCCCCCGTCTGGGGGTCTGCCCTGTATCTGGTCCAGACATATATGACTCTTTGAACCCACGTTCAGAATGTACACGACAATGACCGTTTAATGACCGTCGTGGACCACTCAGCTAGTGTCACTTGTGACTCTGGGGTTACATGTCTGCTTTATGTGAGACTGAGGAAGACCGGACGCTGGTTCTGTTCTCCTGTGAGGGGCCAGCGTGGATCGAAGGCCCAGAGCTGCTGGATGCACTCACAAGGTGCTGGTTCTGTACTGTACTGTGACAGAGAGCAAGAATGACAAAGACAATCAGTTTGGCAATTTAATTAATTAAAAAGTTTGGCAGAGTAACCTATGTGAGCAATGTAGAAATGGGTCACTTCTCAGTGAATTTGAAAAAGTCTTACCAGTTGTACCAATTTTTTTTTCTTCTGTGACCTCAATATATATATTTTCTTTCTTTGTAATATCAAGTTTAATCTTTTCTGTAAAATTCGGATTTTGATCAGCAGTACTGTCAGTCATTGTGGGTTGGTTGGAGAATGTAGTCACTCGATTATGTAAGATAAAATATATAAAGAGATTGTGAGTCTGAATGCGTGTTCTGTGCTTGTGTCCTTTGGAGGTTAACCGTATGTGAGGCTTGTCAAAGGGGCCGTAGGGACATGGAGTGGGTGGTAGGGGTGCAGGCCATACAGCGAGGATGCTGCCATGAGGGCGGCTGGAGGGTCACCCAAGATGAAGGACAGATAGATAAAGGACCCAGTAGGAGGTCTCCAGCTTTATCTGATGGGATCAGGAAGGAGAGCTGGATTCACTCAGCAGGGGGTTCCTAACCTGGCCCAGGACATGTATACGACCACTGGATAAGCACTATCACACATCCTATATATAGAATTTAGTCTAGTAGTTTAGAATTTACCAAGCAGTTTGGTTGAGTAAGAGCACACAAAAAAGTTGTATTAAGAGCTCACCTAATGTCCACACCTGAGGCATTTCTAGCCTGGGGTGACAGATTTGACAGTGGTGTTCGTGTAAATTAGGGTAGGAATAATCTTCTGGCATATTCTCTGGATCTAAGAACCATTCCCTGTACCTGAGGAATTAAGAGGGCTAAGCTTGGATATGCAGCTTAGGGCATGTCAGGTAACAAGCAAAGACAGGCGCCTCTGACGCAAGAACACCAAGGCATCTTGGGATAGTGAGGAGGAGCTAAAGTCAGGCAGAGTAGTACACCCCCCCCCTTACCCACCCACGAAGGATATGACCCAATTCTTCAAATCCTTAGTTGGCCTCAATTATCCAGTGGTGAGATACTCAAAACTACTCATAAAAAGACATGAATTTTGACCATGAACATGTCCCTGAAACAGAATTTATCCAAGAAGTCGTTAGGAAAACAATTACCAAGTGACGCCTTTCAGTAGGTGAACATTCAGTTCCCTTGAACGTTGCAACCTCAACTTAATCCCTTCAACCACTGGTTAAGTGGATAACAGGTGTCATTATCTCCTCAGCTCTAGCCGGGTCTTGAGAGTCTTAATCCAGACCCCCCCCCCTGTTCCTGCAGTATAGCAACTAGATGCTGACAGATCTGGAATAACACATATTGATAATACCCCCCCCCCTCCCCCACCCACCCCCCAACACAGACAAAGATATCTCAAGGTCATACAGAACAAAGAGAGCCCAATAAGGCCTTAAGGTTCACCCCCTCAAAAATTACAATTATTACTTTATTTATTTTTTTACTTTTTTGTTTATTTTAGTATTGGTTTTACAATATAGTACAATGTACTCATTTATACAAGAATTCACATATTAACAAGTCTGTGTCTGACGTGATAATAGCAATGCAGCCTTGATATTGGGAGCTGGTTGTGAACATCAGTGCATGCCAAAGGACTGATGGAAGGCTGGGGATCTCTTGTCAATATGCCAATGGAGAAACACCTGACTTCTGAGGTGTGTGTGTGTGTGTGTGTGTCTCTAAAGTGCCTGCAAAAGATGATCTTGTTCAGTTTACCAAGCTGGGTGGCCGATACTCGGCCCTGGGCTCAGATCAGTCCACCTGTAATACGCTGTAATCCTGCGGGTACAGCCAGACACAGCTGGATGGTTAGGGGCCCCAAACGGAACTTGGCCCCCGCGTCTGATATAAACTTCACAGTTCATACAAAAAGAGAGGAGGGGTGAAGGGGTTCAATCTCTCGGTTCTCATACAGAAAAAAAAGGCTTCTGCGTAACTTTTCAAAAAAAGTGTCAATACAAAAAGAATTTCCCCTTCAAATAAAAACTCACCCCATGAAAACACAACATCAACGCCAGATATAAAGTAAACTACATCACTTGGCTCCCCAACCAACCAACCAACCAACCAACCAACCACACACATTTACCAAACACAGGAGGATAGCCTTGCAAAGAAAGGCTTGTCTGTAAGTTAAGGGATCACTTAAATAGCGTTACAAAACAAAAAACGGACAAGATTAGTCTGAATACATTCAAGACGCACGCAAATGAACAAAACTTGAAGCAACACCACCACATTCCAACATACGCCCCCTTTACAATTCCCACAGCTAGACTCACAGGAACACAGGAGATAAACACGCAAACACGTCTGTGCTCTCCCAAACGTCAGCTTGTATTCTTGAGCGCTGTGTTATTTGGAAGTCCATTTGGAGAAGGAGGCTCTGTGTGTACGGAGCTGCACCATCAGACCAGATTCACTTTACATCACCCCGATAACAGACCAAACCCATTTGATGTCAAAGAAGAAAATCCAAAAATATCAGGTCGATCACCGAAACCTCCGTTCGTTTCCATGGGATTCTCCTTTGGACTGGTGGGACAGGATTTGGGGTTTCCAGCTGAAATGGCTGCCATACCTTACGACTCTCCTCCCGTGTTGGGGGTTTACATGAGCGCTCGCTCCGAGCAAACACAAAGCGTTTAGTGGCGAAGCAAATCCCAAACGGAAAGAATCCTCGGAAATAATTTAATCACATTTTGGATTAGCAGAATAAGAAAGCGTTACGTGGAAGTTATTGTTGAGTGACTGTCCCACCCAGCGATTTGTGATGACCTGATGCTGCAATGTTGCTGTATGCTTGTTGTATGTGTGTTTGTGTGTGTATATACACACACACACACATCTATATATATATATATTTCTCCTTTAAATTGTTAAATTACAAAGAAAAGAGCACATTCTTTCCCAAAGATATAGGCAAAAAGAAATAGTAAAAACCTACATGCATTCTTCCACTCTGACCAGAAGGAGAGAAGAGAGGGGAAGCGCCATTGTTCCCCCATGTGCAGACCGCCCACCCACCCACCCCCCAGCCCCCCGCTCCAGCTTAGAGAGCAGGGGATGGGAGGGGTTGTTGCGGAGGTGATGTGCCTGAGCTCTGGAGATGGCGCGTCACCTGTGAGTGAGTGAGGAGGAGTGGAGGTGGCGGCATTACAGGTGCTGCCAGTCGATGCCCACCAGGGTCTGGTTGGCCTCCTGCGCGTGGCCAATCTCCTCTGTGATGCTGTGCTGCCGCCACAGCTTCTGGATCTTGCGGTAGCGCTCCTGGCACAGATGCAGGGGGTTCCCCCGCCTGAAAACACACACACACACACACACACACACACACACACCCACAGACACACACACACACATTAAGGGCTTCAACAATGCATTACTGACCCTTTTTCCAGCTAGGCCTATCGTGCTAAGTGAACGCCAGCAGATTCCTAAGCTCCACACAGGCTGGAGGCTGGACAGAGACAGGACAGACAAGGCGTGCGCGTCACCTGAGGCCCTGGTCGGTCTCCCCGTAGTCGTCCAGGTACGGCGGAGGGTAGAAGCAGCCCTTCGTCTTCCCAGCCAGGAACAGAACCTGGCTCTCCCTCACCCTGCACAGGAAGTGATGTCACACACTCAGAAAGCCAGGATTTCCTTTATCCAGTCGGGCGTGCGTCTTGATTATCTCAAGGTTGGGATTAAAGGTTCAGGAGGTAAAAATCTGCATTCCTATCTACCTGAGGAAGATGCCCAGCCCGGCCCCGCAGACGAAGGTGTGAGCGGTGCAGGCCCCCACGTCCTCCCCCTCCAGCTCGGTCTGGCAGCAGTAGCTCTGGGAACACAGCATGGTGCCGCACACCAGGCACAGGGTGGGCGCGCGCGACTTGTCCCCGCCGGACTTGGGGCACCTGGAGGAGGGTCAGGGGGAGAGGGGACGACATGTTAAGAGCCCGGGGAGGGGATGCTGGGATGAGGAGGAGGTGGGCTGGAGGAGGCTCACGTGAAGCTGGAAGCTTGGTTTATGAGGGCGCTGTAGTCGTCTGGAAGGTCTATGAGGCGATTTGATTCTCTGGGAAAACTGACCACACACACACACAAACACACACACACACAGACACAAAGGACTTTAATGAACAACTAACAGTCTGATCCGTCTTAAATAATCTGGACCTAATCAATCCAGTACAGGACACAGGGCTTGTAATACTGGTGGCAGCACTGACCTGACGAGAGGACCACCTTCCTGGAGAGTCTGCTTCAAGTCTGGGTGAGAGCACCACCTGGAGGACAGGAGAAACATGAGCAGGAGGTCAAGAGTTAGGCTAGAGTTAGACTACGATCAATGTGTGTGAGTGTGTGTGTGTGTTTGTGTGTGTGTTAAAGGGCTGTCAAAACTGCTCAAAAATGACGTTCGAATATTCGAATATTCCCCACACATGTATTCGAATATATTTGCGTTTCCCGGTTGCGCATTAGGCACGTCAATAACAGGACAAATCAATACAACGAGACATAACTACTTGTATGGGTAATATATTTAAGTTAATTTAACAACATATTACCTACACAAAAATAAGTAGATGAACTAATGGCCAAGACCGCAGACCTTGGCCTCTCGCTCGCACACACGCACTTTCTCTCTCTCTCCCGCACTGTCGCGCTCTCTGCGCATAGCGGTTTAAATGAACGACCACAATAAACAAATGCTGAGTGTTGATCAAAAGTTTTGTGCAGTTTTTTTTTTTTACATTCGAATATTAATTTTCATATTCGAAATTCGTTTTTAAAACATTATTCGAATATATATTCGAATGTAGAATATTCTTTGACAGCCCTAGTGTGTTATGGGGGCCTGTGAGCGGGTCTCACCCCTTGACCAGCGGCTGCAGCAGATCCTGGTGGCTGCTGTACAGATGCATCAGGTTGCTTGGCAGGCTGAGGTAGCCACACAGCACCTCCCACTGGCCAGAGCCCAGCGCTGAAAGACACGCAGCTACGTCAAGATCCGGAAGGATCCGCTTCCGTCCAGATACAACTGGGGGAGCGTGCGTGCGTGAGTGTGTGTCCTACCGTGCAGCTCAGGCGGGGTGGGGGCTCCGTTGAGGTGGTGGAAGAAGAGGGCAGCTGATCTCAGGTAGGGCAGGATGCCAGCCTTTACACAGCGCCACAGGTGCCAACCTGAGGTCAGTTCTGGTAGAGAACTGTTCAAACACACACACACACACGGAGATGATTATTACAATAACAGTCATTGTAGGGCAGTATGGCCCACAGGATTGGGACCTGTGTGTGTGTCTGTGTGTGTGTGCGTGTCTCTGTGTGTGTGTGCGTATCTCTGTGTGTGAGTGTGTGTGTGCGTGCGTATCTGTGTGTGTGTCTGTGTGTGTGTGCGTGTCTCTGTGTGAGTGTGTGTCTGTGTGCGTATCTCTGTGTGTTAGTGTCTGTGCGTGTGTGCGTGTCTCTGTGTGTGTGTGTCTGTGTGCGTGTGCGTATCTGTGTGTTAGTGTCTGTGCGTGTGTGAGTGTCTCTGTGTGAGTGTGTGTATCTCTGTGTGTGAGTGTGTGTGTGCGTGCATATCTGTGTGTGTGTCTGTGTGTGTGTGCGTGTCTCTGTGTGTGTGTGTGTGTGTGTGTGTGTGTGTGTCTGTGTGCGTGTGCGTATCTCTGTGTTAGTGTCTGTGTGTGAATGCGTGTCTATGTGTGTTAGTCTCTGTGCGTGTGTGTGTGTGTGCACTCAGACTGACCTCCCCAGGTGTGTTCTGATTGTGTTGTACAGACAGCAGATGGCCTCCTCCTCCTCCCTCTCCGCTCCTCCGCTCTCCTGGTCCATGGCCGCCTCCACTGTAGAGCCACACAGAAGTTCAGCCATCTAACAGTCACCTGACACCCCCGGAGGGTCATCTCCTCCGGGCATGAAGTCATGAGGGTGGGGGGGGTGAGGGCTGGGAGGGGTGGAGGTGGGGTCCGACCTGGGCCTGAGGTGAGGAGGATCTGAACCAGGTGGGCCACGGTGACCAGGTGCAGGAAGTGGAGCTGGGCTGCGTCCGTGCTCCTCCCCGAGGAGTCCTGACAGTGCACCGCTTGGTAGGACAGCACCAAGCTCACCTGGGGAGGAGAGGAGAGAGGGGGAGAAGAGGTGGAGGGGGAGTCAGCAGGACGACCGCAGGGCTTGGGTTCAGCCGTCTTTTCAGTTAAGTTGTCTTTGCATGTTTGTGTGTGTTCCCTCACCAGCAGGTGGAACATGTCTATGTCCAGGATACATGGACACTTCTCCTGAGGGTCTGGAACCAGCGCTGCACACACACACACACACACACACACACCACACACACTGTCAGTGTAGCAGGGGATTCTAACAGCTGGTTAAAGTGAAACACAGATGATGGGTTGGTGAACAGCAGCCAGCTCTCCAGTGGAGTGTTACCTGCTAGAAGTCTGATAAAGTGGGCCTGTACTGTCGGTAAACTGGTCGCTATCCAACACGCTGACCCAAACCTGGCCAGAGAGCTTAGACAGTCATCCTGCACACACACACGCACACGAACACACATGTACACATTAGCCTCTCACCAACATCTAAACTTGCTTCATTTGTATTATCTTGGTGTAAAGTTACCGTAAGATACCATACCTGTCTGCAAGGTAAACTTCCAAATAAAGGCTTGTCCTCGTCCACCAGCAGCCTCTCTGCAAGAGAACGAGAGAAGTCAGACCCTCGGACTGGATGGAGTAGGCCCAGCTACTGACCTATAGACTGGATGGAGTAGGCCCAGCTACTGACCTATAGACTGGATGGTGTAGACCCAGCTACTGACCTATAGACTGGATGGTGTAGGCACAGCTACTGACCTATAGACTGGATGGTGTAGGCAGCTACTGACCTATAGACTGGATGGTGTAGGCAGCTACTGACCTATAGACTGGATGGTGTAGGCAGCTACTGACCTATAGACTGAATGGTGTAGACCCAGCTACTGACCTATAGACTGGATGGTGTAGACCCAGCTACTGACCTATAGACTGGATGGTGTAGGCACAGCTACTGACTTATAGACTGGATGATGTAGGCACAGCTACTGACCTATAGACTGGATGGTGTAGGCAGCTACTGACCTATAGACTGGATGGTGTAGACCCAGCTACTGACCTATAGACTGGATGGTGTAGGCAGCTACTGACCTATAGACTGGATGGTGTAGGCAGCTACTGACCTATAGACTGGATGGTGTAGACCCAGCTACTGACCTATAGACTGGATGGTGTAGGCCCAGCTATTGACCTATAGACTGGATGGTGTAGGCCCAGCTACTGACCTATAGACTGGATGGTGTAGACCCAGCTACTGACCTATAGACTGGATGGTGTAGTTAGCTACTGACCTATAGACTGGATGGTGTAGGCAGCTACTGACCTATAGACTGGATGGTGTAGGCAGCTACTGACCTATAGACTGGATGGTGTAGGCAGCTACTGACCTATAGACTGGATGGTGTAGGCACAGCTGCCCCAGCACATGATGGGCACGCGGGCATCCTGCTCGTTGGGGTGAACCTTAAGGCCAACTTTGTAGGTGGCCGTGCCAAACGTGGTGAGCATCTCCTTGATGGTGCTGGAGTAGGGGTTCCTGAGGGGAGAGGGTGGAGGGACGTGAGTTTGTGACCCCCTTCAGTCTGGTTGCGAGGGCGGGGTGTGGCCGGTCACTTACATGGGAGTGTGGTACACAGAGAAGCCCTCAGGTGGAGGGCAGTCATCTTCTGGTTTAGTGTTCTCCATCTCCTCGGTACCTACACACACACAAACACACACACACACACGTTGGCTGCAATCCTACATTCAACTCCAAACAGCCTTTGCTGTGTTTATACAAAACAAACAAAATTTTACTGCATGCACTAATTGACTTTTCTATTCCAGAAACAGCCATGTAATGGCAGGGCGGGTCAGGTCAGGCAGCCTACTCACTGGGAGGGTTCAGCTTCCTGTGGGCCGAGCGCAGGGCTCTGACCTGCTGCCCTGTGGTCTTCAGCCACAGCTCCAGGCCAGGCTGCTCACAGCTGAGGGAGGAGGAGGAGGGTCAACACATGGGACAAACCCCAGCAGGGGAGTGACTGTGTGTGTGTTGTGTATAAGTGTGTGTGTGTGTGAGAAAGCGCCGACCTGCTGGACTTGCTGCTGCGGGGCAGCAGAGGGGTGACTGTGTTGCTGAGACACTCGCACAGCGGGCACAGGAACTCCCCGTTCTCCACGTCGTAGCTGGTGTGGACCCTCAGACGCTGCTGCCGCCTCTGCTCCTTAGCCTGCACCGCCTCAAAGTACCTGGACACACACACACACACAGGTTACAGCTCCATGCTGGCTCACTGCACAAGGGGAAGGGTGTCAGGGGTCTGACTCACCTCTGCCAGCAGTGAGAGTGCATGATATGGCCACAGCTGCCAGTGTGGGTGCCAAAGGACAGGTCAGGGTGCATGAAGAGAGGGTCGTAGCTGTCTGGGGACACACAAGAGGCCCGGGGGGTCTCACGGTCAGCATGTTAAAAGAAGGGGCGGGCGGTCAATGTCAGGCCAGGCTGAACGAGGCCCCCTGGGTCTCACCGGGGTCATGCGGCGGTCTCTTGCGGTTCTTGGACATGACAGTGGAGCGCTGGACGAAGGCAGCCAGCACCATGGCCTTGCCGTCCACCCGGATCTCCTGCTCCTCCTGGCACAGGATGCAGGTCACCACCTGCCGCTTCTCCAGGGGCCGGGAGCGCCGCGGGCCCACGCATGCCAGCACTGCGTCCGGCATGGTGGGGCTGGAGGAGCGGGGTACGAGTCAGATACTGGGGACCTGGCTGGTCAATACTGCTTGGTGCTATCAGCGGTGGGGTGAGGGGGGGATAATGTGTGTGTGTGTGAGAGCTGGCTTGTCTGGTGTTGTGTATGAGAGAGAGCTGGCTCGTCTGGTAGTGTGTGTGTGTGTGTATGTGTGTGTGAGAGAGAGCTAGCTCATCTGGTAGTGTGTGTGTGTGTGACAGCTGGCTCGTCTGATAGTGTGTGTGTGTGTGTGTGTGTGTATGAGAGAGAGCTGGCTCGTCTGGTAGTGTGTTTGTGTGTGTGACAGTTGGCTTGTCTGGTAGTGTGTGTGTGTGTGTGTGTGTGTGTGTGTGTGTGTGAGAGCTGGCTCGTCTGGTAGTGTGTGTGTGTGTGTGTGTATGAGAGAGAGCTGGCTCGTCTGGTAGTGTGTGTGTGTGTGTGTGTGTGTGTGACAGAGAGCTGGCTCATCTGGTAGTGTGTGTGTGTGTGTGTGTGTGTGTGTATGTGTGTGTGAGAGAGAGCTGGCTCCTCTGGTAGTGTGTGTGTGTGTGTGTGTGTGTATGTGTGTGTGTGACACAGAGCTGGCTCGTCTGGTAGTGTGTGTGTGTGTGTGTGTGTGTGTGTGTGTGTGTGTGTGTGTGTGTGTGACAGAGAGCTGGCTCGTCTGGTAGTGTGTGTGTGTGTGTGTGACAGAGAGCTGGCTCGTCTGGTAGTGTGTGTGTATGTGTGTGTATTCCAGAGCACCTGTGCTCCATAGATGCAGAGGTAGAGGCCTCCAGCTCCTCCAGGCTCTGCTGGAACAGCTCCTTGTTCTCGTTGATGAAGTGTCTCTGCATCTCAGACATCTGGGCCATGATCTTCTCCCTGCGCAGGCGAGCCATCTCTGCCTTCCTCTTCCTCTCTGCCTTGTCCTTGTCTGGGACCAGCTGACAGGGGAGAGGAAACACAAGGGTGATGCTGACGCTTGTGATGCTGCTGCCTTTAGCTGCTAGCGAGGTAGTGGAAACGTGTGTGTCACCTCCTCCTGTGTCCGTTCCCCGCTGCTCGTGACCGGGGCAGCCACCGTCCTCTCCCTCATCGTCTTGATAATGGCCACCGTCTGTTCAGGGGGATGGAATATTCTAGATTACTCAAACAGCATCTTCTGCACGTGGTATTGTTGTCGCTTTGCTGAAGTCGCTCTGGATAAGAGCGTCGGCTAAATGACTAAATGTCACGAGCGGAGCACGATAAAAGGTCCTGTGCTGCCACCCAGTGGTCACGAGATGTCTGACAGCCCCCTCCTGGTCAGAGACAGCTGCGGGTAGACGGAGGAGGGGGGAGAGGGGAGTGCTCACCTTCAGGATCCAGCGGATCATGTCCTTGTGGACCTCCAAGTGGGGGGCGTTCTGGAGGGTCTCTAGCAGGGCCAGGATACTGGCGGTGTTACTGGGGGCTTCCCCTGGGCCTGGGGCAGAAAGGGGGAGGGGGAGCAGTTACACACACAAGCACAGACAGTGGGGCTGCCAGTAAGAGAACAGTGTGGAGGTCCCAGAGTGAGTGAGGTGTGTGTGTGTGTGTGTGTGTGAGGACAGAGAGACTGACGGGAGATCTTCAGGGTGAAGTGGAAGGTGACGTCGTGGTCTTCGCTGCTGTCCTCCAGCTGCTGCTGTTCTTCCTGCAGGGCCATGCCCATCAGGTGGAGCACCTGGCCACACATACACACAATTAGACACACACACACGCAATTAGACACACAGACACACTAGGGCTGTCAAAACTGCTAAAAAATTATATATATAAAAAAAAGACAATATATTCGAGTTTCCAAGTTGCGCATTAGGCACGTCAATAACAGGACAAATTAATACAACGAGACATGTATATGTATATATTACCTACTTGTATAGGTAATATATTTAAGTTTAAACATATTCAACAACATATTACCTAACAGTCCCAAACAGTCTCGCCCACTCGCGTTTTTTTTTTTACATTCGAAAATATTAATTTTCATATTAGAAATTCGTTTTTTAAACACTATTCGAATATTCAAATTTAGAATATTCGTTGACAGCCCTAACACACACAAACACACACAGACACAAACACACAGACAGACAGTCACACAGAGAGAGAGAGACAGACAAACAGCAACACACACCCACACACACACAATGCTTCAAGCCTCGGCCCCTCACCCTCTGCAGCATGGACTCAGACCAGTGCCCCCCGCTGGGCTCTACGGCCCACTGCAGCACGGCTCCCAGAATGCTCAGCAGCACGTCACACTGCAGCAGGTTCACCAGGCTGGCCAGCAGCGGGCAGAAGGGAGGCAGCACTGGAGGAGGCAGGGCTGCAACACACACACACACAGACAGTGATGATGACATAGGGATAACAGGTTTTAAAACCACCGAAGGAAAGACAGCAGGTGTGTCTCCTACCTGAATCCTCTCCATTCTGTCTCTTCAGTTTCCTCTGAGCCTCCTCAGCCTGTGACACAGAGAGCACAGTGTTTAGCACAGAGCCCCACCCTCTCCTCAATCAGCCAATCAGACGCTTTGGTGACGCAGAGAGTCTGTTTACGTCTGGAGAGAGGGGCGGGGTCTCAGGGGGGCGTACCTTAGACTGGTCTGCGCGGGAGTAGTGGTAGAAGTACAGGTTGAACTGCTTGGCACACTCTGGCCGGAGCTCGTACAGTCCCCTGCCCGTCACGCCAGGCTTCCTGTGGGGGGGCGGGCACAGCACACGTCACATGACACCCCGCTGGCCGTGAAGGGTCGGGGGGGGGGCGAAAGGGGACAGAGAGGGAAGCACTTACTTAAACAAAGCCACCGAGTCGATCACTCGCTCCATACCGGTTTCCTTGTTCTCCTAGTAAGGGGAGGGGAGAAGGGGGGGGGGGGGGGGGAGCAAGTTGAGTTTCATAATGAAAGTGTGGGCATGTGGTGCCACAACTGGCCACCAGGGGTCAGTCTAGAGCCACGGCTGGAGAGCAGCCACCCAGTGGGGGAGCAGGAAGGCTCCTCCACCCAGAGGTCCAGATGGTTTGTGGATTACGGGGAGACAAGGGAGGTGAAACCAGATACCACAACAGCTTCCGTCACCGGTTAAACATTGTCAGGCAACAATCTGTTTTCCAGATATGGGAAGTGAAGTATTCAGTTTGACAGTCTGACAGGGTGTGGTTACGCCGAGAGAGAGGGAGGGAGAGAGAGAGAGAGAGAGGGAGAGAGAGAGAGAGAGAGAGAGAGAGAGAGAGAGAGAGAGAGAGAGAGAGAGAGAGAGAAAGAGAGAGAGAGAGAGAGAGAGAGAGAGAGAGAGGGAGGAGAGAGCAGAAGAGAGACTCACGTTCTCTGGGAGGGCTTTGACCAGTTCACTGTGAGCCATGGGTCTGATGCACAACAGGTGGATGATCTCTCTCTTGATCTCGTCACACGGCTCCACCTGGCCGACACCTGCCACGAAGCGCTCCCCTGTCCCAGAGGGAGCACAGCACTGGGTCAGCCCACGCTACGCTACCGCTACCACCTCCACATCATGGGACTGTAGGCTGGGACAGAAGCGGCCCTCACTCACCCACAACCATCATGATGAGGTGGAGCATCTCCTCTATGAGTGTGTTGTTCTGCTGGATCACATCCTACGACACACAAACACACACATACACTCAGTACAGCTGGACCAGAGGCATACATGTGATATTGCACATACACACACAGAGCCACACCACACACACACACACACAGAGCCACACCACACACAGAACCACAACACACACCCCCACACACACACACACACACACACCACACACACACACAGCAGTGACAGTGGACCTTGTTGGCGTTCTCTCGGTTGTATCTCTTCCTGCACTCTGCGGAGCTGAAGATGTGGTAGAGCTCGAAGCGGCTCAGCACGATCATCAGGAAGTGGTTGGGGTCCATCATGGAGGCTCCGGCCTAGAGAGAAGAGAGCAGGGACACAGTGAGGGAGGCTCTCCACCACACAGCCAGCAGAGAGGAGGAGGACGCCAGGGTCTGGGGTGCGGGGTGTACCTGCAGCATGGTGAGGTCCTTGTCAAACATCTCCACTCTGCACTTCACATTGTGGTAGTAGTAGATCTGCCCAACAGAGAGACACGGCTGTTAGAGAGAGGGGAATCTACAAAAACAGATCAGCTAGCCTGCACCATGCTAAGACCACGCTAGAACATGCCAGCACCACGCTAGGACCACGCTAGGACCACTCTAGCACATGCTAGCACCACACTACCACATGCTAGCACCACGCTCGCACAATGCTAGCACCACACTACCACCACGCTAGCACAGCTTAAGGATGTTGCGAATGGAGTCTCACCTGATTGACCAGCGAGAAGCCGTTTCTCCTCCACATCCCAGCGTGCACCTGGGCACAGAGGACCAGGCAGCGGAGGGGGTGTTCTATCAGCATGGGGGGGCTCAGCTCACTCTGGAGAGGGGGAGGGAGGGGAAGAAAGAACACATTAGAGCAGGGAGAACACAGGCCGTTCGAGAACGTTGCCGGGGGAACGGAGCGGCGCTCACCAGGGGCAACTGCTCAGGGAATCTGTAGGCCACTTCCGATTTACTGAGGAGAACATGGAGCCCTGCAAGAAACAAGACCAGGGGGGATTTCAAACCAGTATTACCCATTAGATCCCAGGTGTCCAACACTAACTCCAGTCCTGGAGAGCCACTGTCCTGATGGTTTTAGATGTTTCCCTGCTCCAGCACACCTCCACAGAGCTTGATAACAACCCTTCGTTATAATCAGGTGTGCTGGAGCAGGGAAACCCCTAAAACCTTCAGGACAGCTTCCCTCCAGGACTGGAGTTATAGATACACCATGCACTCCAAGCAGGAGTGGACCATGTTGTGGTTGTCGGTGGGAGGTGCTGTCAGTAAGAGGGAGGGGTGCTGTCCTACCAGCCAGGATGCGGGACACTGGGAGGTGGATGCTGACTTTCTCCTGGGAGACGCAGTA
This sequence comes from Neosalanx taihuensis, assembly GCA_030340665.1. Classification (NCBI taxonomy): domain Eukaryota; kingdom Metazoa; phylum Chordata; class Actinopteri; order Osmeriformes; family Salangidae; genus Neosalanx; species Neosalanx taihuensis. The sequence continues at coordinate 6,832,157 of CM059293.1, forward strand.
GCGGATGGTGTCTACCGAATGGCCGGACATGCTGAGCGTGATGGGCTGCTCTCCGTCTGTGAAGCCGCTGTGGCAGTGGGTGAGGGCTGTCAGGCACTTTTTATAGGCTTCAATCAGAACACGCTCCTGGGGGAGGGGTGGGGGAGAACACACACACACAAGCAGACACAATGAGATGAATGTGTGGAGGCAGAGAATAAATGTGTTTGCGTGTGTCTGGAGAAAGATAACAAGACTGGAATTGTGTGTGTGCGTGTGTGTGCATGACTCACGTCTGTGGCGCACCACTCCTGCATCATGGAGATGATGTGTGTGAGCTTCATCTGCAGGGTGAAAGCTGCCTCCCACTCTGGCTCCATTTCTATGTGCTGGCCCACCTGCCTCACCACAGGGTCCATGCCCTGAGACACACACACACATAAACACATCCCATCAGCCCCCGACACAGCAGAAGCAGACAGCAGCATGACACCATGGCAGACAGGAGGTGAAGGGGTGGTGGTGGCAGGGGTGTACCTGCATGCACTTCAGCAGTTCCAGGAAGGTGTCCAGGCCCTCCAGGAACTTCTCCCTGAGCTGGTCGCTCCACTCTGTAGGCCGACTGATCAGGACATATCTAGACACACACACACACACACACACACACACACACACACACACACTATGATTCCACTTCACACTATCTGACTAAACACGCTAATCTGTCAGCACAGTGCTAATGAATGACCAAAACAACAACGCTGATAATAACAAAGCTCACGAGCTGTCACATATTCACACCCCCTCCTCACATTCCAGAGCGCCTTCATTAACTCTGGTACTAGGGCGTGGAGGCTGGCAGACCATCCTAAACAGTCTCTACCCTGGGCCTCAGGACTCTCCACCATGGTCCTCAACAGTCTCTGCCCTGGTCTTCAACAGTCTCTACCCTGGTCCTCAGGACTCTCTACCCTGGTCCTCAGGACTCTCTACCCTGGTCCTCAGGACTCTCTGCCCTGGTCCTCAACAGTCTCTACCCTGGTCCTCAGGACTCTCTGCCCTGGTCCTCAACAGTCTCTACCCTGGTCCTCAGGACTCTCTGCCCTGGTCCTCAAGAGTCTCTACCCTGGTCCTCAACAGTCTCTAACCTGGTCCTCAACAGTCTCTACCCTGGTCCTCAAGAGTCTCTACCCTGGTCCTCAACAGTCTCTACCCTGGTCCTCAGGACTCTCTGCCCTGGTCCTCAAGAGTCTCTGCCCTGGTCCTCAAAAGTCTCTACCCTGGTCCTCAACAGTCTCTAACCTGGTCCTCAACAGTCTCTACCCTGGTCCTCAGGACTCTCTACCCTGGTCCTCAAGAGTCTCTGCCCTGGTCCTCAAGAGTCTCTACCCTGGTCCTCAACAGTCTCTACCCTGGTCCTCAGGACTCTCTACCCTGGTCCTCAAGAGTCTCTGCCCTGGTCCTCAAGAGTCTCTACCCTGGTCCTCAACAGTCTCTAACCTGGTCCTCAACAGTCTCTGCCCTGGTCCTCAGGACTTTCTGCCCTGATCCTCAGGACTTTCTGCCCTGTTCCTCAAAGGTCTCTACCCTGATCCCCAGGACTCTTTACCCTGGTCCTCAGGACTCTCTACCCTGGTCCTCAGGACTCTCTACCCTGTTCCTCAGGACTCTCTACCTTGGTCCTCAGGACTCTCTACCCTGGTCCTTAGGACTCTCTACCTTGGTCCTCAGGACTCTGCCCTGGTTCTCAGGACTCTTGACCCTGGTCCTCAGGACTCCCTGTCCTGGGGTCTTACTTGAGGTCTCCAATGAGGCTCTGGACGCGTCTGAATTTGAAGGCCTGCTGGGCCGTGTAGCGCTCAAACTGGAAGCGGCCCTGCAGGTCTCGGTGGCGCAGGTGATCCACGAACGTCCTGATGATCGTGGTCATCAGGTCCTCCTCGGTGATCAACATGCGCGCCTGCAGGGAGAGGGGGCGTCAGTGGGAGACGCTGCTGCTCGCTCAGGTGAACAGACCCTCCCCACTGGGCATGTATTGATCCGGAGCTGGCAGATATCCCATAACCCCTGTAGACCAATCTGTCCCCCTTAATCTGATATCAGTCCATTCCCACTTGTGTAGATGTTTGTTTGCATTATCTAAATACACTCACAGCACACCATCTAAAGACATTACACAACAAAAGCAATAACTACGGACACTTCACAAGACATTTGACTGCAATCGACCGTACGAATGTATTCATCATCTACAATACATTGACAACGTTTAATGAAATGTGTGGATGGTTGACAGAAAGGGACCTCACCAATCACGGCATGCAGCTTCTTTATTTAAAAAATAAAGTGGTTCTCATTACAGGAAGATCCCTCTTAAATAGTCATGATGGTATCACTCCCGGGACATGGTCCGCTCGTCATGACCCGGGTCTCTCAGTGGAGAGACACGACAGACTCCCTTCCCCTCAAATCCAGGTGTTCTCAGCATGCGTGCCTCCATCCCTCCCCTCCCTCCCCTCCCGCCCCGCCCCGCCAGCCCATACTCACCAGGGAGGGCACAGTGAACATTTGCACGGAGAGGTCAGTGACCGAGAACTCCCTGTCGTGGTCATCTTTCACATAGTCGCTCTGCAAGCGCTCATAATTCTACCGGTGGCGGGGGGAGGGGGGGGGGGGGAGAGGAAGGGGGAGGAGGAGACAAAAGAAGAAGAGAGGTGTGTGTGTGGGAGGTGTATCCGGGCGGAGGGGGGGGGGGTACTCACCATGGTGGGGACTGTGAAGAGCTGAACTGACAGAGAAGTGACTGACACTACACGCTCGTGGTCATCCTCCATAAAATCTGTCTGGAGGCGCCGGTAATTCTAAACGACAACAAGGGGGGGGGGGGGAGGGAGATTCACCTCCAGGTCAAAGGCCGCGGGCCGCCCTTTATACAAGACCCGCCCCCCCCCTCCCCACCCACGGACTTCGGATCCGTGCTTCATTCTACTTCCTGTTGAGAAAGCCCTTTGACCTCAGACCCCAAAGACACAGAACTACAGAATACCCCCCCCCCTGTTGACTACTCAACAGACATAATCATACATCATCATGAGTTTCAATAAACACTGTCACATAACTCCAGTGACCTGGACAGTCCATATTCATTTCTTGAGGGTTGTAAATGTGTTAGTCAAATGTGTGTGTGTCATAGTCTATGGGTGTGGCCAGGCAGTGGTTGTCAGGTTGGGAGCAAAACAGATGCGTCTCTGCTAAGCCTGGTGTCTGGGAGAGGGGAGATGGAGGAAAGGTCTCCATGCCCTGCAACAGTGTGTGTGTGTGTGTGTGTGTGGGGGGGGGGTTAATTGTTATGTGTCTGTGTGCGTAGCGCGTGCATTTAAATGACATTAGCTGCTTACATCAAACTGGTCAGATCAGTCAGCAATTCAACACAGGCTTCAACGAACATGATGGAATTTGCCGCACACACATCGGAAGCAGTCCAAAGAGCACAGATACCATCCAGGAGTGGACAGCTAGGAAGTCCCTCTGCCCCCCAGCTTAATGAACATTAACAAGTTTGGCTCCTCGTTAGGGCCCGGCTGGATAAAAGGGTTGACATTCGCACCTCCAGTCCTGCTCTGGTGGGAGAATGTGTGGCTGTTCACACGACTGTGAGAGGGCCGGCGAGGGAGGGAGGGTGAGAGGGAGGGGTGAGAGGGAGGGGAGGAGGGGTGAATGGGGGCACAGGGGAGGAGGAGGGGGGGCTTACTTTTGCAAACTGGATGGCAAACAGCTTCTTGTATTTGAGGTCCATGAGAAGGCTGCTCATGAAGAGCTGGTGGTAGACATTCCTGGCTCCTGGAAGAGAGGCATGAGAGGAATTTAAAACCGGGGGGTGGGGGGGTCGGGGGCAACATTCAGGCTTGTTCCATATGGATACTGTGAAGTCCATGGATGCAATCCTATTGGGAAACATTTGGACTTTTTGAAATGAAACTAATGTTCTCATGCAGATGTCCTCGGTGTGGACTTGCGGGACTTCCTGGCTCTCCTTCTCCTCACCTTTCCACATCTTGGAGTCGCACAGCATGAGGGTGTCCACGAGCGAGGAGTTCTCCCCCTCCGCGCCTCTCTGCAGCCCCACCTGACACAAGATCCTCCGCAGGGCGTCTGCACGCACACACACACACACATAAACAAGCACACACACACCGTTACTAGACAAGCAAGCAGACGTGTTATAGAGCAGTGGTCCCCAACCCTGGTCCTCAGGACCCACTGTCCTCCAGGTTTTAGAGGTTTCCCTGCTCCAACACACCTGATTCTAATGAATAGGCCATTATGAAGATCAGCAGAAGCTTATTAATGACCCTTTATTCGAATCTGGTGTGTTGGAGCAAGGAAACATCTAAAACATGGACCAGGGTTGGACCAGGGCTGGGGACCACTGATCTAAAACATGCAGGACAGCAGGTCCTGAGGACCAGAGTTGGGGACCACTGATCTAAAACATGCAGGACAGTGGGTCCTGAGGACCAGGGTTGGGGACCACCGATCTAAAACATGCAGGACAGTGGGTCCTGAGGACCAGGGTTGGGGACCACCGATCTAAAACATGCAGGACAGCAGGTCCTGAGGACCAGAGTTGGGGACCACTGATCTAAAACATGCAGGACAGTGGGTCCTGAGGACCAGGGTTGGGGACCACCGATCTAAAACATGCAGAACAGCGGGTCCTGAGGACCAGGGTTGGGGACCACCGATCTAAAACATGCAGGACAGTGGGTCCTGTGGACCAGAGTTGGGTACCACCGATCTAAAACATGCAGGACAGTGGGTCCTGAGGACCAGAGTTGGGGACCACCAATCTAAAACATGCAGGACAGTGGGTCCTGAGGACCAGGGTTGGGGACCACCGATCTAAAACATGCAGAACAGCGGGTCCTGAGAACCAGGGTTGGGGACCACTGATCTAAAACATGCAGGACAGTGGGTCCTGAGAACCAGGGTTGGGGACCACTGATCTAAAACATGCAGGACAGTGGGTCCTGTGGATTAGGGTTGGGGACCACTGATCTAAAACATGCAGGACAGTGGGTCCTGAGGACCAGGGTTGGGGACCACCAATCTAAAACATGCAGGACAGTGGGTCCTGAGGACCAGAGTTGGGGACCACTGATCTAAAACATGCAGGACAGTGGGTCCTGAGGACCAGGGTTGGGGACCACTGTTGTAGCAGAGCAGCAGCTGACCCGGATGGCCTCCAGTGTGCGTGGCAGTCTGACCTGAGTATCCTATAACGTGTCCCAGCCAGGCCAGAGCTTTGAGAGCGAAGCACTGGTGAGCCACCACTGACGAGTGCATGACCTGCACCCGCAGGGGCTTGGACTGACGACTGGTGTTCCTCTGCGCCCACGTCAACACACACACACACACACAAGTCAGACACACACACACAGCATTCATGAAGACAACCGCACATATGACCCTCCATGATCTCATAAGACTTGACCAAAGTTCTTCAAAAGAGTCCTTACCACTATAACCGACTTGGCCTGGGCGCAGTATTGGAAGTCCCCATAACGCACTGATTTACGACCCTGCAGAACACACATTATACAGGAGTCCAGTTCATCGCCTTCGGACACAATGTTAAGTGTGTTCCAGTCCTAATAACCAAAGCCGAAGAGGGGGGGGGGGGGAGACCAAATGGAAAGTGCCTCACGTCTCTGTCTACTGTGGTGGCGAAGCTGACGGCCTCTTTCTGGGTGCAGTTGACTGCTTTCTGGAGGGTGTAGATGACCTGTTCGTACGTGTGAACCTCATCGTTGAACAGCATGCAGTAGTAGGTGTCGCCTCGATCTCTGTGGAGAGGAAGGGGGATTGAAAGGGGAGGCTCGCTTAGGGCATCCATGAGTGTGTAGGTGAATTGGATTGTGTGTGTGTGTGTGTGTGTGTGTGTGTGTGTGTGTGTGTGTGTGTGTGTGTGTGTGAGTGTGAGTGTGAGTGAACGTACGGAGGCTCCAGGCCCACGGGCAGCTCGTCCTCCTTGTCCCAGGTGAGCATGTCCACAGCATACTTCAGGATGATGGAGAAGACGTTATAGCAGCGGGTGATCATGTCGGAAGACATGTTTGCCAGCGGGTCCTGAAACACACACACACACAAAGATACAGACAGACACACACACACACACACACACAGGGTCAGGATCCTTAAACAAGGCTCAGCTCATCCACATAGGAACATCCTTTAAACACCTCAACTGCATGTCCTGCTTATGGTGTGGTAATGATATGTACAGTATGTCCCTGACACTGTGTCAGATACAATACTGCACTCCATGTGGTTTGAGTAATGTCCCTGTTAAGACATCATAACAATGTGACTTGCACCATTAACCTCTCTGGGTTAAGTGCTGGTTATGTGACTGACTGGTGTGGAAAGAGCAGGGAATGACGAGAACGTGACAAGGTGAGTGTGTAACCCAGTGTGTGTGTGTGGGAAGGGGTGGGGGCTCGGACCTCCTGAGAGGCGTCGCTGATGTTGGGCTCGTGTTTGTGACAGTAAGGGCCCTTCTTCCAGGCCTCCGTGTCTCCGCAGTCACAGAAGCCCCCTCCCCCAGAGGTAGTCATCTGAAAGGAGAACAAGGACAAGTGGGGAGGGGTGAGAGAGCTCACACACACACACACTACTATCCAAGAGCACACACTTCTGTTACAGATGTACGCACTCGCATCTAGTCATCTGGAATGGACAGTGTGTTGATTTTGAGATCTCTGAAATTAGAAGCTACTTTGACGCACAGCTACACATAGCTACACACACACACACACACGTCAAACCCCAACACGAATGTGACTGCCACTGCCAAGCCAATCCTCGATGACAGCCTCTCCAAACCAGACAACACTAAATCGAGTGCACTGAACCGGAGTTTTGTAATTGTTGAGAATGTTCACACACACACACGCAGGGCTTGTATGTGTGTGTGTGTGTGTGTCCATGAGCCCCCAGACAGCCTTAGCCCTGCAGGGAACTGAGTCCTGGACAGACAGGAACGCTCCCTGGCTTCCGCATGTCAGCAGAGCAGCCAGGTCAGCCAACCCCAAATGGGATTAGCCCTGATCCCCAGCCTGGATTCAGAGCAGAGGCCTCTGGGAGTCCAGATACTGGGTGACCCCCTCCCTCACAATGCCACAGCTCATCACTGGGAAGACACACCAGGTTAAAGACTTCCAAAGTGCTGAGCTGCTGTACTTACCCTGTAGCGGTGTTCTTTGTGCACACTGCCCAGGAAACACTGCATACACAGCACACAGGTGGGGTCAGCAGCACACTCCCTGCAGAGACAGAGAGAGTCAGAGACAGAGTCAGAGAGAGAGTCAGAGAGAGAGTCAGAGACAGAGTCAGAGACAGTCAGAGAGAGAGTCAGAGAGAGAGAGTCAGAGACAGAGAGAGTCAGCGACAGAGAGAGTCAGAGACAGAGAGAGAGTCAGAGAGAGAGTCAAAGACAGAATGAGTCAGAAGACTGACTCCTGTAGAAGCAGTTTGATGATGTTTCAGGAAATACACAAACTGTTACCCTGCCCTCTGGGTACCAAAGCAAACATATGTAACACCCAAATATATTCCACTGATAGCAAGATTGACTGATATAATCTCATTACTTCAGGGTGTGTGCCAGGACCAACAAGCAGGGTTAACGGGTCAGTGATGTCATACAGATCAAGCGGGAGCAGGAAGTGACCTTAACAAGCGCTCAAGCTCCAGACACTGTTACCCGTCAGGGCTTAATGTTGGCTCTAGGATTTAACATCATGACCCAGTTCATCTGCCTACTAAATTAGAACAGGTACTTGTCTGCATTCTTAAAAAGCTGAACATAAACATCTGCCTTGGGAGGTGACTTCTAACATGACAATCATAGCTCTAGGGTTGTTTGCTGAGGATTCAGATATTCACTGGACATACTGCAGCTTGCTAGTCAGTTATAGGACCACCCCTACACTAGGGCTGTCAATGAATATTCTATATTCAAATATATATTCGAATAGTGTTTAAAAAACGAATTTCGAATAGGAAAATGTATATTCGAATGTAAAAAAAAAACAACACAAAAAACAGCGGCAGCAGGCAAGACTGTTTGTATTTGGGACAAGAATCGCGACCTTAAATTTATTGCACAAAACTTTTGATCAACACTCAGCATTTGTTTGTTGTTGTCGTTCATTGAAATCGCTATGCGCAGAGCGCGACAGTGCGGGAGAGAGAGAGAAAGAAAAAGTGTGTGTGTGCGAGCGAGCGAGCGAGAGGCCAAGGTCTGCGTTCTTGGCCATTAGTTCATCTACTTATTTTTGTGTAGGTAATATGTTGTTAAATTAACTTAAATATATTACCCATACAAGTAGTTATGTGTCGTTGTATTCATTTGTCCTGTTATTGACGTGCCTAATGCGCAACCGGGAAACGCAAATATATTCGAATATATTCGAAAACGTGTGGGGAATATTCGAATATTCGAACGTCATTTTTGAGCAGTTTTGACAGCCCTACCCTATACTGGGAGTCAGGTACATGAGGCAGCATACTGCCCACTTACCTGCAAGAGTAGGTGGGCTCGCCCACTTTGAAGACGTGTCCGCAGAGTTGTGAGGGTTGGTTGCTCTGCTCCAGTTTGGCCAGGCCGGTGGAGGGGTCCTCCCCACACAGGTACCACTCCAGGGGAGCCTGCAGGAGCAGCTGGGCCCGCAGGTCTTCTCTCTGGGGGTTCAGGTTGGGGCCCAGACAGTAGATTTGGGGCACATACAGGGCCATGTGCTGGTAGACCTCCTTGGGCAGGTCTGACACTTGGAGCCATTTCTGGAGGCAGAGGTGAAACAGGCGTGAGAATGGTGGGTTGTCAGTGTAACAGACCTATCATTGTAACAGACCTGTCAGTATAATAGACCCATCATTGTAACAGACCTATCATTGTAACAGACCTGTCAGCATAATGGACCTGTCATTGTAACAGACCTGTTGGCATAAAAGACCTGTCATTGTAAGAGACCTGTCATTGTAAGAGACCTGTCATTTTAACAGACCTGTCACTGTAACACACCTGTCACTGTAACAGACCTGTCACTGTAACAGACCTGTCATTGTAAGCTCAGAAGAGGCAGGGCTAGGATCGGCCTCACAACCTAAAAACCAGCGGCAACATGCTGCATAAATAAACTGCTGGATGAGAAATGTGGGAGAGCTCTCATGGCTGAATAGGATCCTGTCACACTGGTGTGAAGGCCTTATTAACAGCATGTTCCTGTGCTCACACTCTCAAACATGAAAACACACACCTCTGATGCAGCTCCCAGGGACTGCACTGCACTGCACTGGTGTCAGATTACTACTGCAATTCACAGGCAGACCTGGTGCTTGTGCCCCCAGCCAGCCAGCACACTGCACCATAATGATTTACCTCAACCAGTGCCATGTACACAGCCTTAGGCTACAACCCAAAACTATGAAGAACCCTATTACTATTATTAACAGGCAGTTCATCTTAAACCAAACTCCTCTAGCACTGGGCTGTTACGTGAAGTAGTAGCATTTTTTATATATACCCATAGCAAGTCATATCTACAGTAGAAATGTAGCAGAATACAGACGCTATAAGAGAGGAACTTAGCCAACCATTTCACTTAGATAAGAAGATTACATTTTGAAGTTTGTGACAAGAACAAAGTCATTAGTCAGCAGTTTTTACAAGAGAGGTTGGTACAAAAACAGCAGTAAGCTACTTCTAGGAATGAAGTGATGACTGTGTCTAGGTTCATTTTAATTAATTATAGTATTACACCATCTCACTGTCAGGGTAAATATAACCCCAGGTCATTGTTAGTGTATTGTGGGTCCATGTATTTTGCATCCGTTTTTATACAAAGCAATTTTCAAGACAGAGCTTTACAAAAGAGCATAGGTCACTGATCGTAACAAAGAGATAGTCCCACACATTGTGGGTAGCCAGTACATGATGCATACATTGTGAGAAACATATATGCAGTTAAACAGTTATAATGAAACAACATGAACCTCAATTTGCAAGAGTGTACCTGTAGGAAAACAGGCAACAATAATATATTTCAAAGCAAGTACAAGAGGTTTAAATGGGTTACAACTGACCATCAGGAGCAACAAGTCCCTCAATAAGTCATTGTGATCCTGGAGGAAACTAACATCAGATCTAGCAAATCATTCCTATAGATTATTTCAATAGATTCTATAATACTGGAGTACTAAAGGTTTACTGATCCACTTAAACTCCATATTGCCAAGTGAACACTTAGACTACTTCTAGACAGTAAGGGTCTATGATCATTATTAACAAAAGAATAACTCTTTTCTGTTACTTTACACAACCAACAGGTTACCTCCTGATCAAGTTACCTCCTTTGGACTGAAAATCTATGTCAATTATGTTTAATGCCACAAATATGTTTTTATTTGAACCTATCTATCACAAACTAGCCTGCAATCTTTATATTATAATATTATAGTCTAGGAAACTGGTCCAGTAAGTTACCTGTCTGACAAGTGTTGGTTCACACATAAAACCTCCACTAAGGCTTGATTAAGGGCAGAGGCACTGTTAATACAGTATTTTAAATGGCTCTTTCTGAGGTGGTTGGTTAAAAGGGAGTTTCTTGGTTGGATGTTTAAGGCCAGTCGGGTTGTTTTACACTGGCCTTAGTTACTGTAGTAGAACTGTACCAACCGTCTATTTTCAGACCAGAAAATATCATATAAGCAGTTAGCGCGCTCTTAATATCTAAAAACGTTGACACGGTTATCTACCCTTACAGGTCTAACAACATCCCCAATAAAAACAGTGTATCGTCCCCCATGATTTGATCCATAAATGTCTAAATTCAAGGCAAACATTGTCATTTAGCCTTTTCTGTAGCTAGCTGGGGGGGGGCAGCGCTGAAAAACAAGTCGAGACGGAGAGAAAAACCCTGACAGCATCAAAATACACCGTCAACGGCAGACTGGAAGACAACCTTTCTGTCAGACATGTTAAAATGCATTAAGAACATCACTTGAAATGAACTGTCGCCTACCAAAGCGGTGTCCTTGGCAGAGAAATTGAGGAATTTGGGACAGAGAGCGGACGGTGCTTCACGATCAGATTGGGACGCCGCCATCTTGCATCCGTGTATCGCTGTACTGTGTCTGTGACAGGAAACGGAAATCAGCCGCTCGTGGGGAGGGAGGGAGGAGAGAGGGAGGAGAGAAGGAGAGGGAGGGAGGGAGGGAGGGAGGGAGGGAGGGAGGGAGGGAGGGAGGGAGGGAGGGAGGGAGGGAGGGAGGGAGGGAGGGAGGGAGGGAGGGAGGGAGGGAGGGAGGGAGGGAGGGAGGGAGGGAGGGAGGGAACTTTACAGCTGACTCATGGAAAAACAAGCAGGTGGTTGTGCGAACTTGGGCCAACATTTATTTTTTCACAGAAGTCTTCTTCATCTTCAGTGAATATTTTTTTATTTATTACAATTTTCTTTTCTTTTTCCTATTATTTTATCATTTAAGTAAATCCGAATGCAATCCCATTGATAGGTCTGTTATTTTTTCCAGGCTTTCCAGGACCCTACATTGACTTTTCAAGTACAGAAATGACGTATATATGAAAACTGTGCTTCACATTTTTTATTTATTTACACGACACAATCATGACACAGTCATGAAATTATGAGTGAGTGAATACTTCATACTTCAGTGAATTCATCAAATAATTTTGTCAACTCATATTTGATTGTTGTGATGATATAGGATAACAGTAAAAGGACAATCATTTATTTAGTTCTGTATTCTACAAAGAGTTGAGTAGTAAATCGTTTAATCCCACTATAAAACACTACAAATGCGGGTTAAAAACTGAAATATGTTAAATGGTGTCATCCTTTTTGTGTGTTTGCACTGCGGAGGCTTCAAACCGTTGAGCTTCTGAAGGACTGGAGGCATACAGAAAACAAGTATTAGTCGGGGCGAAATATATATATTTTTCTTTCTATCCAGTTGTTTCAATATGGTCTCCGTTTTGCAATGGACAGCCAATCGAAGTGATTTGTTTATGAAAGGGTCAATACCTCTGTGATAAGTCTTTAACATCCTTTGCTGTGTCGGATCCAGAATGTTCTCTGTGTTGTTCCTTCGAACCACAACTCTTACCTGCAGACAAGAGCAGTTGACACATTTCTGTTGTTGCTTAGATTAGTTACAAGATTAGTTCTTTAACTTGTGTGTTGGGTTGACTAAACCATATTGTCAACATTCCCAGTAACCCGTCATACTGACATGAGCTGGACTGGACCAGGAGCTGGATCAGGGTCTGCAGCTCCTTCATGTCAGCCCTGAGAGCACTGAGGTCCTGGTTCTGCTGGTTCTGGAGCCTCTGCAGTGTGTGGAGCTGTTCTTCTTGTCCATCAATAAGAGATGGAGAGCGCCTCCCTCTGGAGGACACAGAGGATGACTAGTCTGTGTGGTGTGTGGCTGGCAGTGATGACAAAGACTACAGCTCCCATGACATTTGGTTGCGTGAGGAAGTTTGTCTTACCTTGACTCTCTGCCATCTTCCTTAGGCTTTCCTTCAGCTAGGGTAGTGGCATTCTTCTGGAGGTTAATATACTCATCCAGGGTTTCCTGTAGCATGGTGGAATATTCAAGGAATAGGGTTACAAATGCACAACCTCAACTCTAAACCACACAGGATGAGATTCAATACAAGACAATTGACCCAAATGTGCCACCTTGATTTGAGCGCTGATACTCTTCATCTCCTCATGTTGTCCTGGCTCGGTGCTGACGTCGTCGTCGTAGAACTCCCCCAGAGGAGCGCAGTGCCGGTGGATGTACTGGTTGTCATAGAAACGACGGAGGTGGGGCATGGACTCCTCTACTTGCAAGATGATAGCTGCTTGCTGCATCACAGCATTGGCCAGCGCATTGTCATACACCCTGATACACACCCATGCGTACACACACACACACACATGCAGACACAAAGAAATTTAGAAACAGTCATTGATGAGGAGTAGAAGATTCATACACAGATTTTCTAAAGACTAAACTGAATGGTGAAGCGTCCATGATGGAAACACCTTCAGACCTTTGAAAGGTGTCTGACAGCAGGGCAATCATCAAGTTGACACACAAGATGGAGGACAGGGCCAGGAAGGTGCCGCAAAGAAGGTGGGCCATGATGGAGTCTACCGCCACCATGGCATCAAACTCATAGTCATCCACAAGGGTGATGCGATAGAGGCTGTACAGGAGCTGGGGCACAGTTCTCATACTGGGCACGGATGCAAGACCTGGGTAGAGACAGGAGAGGACACAGTCACACATAAGGCTCCTCTATAATCAAGTAATTCTAAGTGAGCAGGTGGGCGAACATGTTTATCAACCATACAGGATATGGGAGTCAGGTGGCTGAGCGGTGAGGATGTTGGGGCTAGTAATCAGAAGGTCCCTGGTTCAAACCTTGGCTGTGCCAACATGCCATTGTGTCCTTGGGCAAGGCACTACACCCTACTTGCCTTGGGGGGGAGTGTCCCTTTACTTGCTGTAAGTTGCTCCGAATAAGAGCGTTTGCTAAATAACTAAATGTACTGTAAGTGTGTGGTAGGCTGAAGAGGGTTTTGTATGAGGCCCATCTTGCTGATATCGTACCTCCAAAGATGATCCAGAAGGCACAGGCGTAAGGGATGAAGATCTCTGCGTAGAGGAAGAGGAAGCGGAGCACATCTCCCACAATCTTTCCCAGCATGACAATGAAAGGCCCCATCACCCTGCATGAGCACACACACAAGGTAGGAGTGATCATCATCCAGTGATTTCTCAATTGCGGAATCTGCTACTCGACATTCAGACTAGGCTGTACGGTATAATTACAATGGTATATAATAGGCGATCGTGAAACAGTCATCTTTTTATTTATTTATTTTTTACTTGAGGGGCTGAGTGACCAAATTGGGGTCTAGCAGCTCTACTTCCCTTGTTGCCATGGTTACCATACATGTGCCTGCTGTTGGCATGGAAATGTAAGTTACCAAGCAGGTGGGAGGGGCACCTGGAGCAGTCTATTATTTAGGAACCTGAGAATGGGTTTGCTGTAGTCCCCCCACTGCCTACCTGCTCCACCAGCCAGGTGCACCCATCATGCCTGAGAAGTCCTATTCAAAGCCCACACTGCTGTAGGAAACTGAAGAAGACGCCAGGTGTGGGTTAAGTTAGCAGTTACCTGAACGCTCTCACGTGCTTCATCAGTCGGAGCCAGAGGAAGATGATGGACACCGCGAAGAGACGGAGGCTGACGGATCTCAGAGTGTCAGACACCAGGAAGATGTCTGCCACGTGGATTCCAAACACCGTCATCAGTATAGTGTACACCAACCAATCAAATATGTTCCTGGTAAAAGGATTGAGGCAACTTTATTCATCTTCATTCCATGTAACTTGGACTTCTCAGGTTACGCAACGGGCTCATCAAAAGCAGATCATATAAAATAAGTACCAGAGGTCTTTAGAGTAGTTGCCTTTCATCTTAAGTATGTATTTCTTCTGCTCTTCAAGGAAATGTTTCTCCTTTGGCACAGGGACGAGAAAAGGATTAGGAATCTGCCGTGTTATTTTGTCACGCATTTCATTTGTGATGGCAAGCCGTCGTGAGCGCAGAATGCGACGGGTGACTCTGGTGTACCTCTGGCCACATCGGGTGCATGCAGCGGAGGTCGTCTTCAATACGAGCTTGAGCCCACCTCTGCCACTTCCGGAGCTTCCTTCTGGAGCGGAGCAACTCCACCACCTCCCTGCCGATCTCCTCTATGGTCAGCAGCAATGCCAGCAGCACCACCAACACACGCCACCAATCCTTCAGAGGGAAGGGTTTTTGGTGAGAAAGAGTGAGACAGATCGTATCACTGCATCTTAGACGCTGATGTTGTTTACTTTTTCTTTTTTTTTTTACCTCAGGAAAAATGTATGCCTGGTCCCCATGGGTAACGGACACAGAAATGGCCACGGTTGTCCAGGCAACAATGAAGAAGAAATTCAAGAGTAGGAGGATCCAAGCTCCTAACCTGCAGAAACACCATCACTACTGAGCCGTACCGTCTGTGTCTAAAGATACTGAACATCTTAGTCTTCTCAGCCTAATCTGAAGGAAACGTCCACACTTCCTGCACCCACTGGAGTCAGTGTGGAAGGAACCGGAATCGGAGGAGTATTATTGGAAAGGAGGCACGGAGATCTGACCTTCCGTAAAGGTTCCACTTGACGTCGATGAGCTTGAGAACCACAGGGTGCATGATCAGGTCGAGCTTCCCCTGGTGAACGATGAACTCCAGCTGCCACCACACAGACAGAGGACACATCAGGTCGACACATCTAGTCACCAACATAAGGCAGAATGCATCGTTTGCGATGACTAAGCGTAAAACATTTGGTGCTTTCAGCGTGTATGAGTTCATATCTTACTGGAGAGGAAGGCTCTCTGAGGACAATCTCTGAATGGCAAAAACAAAGATGCAAAGAGTTAGGATAGGACGGTCAGAGTGTGGTCACACTTGTAGCTGTGGCGTGGACATCGTACGACACCTTTGGGTTCGGTGCTCGATGACTTCTGTCTGCTGGGTGGTTCAGGCTCCATCAGGTGGAGGTGGAAGAATTGCTGGCGGGTCATGCGGTCCGTCACATGGAACTGGTTCATCGCTACGTTAGCCTGATGAAAAGAAGAGCGCAATGAACAGACGCAGCCAAGCTACTGAATTAAACTAAATGAACTATCGAAATGAACATCCATACGAACGAATCAAACTGTATAAACGTATGAGTCCTCCTAACGCAGCCCAACCCTAACTCACCACTGGGGTCATCCGGCCAATCATGGCAGTGATACAAAGCTGCCCATCGGCGTCCATCACACCAGCATCTGCTCCCTGCTCCACCAGAGTCCTCGCTGCCTCGCTGCGGTCTACACACATGTGCACACACACGGAACATCCATTAAAATTGTAACCCTTGAGATTACAATAAAGAAAACTGTAGTATAAACAATACACACCATATAGCGTACATGAGTGCATCTGTTGGGGTATAACAATAACACCTGTCTGCAATAATACATACTTCACTACGAGCTTAACCACTGGAGGTACCTAGGTTAGCAGCCAGTTGTAGTGCTGTTCTCTGTTTATAATCCCGGGCACAGAGGTCTGCTCCATGCTGCAGCAGCAGTTTGATGGCCCCCACGGCATCGTTCTTAGCAGCGTAGTGTAGCGGTGTCTGTTGGTCCTGGGTGGTTCGGGCCTCTATGTCAGCTTAAAGGGGGAAGGGGGATCCACTTCAAAATGAGCTCAAAGTCAGCAAATCTCTCTCGGTCTCTCCGACTTTGCTCACTTTCTCACACACAGGTACCTTTCCTGTCCAACAGGAAGTCGATCATGTCCCCGTAGTCCAGTGCTGCAGCCACATGAAGGGGAGTGACTCCATAGGAATCGGGATGCTGGATGTTAGCCCCTCTCTCAAGGAAGAAACGCATCACATCCACGCTCCAGGCCCTCGAGATCTACACACACACACACACACACACACACACACACACACACACAGAAACAGCAGGTGATCATGTTCACACATGAATCACAAAAGCCAATGTACAATATGAACAGAATGTAAAAGATGGTTGCCTTCATTCCTACCTCATGGAGGGCAGTCTGTCCATATATGTCCGTAGTGTCTGGATCAGCTCCGTCACAGATCACGCTGTCCAGATAAGAAAGGTCCACCTAGGAACCAATAGCAACGACACATGTATGACATCATACTCTTCAACACGTAAACTCCGATAAGCGTATGAACTGACTCAATCAGCTGGTGATTTTGGTGTCACCTCATCAGTGTCCTCATTACTGACAGCCAGTTCTCTGAAATGGTCCAGCAGTCTTCTGTTAGGGTCTTGGTTCTTGTTACCATCCACATCATCTTTATTCCAAGCCAAGCCTTTGTATTTGCTCTCTAAGAACTCCCCTTTATTCAGAAATATAGTATCAGTTACGGAACATTGTAAAGCCCTGACAAAATGGATCAACTGTGGTGGATGATGGGGGTTGATAATGACAACCTATCAGTAATCAGTAACGATGAGAAAAACATGCATGAGCACATCTATTTGATTATCTACAGATCCTGTGCCAGGTTATCTGGTTATCTGATGAGCTGTATCATGCTGTTGTAAACTTCAAGTAAAGGATGATCTTATCCTATCTGAAGAGGCTGCTTTCTTATAACAGTGCTGTGTGTGTGTGTGTGTGTGTGTGTGTGTGTGTGTGTGTGTTAGGGGGCAGTTAGAGTACCTGTTGTTTTTTTCCTCACACACTGACGCGCAGCTCGTTTCCAGCGGCTGCAGGTGTATGAAGCCCACTGGGCTGCTGACTTCACAGCCTGAGACACGCTGTTCTTAGAGGTCTGAGGGACCGGACACTGAACTGACTGCAGTCACACACACGCACACACACGGACACACACACACATTAGAGCTGGTCAGCAACAATCCACAGATGCTACACAAGTAGATGGTATGCAATTAAACTGCATCACATTTCTACAAACGTTCTACAAAACTGTAAAAATGATAGTGAATAAAATGAAGTGTAGGACTTGATTAGGGTTTTGTTTTTAATCTCTCACCATGTTGGCTGTTGAGTCAGTCGTCTCCATCTCAAATCCCAGGTTTTCCTGGCCATTGGGATTGACCCTGTTCTGTTTCTTCATCCTGTAGTCCACACCAGACCTTGGTGTGTTAGAACCCAGTACCGCTCTAGCACTGCTCTAGGTTAGCTCGCTCCACGACGAGTGTGCGATCCCCAGTTGGTGAGTGTGTTGTCATACAGGTGTGTGGTGTCCTGGGGGTCTTCAGTCGAGCTCCAACCCCTGTAGCTTTCCCATTTGTTTGTGAGAAGTCAAACCTGTCCCCAACAGCTCAGTGCCTTTCAACTTTTAAAGGGTTCGTTCAGCTGCTAACCCTTGACGTTGATCTCATAAAGCCAAATCCCAATCATACCAAAGGCAACACTCTTTATCTCCTGAGGTTGAGGAGTGCTGGAGCTGTCACCACTTTAAGCAGAGTATAAGTATGCTTTTATGATACTCTTTATCTGCTATATGCTCAGGGTGTACCGACCAGGGTCAGAGTACACACAATCACAAAGGAATCAGTATGCACACTGGTTAACATGTGAATTGCCTCTTGACAAGCACACTCTTGTCTGTATCTACCATCACAGATGACATGGCAAACTGTAGTCCATATTGGTTTATCTAATCAGGTGCCATTATCTAAAACGACATCGGACAGTTTTAGGCCGAGAGATGAGTCTAGGTAGTCGCTGATTGTCAAAACAGAGTATCCATGGTCATGGATACCATATCACAGCTTGTTTAGCATGCTTGATAATCGTGAGGGCGGAGACTCACACGTTCCAGAACAGGCCTGGAACAGCAGACAGAAAGAGGTTAGAGTCGATGCACAGAAGTCAGACTGACTTCAACCAATGTTAGCAAGAAGGCTTGAGTCCCTGTTAAATGTTACATGATGTGTGATATACACAAATGACAGAAAGACCTTTCAGTTGACAAATGAAATGACTGTGTGTGTGTGTGTGTGTGTTCCTGTGTGACATTAGAACATCCACATCATTGTTCCCTTTCAGCTGGCTGACAGCTGAGTGACTGAATGCAAATGACATCATGGCCACCAGGGTTTCTGATAGGTCAGCTTTATTGTGACTTTTACAACACGTAGTATTGTGCGCGCACAAGTGAGTAGTGTTAACATTGAATGAATAATTGAGTTTCCTGAGAAACAACGGCCTTCCCAGACATCCATTCTTGAGTCAGCCAAACCAGTGGTTGCCCATGCACTCCCTGTTCCACTCCACACGGCACAGCCAGCACCACTCAAACTTGCACTGGGCACGGGGACACACCATGTGCATGCAGCCACCTGCAAGGGAAGCAAACAAACAGAACACTGGTAACAGACCAGCAGAGGAAAGAGAGAAGTCAGACAGGGATGTGTGGGAGGTGGTGAGAGTGAGGCCCAGTAGATATAAGGACAGACAGGGTAGCTGATGGGAGATACAGGGTAGATGGAGGGAGAGTACTGTACACGGAGGGAGAGACAGAGTAGAAGGAGGGAGAGAAAGTAGATGGAGGTAAAGGCATGGGTAGATGGAGGGAGAGACAGGGTAGATGGAGAGTGGATGGAGGGAGAGACAGGGTAGACGGAGGTAAAGACAGGGTAGATGGAGGGAGAGACAGGGTAGATAGAGGGAGAGACAGGGTAGACGGAGGTAAAGACAGGGTAGATGGAGGGAGAGACAGGGTAGATAGAGGGAGAGACAGGGTAGATAGAGGGAGAGGCAGGGTAGATGGAGGGAGAGAGAGTGAGTGGAGGGAACAGGAGCGTACCGTTCTTCTCCACAGGAACCTTGCAGGCAGGACAGGGCCGGGTTGTCTCCTCTATGGTCTCCTGGGAGGCCTGCTCCCAACGGGCCCTCGCTGCTGCCTCCTCATCCAGAACATAGCCCTGAGGAGTAACACACACACACACACACACATACACAGACACAGACACAGACGTGGAAGGAACAGACAGAAAGACAGACAGACAGACATGGGGGTGAAACAGTCAGGAGGGAAGAATGTGAATTATTTTTGGCAAACATATATATATACAATATACGGTATATATACACAACGTGCAAACGGTTTTAAAGCACAAACATTAAGGCAGATTCATATATACCAGTGGTTGCAATGTTCTGTTTGGGGTATTCCCTTCACAACCATTATTTACATACTTATCATACATGTTATCTTATCATTTCACGTGTGGCATCACGTGTTCAGCCTATAGGGGGCAGTGGAGACACATGAGCGACGCAGCTCATTGGTTGAGTTACCTGCAGGGCCCCACCCGAGACCGGCGCTGACCTCACTCGACACGCCCCCTCGTGAAACTCCTCCTTGCAGTCGCGACAAAACACAAACTGCGAGAGAACACATAACACACAGTCTGAGGTTATCTTAAGATGCATTAAGCCACTCTGCCCACTCGTTCCATTGATTTCCATTCCCATTCCACTCAAGATGCACATTGTTTTCCCAATCCAACCGCTTGGTGGTGCTATTTCTCCACTCTACCTAACCATATAACAGGTAGTCCACAACCTCAAGCAGAGAGACAGGGAACCATACCTTTCCACCAGAGGGATTATGGAACCGCTGTCTTTTTTTGTTTGTTGAAAGCTTGCCAGCATCTTTTGAAGCGCAACAGTGATTTTGCACTTCATCAAAGAAAAGGGGAATTTTGAAGTAGAGGGGTTGAGAGGGAGAGGGGGATCGTTGTGTTTTTCTCTCTCTCTCTCTCTCTTCTATCTCCTGGTTTTAAGTGTGACAGATAGCACACGTCTCTCTCAGGGTCCGGGTGACACATTCCTCTTTGTTTCTCTTCGGCTCCTGCGTGGCACCTACTGATGAGAGGAACCTGTCTGACAGACACTTTCTTCCCCTGCCTTTGTTTCCCTCCGCCACACGCTCACACACACACACACACACACACACACACACATCAGATTTGCTTCCGTCAACATTTTTGCGGCGGCGAAACTTCATTTCCATTTCACACCTTCACCTCTTTGTCCAAGAGGTTGTCACAGAAGCGTAGACGTACGAGGCGCGGATGTGTTTCGTGGTCGACGATGCCCTCGCACCAACTATGCCAACGTGCAGCCAGGCTTGACCAGGTGTCTGCTGACTGCCACCCTTCACCGCACCAGGGTGGGATGGGCGTGCGTATCTGGGCGAACGAAGGCTGATGGCGAGCGTGCGTTCTAACTGGGCCAACTGATGCTGAGAGACAGTGTGTGTGTGTGTGTGGGGGGGGGCGTGAGAGAGAGGGCTGGACCGGACTGCGGGTGGCCTGGCAGGATGGGAGACAGCGACAGCCAGCGGAGCGTGGAAGACGCATGAGAAGGTGGACCAGAGGTTGCAGCAGGGCTCTGCTGTCTGATAAACCCATTTCCCCTTGCCTCCCTCCACTGAGCAACACAACATATTACAGCACCCCAGACAGCCCACTCAGAGGGCAAACACACACACACACACACCTCTGGGTATCAGCACTGGCACACTGACGCTGTTGTTCGGACGAAAGGGAATCACACGCACGCATTTTGAGCGAGGGAAGTACAGTAGCAAGAGTGGCTGAGGCTTCGACTGGATCTGAGGAGACTTCTGCGCGTGACAGCTTTCTGCTGACACATAAAGAGCTCTGTGAGGAACTTCTACTGATGAGGTGCCAAACCCGTCCCCTTTCACCCTCACCGACCCCCCCCCCCCACCCCAACCCCCAGCCTGCCCAACACCTCCACCCAACCCTTTCCTTTCACTCTTTTCCTCTGCCGTTCCCTTCCTCTCTGAAATGAAGGGACCTTGACTCTCACTCTACGACAGAATCAAGGGACAGATGTTGGACCCGTGCACACAAGCGGCCCAGTTGTCCTGGAAAGGCTTTCCCCAGCTGTGCGTAGGTGAGAGGGCTGGCAGCGGGGGAAGGTTCCTACAGCCTGCTCACAAAAGGCCGCCCAGGGAGAACATAAAACACCCTGGCTTTCTGGAGGAGTGTGTTAGAGGAGCTGTCTCAGTGGTGTCCATAAGCCCAGAGCACATCTAACCCTCATCATCTCCTAGCCCGCAGCTTCAGGGGTGTGTGTGTGTGTGTGATCGTTCCTTCCTCTATAGAGGCACCATGATACCTATAAACTCTTTATCTGCTACCCCCAGGCCTTTTGGATGAACTAGAAAACACACACAGACCGTTCATAGATCTGTTAGAATGCCCTGCAGGACTCCACGGTAGGGATTCTTCCAAACCAACGTTGCGATGGGGCAGCAGTGCACACACCCACAGGCGCCAGGAACCGCAGGAAAGAATCATATTTCAGAACGTCTCCACAACGCATTTCAGAGACTTTCCCTGCGAGTGTGTGTTTGTCTTCCAGGCCCAGTGTTTGCCCAGCTAGCTACACGCCTGCTGACACAGGCAGCGGAGGTGAAAGTCGACTCCTGCGAAAGCCCCCCCGTCCTGTCATCTCTGTAATGATGATGTTGATGTTCGCAAACATGCAATCAGTCAGCAGTAATGGCTGATGAACTGCATCCTAATCTTTAATCGACTGGCTAATTAAGCGACATCACGTAAATTGTGTCATAATTACATATTAATTGCTCTTTGCGGGATGTGGTTCACATCCAGTTGATGGCAGGGCAGTGGGGAGGCATTGCACACGGGGGCGGGAAAAAAACGATTCCAGAGAAGCAGGTAAGGGTCAAGGGTCAGGGATCTGAAAATGGCGCGGAGTCAGCAATCATCTTTTATGTTTGCTTCACGTCCGTTCGGGTGAACATTCACATTTAGAAGAGGCAGGCGGAGTGTATGGAAGGTGTGTGTGTGTCTCACCCCACAGCCCAGGCCGTTGCTAAGCTGACACTGGATCATCCTCCGGTCCTCCTCGGGCAGCAGGCCGGCCCCACAGCCGGGGGCGGGGCACAGGACCCCGCCCATCTGTAGCAGACACTCCTCGGCCGCGTAGCGCTGGTAGCGGTCATACTGGGGGTGGGAGGGGGGAGGGGAAGGAGGAGGGGGAGTCGTAGACACAGAAGAGAAGAGCTCACTGCTCACTTTACGAAGACGTTGAAGACACCAAACACACGTCCCTGTCGGTTCTTAAACAAACTGAACGGAGGGTAAGAGAGAGGGGGCGAGGCCGAAAAGAGGACTGGATACA
>CM059293.1:6860000-6875000 GCA_030340665.1 Neosalanx taihuensis
GGTTATGCTCCCCCCCCCCCCCCCGCCCCCCCCCCCCCCCGCCCCCCCTCCCCGTCGACAGAAAATGCCAGGGGCTAAGCCCCCCCTTTCTTTCAATCCTAGCAACGTCCCTGAGAACAGCACCAGACAAATAAAACGTGAAGAAACGTGAAGAAAACAACACGAAAACCAACAAACAACAGGGCACCCTCCATCTCTTTCTCTAGGACCATAAAAAACGACTACTTGGAAACACCACTGACACTTGATGAAAACATGCTAGGGTTGAGCCACGTAGTATCATCTACCTCCACCAGCTTCACAGCAGTCTGCCTTCCCTCCGCTACGACCCAGTGCCCGGCATAATGATGCCACCGCTGCCATGTGCTAGGCTAATTTAGCTCTTCCTTCCTGGTAATTACCAGAAACCGGGGGTCTGTACTTTGGAGCGGGCATGATGTACGGTGCCCTCCTGTTGGCTCCCAAAGCCCCACGCCATCTCGAAACGTTTGGAGCTTTGAAGAATGTTCCGAGTGTAAGCAGGCAGTGTAATGTGGTGAGGGATATTACAGCTGAGGCCTTGTGGAAAGGTTTCCCACTGTGAAACATTAGCTAATACACTTGTGATGTCTGGGCTGTGGAAAAGTACACTGCACAATGCCACTACTGCTGCCATGTATAAACAGAGCCATAGAAGGATGATACCAACTGTGTTTTTAGACGATATTGTAAGATATCACAGCTATGCTCTCGCAGATAGATGGCTCCGTATTAAAGTGAGTCATCTGTAGCGTTGGTGGTCTGATTTCCAGTCGATAATGTTTCTGTCTGCAACACCATTAATCAATATATTAAGCTGCAGGGCACAAACCTGCCTTTAAGGTCATCCAACCCCACGAGAGAGAAACAAAGAGGGAGGGAAACAAGAAGAGAGAGGGGTGTTTTTGACTGAGTCTGAGAAGCCAGATATCCGTCATTAAAGCTTGGTCATGAACAGGGACTGTGGGAAAGGCCTAATGACAAGAGGCCAAAGATAAATGAGAGAGCAGAGCCAAGTAAACACACACAAACACACAGAATTCTTTAGCCTTAATAGGAGCAGGCCACAGGGTTATTATAACGTGGCGAGACGTGTGGCCTTAAGGAAGACTGATGTGATAGTGGGTAAACACACAGGCAGAAACAAACCACTTTTTTTCCTGCACAATCTGGGCATGGACAAACTCCCCGCTGGTGGGCTCTGACATGACTCATAATACAGCAGCCTGGGCTGACTGATGAGGTCACCCAGTCCAAAGGCTAACGTTGACCAATGAAAACCTCGCTCTATCTCTAGCATGACACAAAACTATCAAAAAGTCAAACCCTTTTAATGTCAGAAAAGCTATTTATATATTTATAGACAAAGAGAGAGAGGAGGGAGGGAGGGAAATAGAGATAGATAGAAAGAAAAATACAGAGAGAGATAGACAGATGGATTTACTTGTGTTTATTTGATGGTTTGTTTTTCTGATTGAAGAGTTCCACTAAGAAATCACACAAAAGCCTTTCATAATTCCAGGGTGCAACTTATCATGAAAAAAATCAAGCTCTGATTGAACCAATCTTTCTTAATTTTTTGGGGGAAGGGGACAGAGAGCGACAGTGAAAGCTAGTTAGCATTTGAAAGCCCAATCAAACTGAAGGTGCTTAAAGAATGCTTAATTACTCAGCCAATCAATGGGCGGGAAGGCAGGCAGGCGATCTTGCTTCATCCCTGGAGGATATTGGGAGTGTTCCGTTGACATTTACGTAAAAGAAGGGTTCAGGATGAAAGACAGGCAGCCTTCCCCTCCCACTCTCTCTGATCAAACCTTTTCATACCCCGTCGTCTAATGACTCAGCTACACACTGAGCTGTATTTAGGACTCATTTTCCAAATATTTTTTAAGGCTATTAGGTACCTAGAAGGCAGAGAACACCGCAAAGTGATGGTTTTGGGAGTTTGACAGTCATTTTATAATTATTTCTAGAGTACATCATATTAGTTGACAGATATGATGTTTAAAGTGAAAAATGGCAGCCAATCAGGAGCCAGAACTGGCGAGTGAGGGAGTGAATAGACAGACGTGTGTCTAACCACTGGAAGTAAGACAGCAGGTCTCAAGTCATCTTTGAAGTGGGTGGGATCACATGTTCACGTCAGAGTTACAACAAATTAAATAAATAAACATAAGCTTTTATCCAAGGCGACTTACAGCAAGTATAGGGACAATCCCCCTGAAGCAAGTAGGGTGAAGTGCCTTTGCCCAAGGACACAACATCACCTAGCCACAGCCGGGAATCAAACTCACAACCTTTCGATCATGAGGTCGACGCCTTAACCCGCTGAGCCACCTGACTCATGAAGAATATTTCTTCTATATTTTTGAAACATGAAGAATGTTTCAAGCAGTAATAAGAATAAGACCTGGCCGGATCAGCTTGGCTCCTGGAATGGCCATGCTGAGGCCAGGCACGGACGGCCACCTCTGGTTTTCCTTCCTTCACACGGTGAGAAACCTGTTAAAGACAGGAGCCATTCTGGACAAGGTCAGCCTTTTGACAAATGGCTTCCATTACCGCCACTCACCTTTTCCTCTGTGCTCAAAGTTACCAGGGTGGCTGTCTACTAAAGCTCAGGCAAGTGTGCTTTACACATTTCTAATGGGCGCTGCCTGATAAATGACACGCTCTCCTGTCCATGACATGTGCCCGCGTGCACACATGCGCGCACACACACACGAACACAAACTGAATCAGCGACTGATTGCTGACATTAATGTTGGAAGAAGCTGTTTTATTGTGTGTAAGGGTAAACACAGACCCTGTGGTGGAATATGTCGCTGATAAGGACAGTCTGCTCCTAAATCTGATTATTATTGTTGTTATTGGGGGGTACACACATTTATGCCTTTCCTCGCCCCTTTTCTCTCTCTCACACACACACACACACACACACACACACACACACACACACACACACACACACACACACACACACACACACACACACACACACACACCCACACACAAACTCAAACTCATAGATAACACAAACCCACACTAAATTGCACATTGACACATTTTCACTCAGTAGGCACCACGACACATGCAACAGTGCGATAAGAGTAAAACTTTCTTGCAGCATACACACACATACCCACGCACGCGCGCGCACGCACACACACACACAGTGTCAGATGAGTGATGATCATAACTGTCAGAAACTGACAGTGACCCTCTCTGGTCACACAGTGTGTGTGGAGAGAGAGAGAGACACACACACCTGGTCACACCTCTCCAATCACACACTCTCACATTACAGATCCCCTTTGTGGACCGGATCCCAGCGTTTCCATGGCAATACCCAAAGTGAGAACCAATTGCCTTTACTTCAAAGGCTGAGGAACTTAAAAGCATTGCAGCACAGAGTAGGAGTTAGGGGAAGACAGAAAGAGAGAGAAGAGAGAGAGAGAGAGAGAGAGAGAGAGAGAGAGAGAGAGAGAGAGAGAGAGAGAGAGAGAGAGGAAAAGCAAAGGGAGAGCACCTTATCTTAGCTCCTGGTGGCAAAGCCTTTTACGAGGTGTTTACGAGGTGTTACTCTCACACACACGGCTTCCTTTGCAGAACGCCACTAGACAGCAGAGCCAGAGGACAGCAGACGGGAGATGCAGACTTTGCAGAACTGTCTACGCGTACACACACACACACACACACACAAAATACAACTCAGCTCACCTTCAAACACAAGAACAATCTCAGGTAGTCTGGTGGCTGAGCGGTTAGGGATTTGGGGTTAGTAATCACAAGGTTCCCTGGCTGGCTGTACCAACATGACCGTGTACATACGCTCCCTCACTTTTTATTTTGAATCTTTAATCAAGTTCCATATATGTTCTTTGTTTGCGCTATCTTGCTAATGTAAATTGCGAATGATGTTGGCGAATGATGTTGTGAATGTTGTGAAATTGCGAATGATGTTGTGTCCTTGGGCAAGCCACTTCACCCTACTTGCCTCAGGGGGGAATGTCCCTGTACTTGCTGTAAGTCGCTCTGGATAAGAGCGTCTGCTAAATGACTAAAATGTAAATCTGTAAATGTGCATGATAGAACAGAACAGATGCCCATCAACAAAACACCAACTTTCAAAGTGATGGTGATGTAAACCTGTCCTACACACACTGTGTTGTCAGTTGCCCGTCTGTGGGGACTGTCACTACAGCAGTCAGCTGCCTCTCCCTCTCCCGTGCACCGATACGCTACCACCCTCTTACAATTTACATTTATACATTTAGCAGATTAGCTTTTATCCACAGCGATTTCCAATAGGTCCCTCCTTCCCTCCAGCAAAAAGTATTCTAAACAGGGTTCATGTAACCTTCAGTCACACAAACACAAACACTTTTTTAAACTCATGGTTTACTCTCGTTCTCATCGTATGGTTTCTATGTGAACATCATACAGTGTACTATCGTCCTGCCAGTGAGGTGGGGCCTTCCCAGCAGCCTCTAGTGACGGGCCAGTTACAGAACGCCCCTGACCAAGGAGGGAGTTACAGCCAGCAGGGTTGAATCCAGGTCAAATCTGAATAGCTGCTATATTTAACTCCCATTCCTGCCAAGCTCCTATTGTCGTGTCCAAAAGCTTCTTATAGAGTGAATGAAGCTCCTGATTTTCAAGGTGGTGTCATCACTTCTGCCACAGAATAAAGGACGTGAGAAATGGGATGGAGGGGGAGGCAAGGAGGGAGATTTTAAGCAGAGATTTTTCCCCCCTTCTCACATTCTCGATATCATCACATCGGCCCCAGACAATTTGTTTGGAAGTACTTCTTGGTATTCCAGATATTACTTCTGGAAGTCATTTTTGGTATTCCAGACACAAAATGTATCCTTGATAAAAAAATTACAAATAAAAATACAAAAAACATGAACTGTTACCAGACAAATATAACCATGAGAGTGACCATTCGATGGACCATAAAGTCCCAGTCCCTATGGAAAGTTATCATATCTCACATCTGTGATGGGGGTGGGGGGGGGGGAGAAAGAGAGAGTGCCCAAATGAAAAAGTGTGCATGAGAAAGAGGAGGGTGAGAATGCGCCTGCACACAAGAGAGAATATACAGTGTTACGTCAACAGAGAGCGAAAAATACATCTTTCAGCCGCACCCAGAGAAACACCAGCCAAATCCATCTGAATTATAACTCAATTTCCGTTTTAATAACCAGCTGAAACAGATAACAAAAAATTGACCTTTTTTCATAAAGAGAAGGGTGTGCCTTGAATCAATACTCGTATAAAAAGTGGGTGTGAACATCTCCAAAGGCAGACAGATGTACGTGTCATACTGCAGCCTCTCTCCTCCTCCTCTCTCCTCATCTCCCCTCACCGCTCTCCTCCTCCTCTCTCCTCTTCCTCTCTCCCCTCCTCTCCCCTCCTCTCGCCTCCTCTCTCCCCTCCTCTCTCCCCTCCTCTTTCCTCGTCTCTCGCCCCTCCTCTCCTCTCCTCCTCTCCTCCCCTCTCTCCTCCTCTCTCCTCCTCTCTCCCTCAGGCATCCACAGGCTGACAAAGGTCGATGGAGGGCGTGTGAAGCTCCTTCTGGCTGTCCTTGTCAGCCATGAGAGGCAGCTGGCCACAGACTCTCACCTGAGAGAGGATGGCACTCTGGCTGGGACGGAACATGGACAGAAAATCACCCTTGGTTCTCCGGTCCTCTGGTAAGAGGCGGCAGCTGTGCGTGTTTGTGAGCGTGCGTGTGGGTTTCTGAATGTGTGTGTGTGTGTGCCGTGACTAATCTGCTGTCTGAAGTGTTTGCTTGATGCTGCCTTGCTGGCCTCCACATCTTCTGATTGACCCGTCCTTGGTCCTCTCAACAAGTGTTTCCCACTTAGAAGCTTCCGGTGTGTTCCTTTGTCTCCATTCCTTCTCTTCCCCAGCAGCCTCCATCGACACGGCTTTCTTTCTTCCCCATTCTCTCATTATTCCTCCCTTCCTCCTTCCGGCTCTCTCCATCCCTCTCTCTCTCTCTCTGTATATATCTGTGCTGTTTGTCCTCTCTGTGGCAGGCTGATGTTAAAATGGGAGCGAGCAATGGCCCCCGCTTCACACACACATGCATGCACACAAACACAACCAGGTCCTATAAGCAAAACTATTACTCACTGCTACTCACTCATCACAGACACACACACACACACACACACACACACACACACACACACACCCCATTCTCCCCCTCCCCTTCCTGCTTGACAGCCAAAACCAAACACAAGGCCAGATTGCTCAATCTGGCTTCAGAAGTAAAACAGTTTAGTGTTTTTTTTTTTTTCCTCTCCTCCAATTCAAATTTCCAACCTCCTAATTGTCTGCTAATTATCTCTTTGATTAAGGAGTTGGTGTGCAGCACAGACTCCCTCTGCTGACAACCACCCTGATGAGGATTAATGGGGGCTGTTCCGTCCACCACTCTGATGAGATGCTAATGCCAACAGGAGGGCACACACACTGTCCCCTCACTCACACACACACACACACACTGTCCCCTCACTCACACAAGCACACGCGCGCACACACACACTGTCCCCTCACTCACACATACACACACACACACTGTCCCCTCACACATAAGCATACGCACACACACACACACAGACAATGTCCAGGTGATACAGGTTTATTACACACACCCCATCATCAGCCCATCTGTCAGGTTAGATAAGCCAACAGGTCAGTCAGCGAGGCCGTAATCCAGAGAGGGATGCACTACCCTCTCCCCTACACACACACACACACACACACACACACACACACACACACACACACACACACACACACACACACACACACACACACACACACACACACACACACACACACACACACACACACACACACTCTCAGGTCATCAGACACCTCAAAGAGGACATGAGATTCTGAGTCACAACAGCAAGGCGGCTCTGTCAGAGTTTGTGGATGGGATCTGTTGCACATCAGTGTCATCCATCTCTTCCTCCTTTATTCACCATTTAAAGGGATGGATCTGGCCTCTCCTAAATGCTTTTTATATTCTATTATTTAGGATTTGGCTTCGGTCGCCCCCTCCCCCTCCATCCCATCATATATTAAACACAAAGAACGAGAGCTGTGGAGGTTCAGTGCCAGGCTTTGAGCTTCAGCAGTTCAAAGGACATGGAGGCAGTGTGGGGGGGGGGGGCTCACTGAAATATCACACCTCTTTCTCTGGGGAGTCTGCCAACTCACACTTCACTCTGTCATGTCTGTTTCTCTCTCTCACACACACACACACACACACACACACACACACACACACACACGCACGCACACACACGCACACACACACACAGGCACACACACACACAGGCACACACCTTATGACCTTATCCTGCCCTATCTCTTTGCTCTCACAGCTACCAAAGCATTTTAGGCTAATGATGCTTCAGGACATTGTGGCTGTTTGTGTCGCTTGTACATGGATCCTTACAGCTTGATCTGAGACGCTCTCCTAGACCACACACCCAGCCTCCTCCTCGCCTCCCCCCAGGAGCTGGTATCTCTCTGGGCTCGCTATCCAGTCCAGAGAGGCTGGAGAGGGAGGTAGGTAAAACGTTGATATTACAGCTGCCTCTCAGTCTGTTACCCGCTGCCTTTCTTCTCAGGAAAGACCCGGAAAAGATCTGTCACAGGCAGAATCTGTGCTACCCACGCTCCCTACAGTCTCTAGTATAAGCCGTCATGTAGATAAATCCCCAGCGTGCTTCTCCCAAGACACAGCTTCTTTCGCGTCACCAAAAACATGAAATGCTTTCAAACTTTGAGCCGGATCTTTGAAAAGGCTTTAAAAAAGCAGTCCAGCCACGGGTGGTCATTCAGCCCAGTGTAAATCCGTACATCACAGGCAACATGTTAGCATGTTTAGAACTAAAGGGGGGGATATTCTGTCAGGCGCAACATTTCAGAGCTGGTTTGAAAGGACATCATTTGAAAGAGATGCTATGTTCTATGATGGAGAATGAGTTTCCAGTGAGTCATTAATATATGCTGTAACATGTCCTTCCAGGAATACTAATCTAACACCAGATATTGCTCTCCACAGAAATATTAATCTACGGTAGATAAAGGTCTTCCGAGACGAGGGGAATCTACAGCCCAAGGCACGTCCGCACAGGAATATTTATCCAGCGCAGATATTAATCCAACCAGGAGTATAAATCTACTGCAGATACCAGCCTCCTTAAGGAATAACTATATCAACTACTGATACAGTTCAATTTTATTACATTACAAAGCATCTAGAAGGGAATAGCAATTGGTGGAAAATATGATTCACCACAGGTGCAGGTGTCTAAAGGGCAATATATCAGGACAGCATTGATTGTTCTCAGACATCCAGCTCCTGATATAAAGTGTGTTCTGGAAATATGCATATCTGGTTATACACACCTAAAGTGCTGCATCACCACTGCTGTCGAAGCCAGCCTAGCCTGTGTTGGTCGTTGCAGGCTGGGGTTGGCATTTAAGGACATTTCTCAGCGCTGATAAAGTGTCAGAGTTCAGTCCGGCAGGTAAAACAGCAATTCCACCTTATCTTCCATGCTCTCTTTCACCCCCCCCCCCCCTCACCATCCCCCCCCCCCCCCCGCCCCCTCCCCCCCAGCCGAGGGGCTGGGTTAGCGTGCTTAGCATGCAGCCCTTCTCCCCATCTGAACCCCCGAAGAGACGCAGGAGGAAATGGAATCCCAGCCAAGTCTCACGTCTCTCCCTGAAGCTGCGCGCTCTAAGGCTAACTTCCTGGCTGGTGTATTAGCGCGCTGGGCTAGCTCTGCCCTTTCCTGTTGGCCTGATAGTGTTTGCTTGACTGGGTGACCCTGGCACAATGTCCTCAGGGGGAGGACAAGATGGAGTCTTGACCTATGACCTTCCCAGAGAGGTATCCTATCAGAGATGTTGTCTCTGAGGCGTGACTGTGTCTGGGTCTATGTGCGAGACTGAAATGTTACCAAACCCTGCAGGGAGAGAATCGGGAGGAAGAAAGGGAGGGAGGAGAGAAAATAAACAGAGCATAGCTAGTCTGCAACTGCCTGCTGAGCCATCTAACATACTGACAGCTGAAAGAAAATATAGAGGGAAGAAGAAATAGAGGGATGAAGAGATGGAGGGAAGAAGAGATGCAGGGAAGAAGAGATGGAGGGAAGAAGAGATGGAGAGAAGAAGAGATGGAGGGAAAAAGAGATGGAGGGAAGAAGAGATGGAGGGAAGAAGAGATGGAGAGAAGAAGAGATGGAGAGAATGCAGCAGAACGTTGATGGAGGAGATTGTAAGGATGAGGAAGAAGTCAAACACTGTACAGCGAATAACAAAGACTGCAGGTGTTTCTTATGAGCAACCATAACTCTGAACTCTGCCAAGCCTGTTATCTACCTGTGGATTAAAGCCTGAGTGTAACAGGAAGTACTGGCATGCTGGGAAAAAAGCAGTCATATCGTTTTGGGCAATCTTAAATAAAAAAATTAAAAAATTAAGTTGCAGTGCATTAATTTGCAACTTGTGTTCTTTCCTTTCACCTTCAACGTTTGAACAAGCCAGCTTGGCACGGCAGTTAAAAAGTTGTTTAAAAGTGGAAATGGCATTTGAGGCTGAAGTGTGACCTTTTTCCACAATCTCCTCTCAGCAGACACACAAACAGTGATGGATTGCCTGAACACACAGCATCCCAGCCTGGCACAGGGTACACAGATCATGTGTGCGCTCCAAATCCACACACACACACACACACACACACACACACACACACACACACACACACACACACACACACATCAGGTATTTACACACAAACACACACAAAGCTGACAAGTCAAATGCACAATAAACTGCCGAGCCCTAAAACAGCAGCTAAGCTAAGCTAGACGCTGACCTGATGTGTGAAAACACCACCTGTTATTAGGTGGGTTTGGATTATTAAAAGTAGTGAAGCTGAACACAGTGTTTGGTGGGAGAGAGGAACGATAAGGTGGAGAGCAGGAGAGGGGCGGTGATGAGGGAGGAGGGGAAGGATAACAAAAGGAGGAGAGAGAAAAGCTGGCCAAAAGAGGGAGAGAGCGTCAGGAGAAGAAAAGAGAGGAAGACAGCTAACGAGTCGGAGGAGCGGACATGAAAGGGAGAGAAGGAGACGGGCGAGAGAGAAAGAGAGGGAGAGAGAAAAAGAAAGCGAGATTGGGAGGAAAAAAAGAGAAAGACGAGAGGAAGAAACAGAGAAAGGAAAAATTAGAGGGAGCTGTCAGCGCCGGAGGGTCAACGTCCCCCCTCCCACCCCCCCCTCTGGAGCCCCATTACCCAGTGGCACTAAAGGATGCGTGGGGCCAGAGAGCAGAAGGGGGGCAGAGGGAGGGGGTGTCTGGATGTGTCTGGAAGGAGAGAACTCTGATAGCATCTTTCCCTAACTGCAGCCTGAGCTACAGCTACAATCCATCACTGACAGCGGCTGGCCACACACACACACCAACATACACACCCACACACACACACAGACGTACCTGCACATGGAAGAGAGTAGCCGATGAGTGGGTGGTGGATGAACTGTCTCTCGTTGAGGCGGGTTACACAGTACATGTGAAAGCAGTCCAGACAGATGACATGGCGGTCTGGACACTGAGACACCAGCACTGGGCTCCTACAGAGAGACCACACACACGCACACACACACACTGAGTTGGAGACAGGAGCACAGTCTTGACAATTGAGGGACTTGCTCCCCCAGGACTATGCTGTCACAAGTCTGATCTTATATAATCGTGTATACCTGTGTGTATGTGTGTGTGTGTGTGTATCCAGACTTTCTGCTTGTTTGTTCTAGTTTTCCCTCTTTCTTTTTATTTTCTTTGTCCCTTTGTCCCTCCCGTCTCATGATAGTGTCAAAACTCATTAGTCAAGAGAGCCACTGCTCTCAAGCCCCCTTACACTGTCATTCGAGAAACGTGTCCTCGTTCCCCCTCTCCTGCCACACACACATGCCACAAACACACACGTACACACACACACACACACAAGAAAACACACACACGTCGTGAATGTAAACCCGGGCTGTGCTTGTCCTCGCCCCTGCCCTTCTAAACAAACCGTGGAGTCCTGCTGAGTGCTGTGAGGAAGCAGGGACGTGAGAGAGAGACAAACACAGCTCCACACAGCGCCACACGGGAGGGTAATTGCACAGCCCACTTCAATCACACTCGCCACCGTGCCCTTGATCCTCGGAGGGCCAGGCTGATTGGGGGGTATTGTCTCGTTGGAAGGGAAGGCTGGGGCCCCTCCCCTCGCCCTCTGAGGGGGAGTGGAAAGTACAGTACGGCGGCCGACCTTCAGGAACGCTGCGGAGAGACTGATTGCGAGTAGGCTCAGTGAAGTAGGTGTGGGGTGGAGAGGGGTGTGGGGTGGAGGGGGGGTGAGGGGTCTGGGGTGGATGTGGGGTGAAGGGGGGCGTACAGGGCCGTGTTTCGCGTGGGCAAGAGGATGGGCGCGACGGGCGTCGCTGCGAACGTCCTTTTGGATTCCTGCATTGTCGTTGAGTCGTGCATGTGAGTCGCTGGAGCCGGCCTGCACGCACGTGCGTGTGTGTGTGTGTTTGGTGAGCGCGTGCGGGGCTGAACTCACAGGACATCCGTGCAGGCGATACAGGGGACCAGCCGGACGTTTGGCATGATGAGGTCCAGGGCCACCGACGTGTCATCGTCTGAGGTGGGGTGGGCGGCACACTTCAGATAGAACTCCTAGTGACAGCACAGGGGGTGGGGGTTGGGGGGAGGCAGGGGGTGAGAAGGGGAAGGGCTAGAAGCGTTCCTCACGAGATTATGAGCTGAGGAAGACGGGGCTTTTGCATGGGAAATTCCAACATTCGGATCTGACTTGCTAATCAGGTGAGAATGAGGAGAGACCAGCTAGATCATCTGGGAGCGATCGGACCAGGGCCTTACCGCTATCCTGCCATGGCAACCCTCTGACTGACAGACTCCATGGATACGTGCAGGCAACAGGACATCGTCCCAACAGGAAGGACCCTGGGAAAGATGGGGGGGTGAAGAAGGGGGAGGGGGACGAGAGAGAGTGAGACCTTAGATATCGCCGTGACCTCCCAGCTCCCACGCTCTCGCACACGCTCCGCTCGCTCGCTCTTGTTCAAACAACAGCTCTCCCCAAGCGGCGACGATTCAACACTGTGTTCTGACTCAGCCACAGAGTGCTGATGAAGATGCCAGCTCATTCCTAAATGCTTGGGGGGGAGGGGGAGGGGGGATCTCTCCCTCAGGCCAGCCTCTCCCACCCCGTCGACACACACACACACACACACACACACACACACACACCTCTTCTGTTTCCACTTGCTTCATTAGCATAAGCATTTCAACATTCTGACAGTGGCCTTAATAAGCCTCTGAAAAGGTTAAGGAAATCATTACTCCCCTGTGGGGGGGGGGGGGGGGGGCGTGAGGGGGTGGGGTGCTCAGAAAAGGAGGGGGGTCCCGCATGTCTTCGTGGGGAGGCTGGGAGATTACGCACATGTACACGTACACGTGTACACACACCCGCACGCGCGCGCGCGCGCGCACACACACACACACACACACACACACACACACACACACACACACACACACACACACACACACACACACACACACACACACACACACACACACACACACACACACACACACACACACACACACACACACACACCTGCTCGGAAACAGCCAGGAAAGGTCACCAAGCTCCTGACGTTAGAGCGGCGCACGCACGCACACGCACGCACACCTCTATAAATGATTAATGAGTATAAGCAGTTATGAATTATTCAGAAAACGCGTCGCCTTCAATGGTTCACCTCTGCCCCCTCCTCCCCTCCTCTCCTCCTCCCCTCGTTTCTTGGCGTCGAGTCAACGTCTCCATCCCACAAAGCTTTAATTAGATTATTGTTTAACAAACCAGGGTTTGTCTCCATGCCAGCTGTGCTATTCTTACAGCGGGCATTCCTTCCCCACTGCGAGTGATGCCCTCTCCCTGAGCTGCCTTTGATTGGTCAGTTGAGAATAGGACCTGTCCTCCAGTCTTCTGAAATCCCTCTGACTGGAGCTGAATGAATAAGTATTAGAACATACCGCACACGTAAACACCATATGGAACAGAATATGGCAAGTAAAAGAGTTCGGTCCAATTAGCCCCTCACTGAGAACTCCGGATGAAAGTGCGTGTATCCATGGTGATAAATGGAGCCTCCAGAGGCCACAAGGCACTCGCTGAATTCAGAGGGAATTCTTGTTGATAGCGATTAAGGCTAATTTGCTTGTATCTGCACTTGCAGTATCATACTGAAGTTAAATGTGCTTGTTGGTGTGTACACACCTTGGATGGGCTTTTTCAAATAATAAAATGGGGGGAAAACCCAGGGGTCATAAGAAAGAGAATGTATTCTTGCTGCACGCACAGTCACACACACACACACACACACACACACACACACACACACACACACACACACACACACACACACACACACACACACACACACACACACACACACACACACACACACACACACACACACACACACACTCACATGTCTAAGATATATTTAATATATCGCCTTTGAGTACCTTGAGCGCTATATAAATAAAATGTATTATTAAATGTATTGTATTATTAATCTTATTTATTTTTGTACTGTCTCACTGACTGGAAGCACTTTTAATCTTGTTGTGCCTGTGACAATGATAATAAAGATCTATCTATCAATCAATCAATCAAGGCTGACAAGTGACTGGCGAGAAAAGTTTCTCTTTATTAGTTTTTTAAACAGAAGGAAGGGAAAGAGGGAATGGTGTGTGGGGGGAGTTTTGAGTTGGAAGGGAGGTGGGTGGGCAAGAGAAGGAAGGAAGGAGAGTTTTTTGGGGGGGATTTTCAGCCTGTAAGGCAGTTGAATCGGAGGAGTCGCTTCTTCCAGATGGTCATTGGCTTCTTGGCAGTGGTAGAGCCTGAGGTCTCCACCCTGTCCTCTGCGATGTCGTCTGCGATGTTCTGGTTCAGCTGTTGACATCTCCTGACAGCCCACCTCTCATGACATCGCTCCTCCTCCTTGACCTTCCGAGCCTCCTTTTGCTCTGCACGCTGTGCCTGGTTCAGATTCCAGCGGTCTTCGAACTTTTGCCGCTGCTCCTCGAATACCATCAACTTCTCCCTCTTTGCTCTCTCGCGGTCAGCACGAGTGGGGAGTGGGCTGTCACACAGGGAGGCCATGCATCTCACCAGCGGGAGGTAGGGCTCACTCCCCTCCTCTGCCTCCCTCTGGTAGGTCCGTTCAATTTTCTGGAGGATTCGCTTCTTCACTTTGTTATTGAGCCAGTAGAAGGCCTTTTGCTGGAAGTTCAGGTCCTTCTTGTTGTTGGCAAGCTCCTCGGTAGCCTCTTCAGGTATCTCAACCACGCTGAGAAGGGTTTCGCTCTGGGTGTCCAGGCTGGTTTCCGGCAGGTTCTGTCCAAACATCAGACACACCTCTTCTACATCCTCCTCCTCATCCTGGAGAGTGTCTCCATCCTCCTTGGTTTCTGATGTGTAAGGGAGTGGGCTGTCACGCATGGAGGCCATGCCTCTCATCAGCAGGAGGTAGGGCTCACTCCCCTCCTTTGCCTCCCTCTGGTAGGTCCGCTCAATTTTTGGGAGGGTTGGCTTCTTTACCCTCTTGTTGAGCCAGTCGAAAGCCTTGTGGTTGTTCAGGAAGTTCAGGTCCTTCTTGATGTCGGCTAATGTCTCCTCGGTAGCCTTTTCAGGGATCTCAACCGCGCTGAGAAGGGTTCCGCCCCGGGTGTTCTGGCTGGTTTCAGACAGGTTCAGACACAGGTTCAGACACACCTCATCCACATCATCCTCCACATTCTCCTCCTCGTCCGAGGTCATCACCCTATCCCCCGTGAAGTGCTTGTCATCTGCGAT